>CM064334.1:27031291-27338791 GCA_032595735.1 Pelochelys cantorii | reverse complement strand
GAAATTCGTAACAAATTCATCATTTAAATCTATAAGTTGAACCTTTCTAATCTGGCACGCACACTCTGGTCCAGCAACATCTATGGTCCGGCATGATTTTAGTTAGTCAATTGTCCTCTTATCATGAGTGTGGCCAAATTATCTGCAATCTCATAAAATGTGTTTGCAGTACCAGTCCTGGCTTTCAGTGTTGTGTGCTGTTATTTGGCTCTATATTACCCCTAAATGTCTTCTAAAAGACCAGCAAGCAATGGAAGTGCTGGTAATGCTGCTAAACATAAGCATTTTTTATGCTTTATCTACTTACTTCTTTGTGCCAGTACAGTGAAATTATGTAACAACACTAGCACTTTGTTATGAAGAGAGCTGGTAATCTTAGGCTAGGTGTAGGCGTCTATAGGGTGTAGCAATACAGTCATGCACTATTAACAAGCATTGCAAGCACTGTTCCATTTATTTACCTCAGTGAAATAAAAATAAAAAGATACACTCACTACAATATTGACTTTCTATGGTTTGGTAAATTCTCTGGTTCAGCACTGGTCAGGTCTCAAGTGTGCTGGACTAGAGAGGTTCAACCTGTCCTACTTTCATAATGTTTTTGGAACTTCAGAATACAAAATAAAGTAGCAAACATACATAGTCTGATTTGAAGTTTTTACATGGCTACCACCACAGTTTTGTATCTTTGCAAACTTGCTACTTCTGATTTCAGTAAGACTGTGATGTTTTATTACTTGACTGAGAAAATATGAACAAATAGTAGTAATATGAAGTTCAATGTTGGTAACTCGGTTATTTAGCAGGAAACTTCATGGTAAATCAGTTTGTTTTATTTAGGGTTATATCCATTTGTGACTTTAATTGGCTCCTTTCTTCTTCCCATGCCTTGTTAGCATGAGTGATTGTGTTGCACTTTGCCTGTTCATCTGTATAAAGTTGTCATAATGCTTTCTTTTTACCTTTTCATTTGGACTCTCATTGTTTCAATATTCTCTTCTTCTGTTCACCACTTCTCTTTTTAATATTTCTGAAACAGTGTTTCTCAGACTGTAGAAGTCTGTGGAAGTCAAACTGAGAATGACCCAGCAAGAAAGAAAGGGGGCGGGAGGGAGAAGTGCCTGCCTCCATCCATGGCATTGAGATACATTTTCCCCAAACAATTTATCTTCTAAATTTTTCCTGCAAAATACTTGTGCAACAGTGAAAAACAAGTTTGCAGCAGGAGAGGCCTCAATACTTTTTCAGCCTTTCAGAAAGAAATGCTGTGAGAGCCTGCAGATCTGAGTGCAGAGGACTGGGCTGCCTAATAGACAGTGGGCCAAATGTTCTTTCCTGTGTAAAGTGTAAGTAAATAAGCTTGCTGTGGTGGTTTTCTGTGGGGATCAGGGTAGGACAGAATCTTATTCCTTCCTAAGAGATATAGTACCAGTGGAGATGCTCACATTGCTACTGCAGCAGCAGCTACAGCCTTTGCACTCTCCCTCCAGTCAAAATTGGCAAGTCATGGAATTCCTGCTGATGCCCCTGCTTTCAGTGTCCCGTAAATGGAATGGTATGGGGAGCCACCACATAGCTCCTGCTGCAATCCATAGAACAGTGCTAAATTCTCCTTTGCAACATCTCTGCAGCTGGGACTTGTGCTCAGTGGAACAATGCTGGTTTTGCTGCTCTTGGCGTTTTCTGCAGTTGTTCTGCAGAATTTAATCTTTAGGGAGCAAACTTAACATACAGCTCATCAAAACTGGATAGAATATCTATAAAACATTTCATGAGGCCATAATACTCAGCCATGACATTGCTGCTGAGTCCCTCCTTCTTAAAGGAAGTTGGGGGCCTTTTGAACGGCCACTTCTGGGAAATTCTATGAAGGAAATTTTTAGCCACTTACAGCTCCGGCAGAGGGGACTGGGAGATTACTAAGACCAATGCAGTGTATTATAAAGAAAGAAAGATATTTTAACACTTGTTAAAATCGTAGTGTAGACAATGTGTTTTATAATGTTACCATGTTAATAGGTCGAGGTAAACCCTGGCAGAAATTTGGTTTTCCTCAACCCAGCTAATGTATTAAAATTGCAAATTGCCTTGGGTATGTTAGAATGTTTATACAGGTTTAAAACTGCACCTGTTTTCCCTCGTGACAAATTCCTAGCTACTTTAACATCTTATAATTGCTGAGCACTCTGGCAGCAGCCTAGCAACTCACCTATGCATAAGATTGACTATTCAGTTGTTCAAAGTTCAGTACCTGTTTGCGTTTCACTGGATCCGAGCCCAAGTTTGCACTGAGTTGTACAAACGGATATGTGATCCTTCTGGGAAAGAAAAAGAAGAAAGACTCCAATAAAAGCTAATAAACTTACTAAGAAGTTGCAAAGTTGAATGGGTGGATAATGTACTGAAATATGTAAGTTTAACTCTTACGCAATTCCTGACATGTGACTTAATATCTGATATACCAGCCTACAGCTCAGTGTGATTATTGTGCACGAACCTGTTTTGCTGAGCACCGATGAGGCACTTTTCATCATTTGTAAAACTCTGTGGCTTCTTAAAGGAATTATGAAATGAAAATATGATATTTTATTGATGCTAATTTTTGAGGCACTTTATCCTGTTCAAAACTCTTTTTGGAAGGGGGGGGAGGGGGAGAATTGGTTGAAGAAAAAACCCTCAAGGATTTGTGACCAATTTTAAGGAGGCAAATTTAAATAATGTTACCATCTTAAAACTTCTGCTGTCCAGAATCATGGATAATAATCAAGAGGAGGTTGTACTACAAAACGACATTACTACTGTATGTATTTTTCATGTTTATGTAGTGTGTGTTTGTTTTGTTTTAATGGAAAATCTTTTGTGATGGTGTTTATTGGTGCTGAATATTAACTTTACAATCATCATGGCTAAACCATTAGTGCTATTTTAAAATTAGTTAATAAAATATGTTTCAGTAAATGGAAAGTCAGTATTTACTGATGCTGTAACCCATTTTAATTATCTCAGAGCACTGTTCAAAACTGCATCTGTAGGGATGGCATACATTTGAATATTGCTTTGCTAGTTCATGATCAAAGTATTCTGCAAAGTCTTTATTCCAGTGTATATGTATTTATTTCACAGGAATTTGGTTCAGATGCGTTTTGAATTGTGAGTTTTAAAAGTTGTGGAAAAAACTTATCCGTGTATGTATTTTAGGAGAGAGACATATTCTGTTTAACCATCTAATGGTGATTGTATAACCAGATTTTCAACACTCCTCCTTAAAAGAAAGGATGGGTGAATAGGATAGAAGGTAGGTGGAATTGTTTGGTGTGAATGAAAATTAAAATTGGCAAAACTCCCATATTAATATTCAAGATCACCATCTTCCAGAAAAAGAACAAAGAAGAAAATATGGTGGTTTGGAATTCATTCATTAATCCCATATAATACTACTGGGTTTCAGCCCTAAGATCTGTTGGCTTTAGAAGCAATTTAATACAATGTGGATACCTATAAAAATAAAACAGGGAAATATTAGGTCTCTTCTATACTGGGAAAATTAGCTCCTCTGTTTCATTACCATTGTAGCTTTAGTATGCCGGCAACAGTGAAGTCAATAGCTTAGACAGGAATTGGATGTTTGTCTACTTAGCTTCCACCATAGCTACCACAAGTGGAAAGCTATCCAAGTTTTCTTTGTGTAAAAGGCTTAAGAAGAATGTGCTTATCTCACAAATTCAAATGTTGCCTCTCATTCCATTCTAGGTGTCAAAAACCCCAACTGCAGAAATCTTTTCCTTAACATCTTCTCTTAAATAGTTATACATTTTCAGTACAAAATCTCCAGTGATTTGAAAATATAAAAATGTTGGTGAAGTATAATTTGATATTAAATTCAATTTTATGTAAAGAGATATTGTAATTATCGTTCATTTTCACATTTAATTAATAACTCAGTTTTTGCATTTATCTAAAACTACTAAAAAAATTTTCCCTGCTTTACCAGATTGCCACAGCATTAAGGTCAAACTTCCTGCAAAGTACATAGATTGGGGTGGGCAAAAGTGCCTCTACGGGCCGGATCCAGCCCACCAAGTAGGTTTATCCGGCCCATGGATGCCCTGCCACTCCCCCACCCCCAGGCCAATCAGGGCCTGGGGACGGGGCAATGCGTGAAGTCTCCTCCCCCAGCAGCAGCATGAGGTTGACTTTAAGTGCCACGCACCCCTTGCAGGATGGGGACAGGGAGCAAGAGACTTCCTGTGCTTCTCCCGCCCCCAGGCCCTGATTGACCTGGGGGCGGGGGGGAGTGTGCAAAGTCTCTTCCTGCTACCAGGGGCGTAGGCAACTAGAGGAAACCACCAGAGGTTCAGAAAAGCTGGTGATTCTCTCGGGGGGGGGGGGGGGGAGGGCAGGGGCAAAGACTTCACACGCTCCCCCCACCCCCAGGCCATTCAGGATCTGTGGGCGGGGAAGCACTGGATGTGTCCTGGCCCAGCCCCTTCTGCCCGAGGCCCTGCCCCTTCCAGGGTGGACCAGGGCTACTTCAAAAATTTCTGAAGTGGCCCCTGGTCTAACATTATTGCCCATCCCTGACATAGATTATATTGCCTAATTCTGGTTAATGACCAACTAATTATCTTGTATTGCCTTTTCTCCAGCAGGTGTTCTACTTGATTTACTCCAGTAAATAGCATATTCAGTATCCATGGGCTTTTACAAAATAACTTGAAAGGAACAAATTGTTTACAAAAATGTGTGCAACCACATACTTCATGCTGCAAATAATCTTACTGTCCAGAGAACAGGAATGCAGCTAATGTCAATCTGTGGCTGAATGGTTACAGATCTTGTCAAATTTGCGTTGTTTCCTTAAGCAACCATAGTTTATAGCCTCTTTTACATACTAACCTGGAGAAAATCTATCTAAACTCTGAGACACGTATAAAACAGAAATATATTAATACAGATTTGGGAAATAATAACTACAGTTTCATAAAATATATTTTGATATAGAACTTCAGTAACTGAAAAATAGCTTTAATTTCAGATGTACATTTTTAAACATACATGCACATTTTCTACATGTTCCCCTTTACACAAGATGCCTAATACTTGAAAGTCAAGATTTCTGTATCACCTGTTTGTGCATGTACATGCGTTTAGGCATTGCATATATCAGATACACAAACTTAAAAATGTGGACCATGATGTCTTGACTTGGCGTGACTTGACTTTAAATATCTTTGTTTGGTTTACTTGGAGTAAATGTATGCTCATCATGGACTTCCCTTTTGTTTGTTCATCTTTTTTAAAGTATTATGATTTTGATTCATTATACAAATAGTGAATTCTGTAATTGGAACACTTTCCATGGAATTTAAAGTAGATGTGTATTCTACATGAATTTGTATGGGAAGCATTCATAACTAATAACTGGGAGTAGAAGAGGATGATGAGGTATAACTGTAGTGTACATAACAGTAATATTGACTTGGATTTCCTTATTAAGACCAAACATTTTGGTAGTTTCCTAAAACAAGCCTAATGCTCTCCCTTGATAAATACAGTGCTTAAAGTAGTGGTTCTCAAAATGGGCTGTGGACCTACCCAGGTAAGCCACTGACAGGCCTGCACACTTTGTCCATAGCCTTGGAGCTTTTCAGCTCCCATGGCTGCAGTTCGTCGTTTCCAGCCTAGCTCCCCTAGGCTAAAAACGACATATTGCTGCCAATGGAAGCTGTGAGGCTCCGTGGCTATGGACACTTTAGGTAAACAAAGCGGTGCAGGGCCATCAGCGACTTACGTGGATGGACCTGTGGCTCAATTTGAGAACCATTGGCTTAAAGTGATGGCAGCAACCAGAAGTGTATCTATTTTAGGATTCCTAATGTTCATTCAGCTTCCCTAGTGTAATCCAGGAGTGGGGAGCCCCCAACCTGTGGGCTGGACACAGTTCATCAGAGTTAGCTGTTGGTGGGCCACAAAACACTTTACCTGAGCTACCCCCAGGCATAGCTACTCACAGCTACCAGCAGTTGTGGTTCGCTGTGGGAAGTGATGGAGGTGCCCCACCCCTGGTATAATCTATATTAGCTTCAGTGAATTTACGTACTGTAGACAGAGCATTTAGTCTTTGCCACTTGCTGATCTCTTTGCAGAAGTGGGTTTTGTTTATTTCATCTTATTCAGTGTGGCCTTTCGCACAGCTACATCATTTGGCATTGTTCTGCTGTTATTAGTTTGCATAGCACAGACATTTGGACAGATCAATCTTCAGCACAGGGATTCAGTTTATCAGCTGTAAATTGTTACTGTAAATATAGTTAGTAATTGTACTGTGAAACATATTAAGCATGGGTGTAAGTGTTAGCAGGTTTAGAGCCTTTCAAAACATTTGAAATACTGAGAAAGTAGAAATCTGATGGACTATCCTGCAGATTATTATTTTGTCTCTAATTGGTGAATTAGAAGATATGTACAAATGTGTATTTACAGTGGGAGAACCTGCATTAACAGCTGTTGTAAAGATGTTGGTGAAATTATTTATTATCCAAAGCAAATATAGGAAGCATTTCACTTTTAATAGACTAATCAACATATTGTTTCTGCTATGTATCAAAGTCTTGTTTAAACTTGTTTCTTCTACCCTTGATTGGAATGAAGTATTGCCTACAAAAGGAGTGAGAATAGGGAGCATTATTATTGCAGGTGTTTGTGATGTAATGAGAATGATTCTTCCTAAGATTTTGGTAGCATCACCATTTGTTTTCTTGGTGCATATGGTCCCCTTGAAATGAATTTGTTCTTTATACCACTGTTTCTCTGACTGTGGGTTGGGACCCCATATTAACAGGGTCGCCAGGACTGGCTTAGATTTGCTGGGACCTGGGGCTGAAGCCTGAGCCCTGCCACTTGTTGCTGAAGTTCTCTTTCCCTCTGTTTCCCAGATGGGGAAGTGGCACTTGGGCTGACTCAGGCTTCAGTCCCCTTTCGTGGGGTCATGTACTGATTTTTGTTGTCAGAAGTGGGTGATGGTGTAACGAAGGTTGAGACTCCCTGTTTTACATCATTGTTTTCTGAATAGGGATTTGGATAGACAAACTGTCTTAATTGCCTTCAGTGACTGTGTTCCCTGGATATCCTTTTAATATACTAATACAGAAGAAATGTCTGTGATTTTAACTTTTTTTTCTTTTTATTCTGTTTCAGGAAAGTCAAAGTCAAGAAATGTCTACCAATTTAAAATACCTTTCCTTGGGAATCCTGGTCTTTCAGACCACTAGTTTAGTTTTGACTATGCGATATTCTCGGACATTGAAAGAGGAAGGACCTCGTTACTTATCCTCTACTGCAGTAGCTGTTGCTGAACTTTTGAAGATTATGGCCTGCATTTTATTGGTCTACAAAGACAGCAGTATGTTTCAGGTTTTAATCTAGAAATAGCTTTCCTATATTTTGTTAATTGCTATGTTTTGGTGACAGCTGTAAAAACAGGTGCTTGAATGCTGTGATATTAAGGAGCTATGTGAATGCCAAGAGAGAAGAAAAGTTTGCCATTCCCACATAAAATATCTAGAAAGAAGATCTAAAACCATTTCTATAGGAATGTTAACCACTGAGCAGGGAAGACCTCTCTCGGTACCTCACACTTAAGCACATAATATAATCTTTTATAAATATAACACAAATATATACCCAAGAGATTCCACTTGGTGGGTCATGGATGTAGGGTAAAAATGGTTGTCCTGGTAATAGGCATGCACCTTCTGTTCACCCAGAAAGCACTATTTGAGAAGAATAAGTAAGAGTAGGAAAAAGGGAAGGTACAGAGCTGTAAATGTGTTTGAAGCATAAAGAACAAGAGCATGGGCCATGGTGAAGTCATGCAAGCATGGAAGGAGATATGCTTTCTCATTATTATGGAAAGAAGCACAGTGTTTAAGATCAAAAGAACTCACTTTATTTTCAAATACACTTCAGTTCTCACATTGTAGGTTTTATATTCCACAAACATTTTCCACTTTCCAGCACCTCAACATCTTGTACTTGGTTTTCAAGTCTCAAACAAAAATCTTCACATCTGGTTCAAGTGATGTATCCATAAACACATACGGGATTTTCATACGCTTGGTATAAATTTAAAGAAAAGATTGAGCTGAAAAATGAAACAGTGTTGAAATGTCAAGAGGAAAAATTGTATTTAATAGAATTGCACTTTTTTAAATCACAGAAATTGTAATTAAGATAGGATTTATTCAATTTTTGAATAATTCAGCTTTATTATTTTGGGCTAATGTGGACTATGGTAGCAAAGTGTCAGAGGTTTCATACCTTGGAGAATCTGTGTAAGGGTATGTCTACACTAGCCCCCTAGTTCGAACTAGGGAGGCTAATGTAGGCATTCGAAGTTGCAAATCAAGCCCGGGATTTAAATATCCTGTGCTTGATTTGCATCTTCCCAGCCGGTCGCCTTTTTTTTTTTTTTTTAATTTACAAGTCCGGACTAACTGCCCGCGTTTACACGCGGCAGGGACCCGGTAGTTCGAAATAAAGCCCTAGTTCGAACTACCTGTTAAACCTCATTCCAGGAGGAATAACAGGTAGTTCGAACTAGGGCTTTATTTTGAACTACCGGGTCCCTGCCGCGTGTAGACGCGGGCAGTTAGTCCGGACTTGTAAATTTCAGAAATGGCGACCGGCCGGGAAGATGCAAATCAAGCGCGGGATATTTAAATCCCAGGCTTGATTTGCAACTTCGAATGCCTACATTAGCCTCCCTAGTTCGAACTAGGGGGCTAGTGTAGACATACCCTAAAAATGTGAGAAATCATACAGAATTTTGAGTTTTCTGAAGGCTAAAGTTGTCACAAAAAGTTTGTAGCAATCTAAAAACAGTGTTACCATTTGTAGCTCTCCTGTTTTTCTTTTTAATTTTTATCTCTTTTATTGTTTCTTTTGAGTAGAGTGCAATTTCCGGGCTCTGAACAGAGTGCTACATGATGAAATCCTTAACAAGCCTATGGAAACACTTAAACTTGCTATTCCATCAGGGATTTATACTCTTCAGAATAACTTGCTGTATGTAGCACTGTCAAACCTAGATGCTGCTACTTATCAGGTATTATGTTTTTAGATTTGTCCATAATTGTACAGACAAAAATGGGTTGTATAGTAATAACTTTATTTTGTCTTTTCAGGTCACATATCAATTGAAAATTCTTACTACAGCATTATTTTCTGTGTCTATGCTAAGTAAGAAATTAGGTGTATACCAGTGGCTATCATTAGTGATATTGATGACAGGAGTAGCATTTGTACAGGTAAATATTAATAGTGTGTGTCTTAAGTGATTTGGGATTTTTTTTTCTTTTTATTAAGGGACTCAAGTATTTGAATATAGGTAATTATATTGTCCCCCTTGAATTAATAGATTCAGACACACAGTTTCAATAATTTCCAGGGTAGAGTCATAGGATAGGAGAATTTGCTGAGATGGATTACAAATTTTTTGTCTGCTCTGAAGTTTTTGAGTTGCTAAAAACAATGAAAAAGTATCTTACAGTTATTAAGAGACTTTTCAATATGCTTCTGCCTATAACTTAGCATCATTTTTTGTGAAATAAACATCATATGCATAAACACTACATATACTATTTATCCTGCAGTTGATTGAAAGTGTCCATTCATAGATTATCTTATATGAAATCCTGGCCCTCTTGAAGCTAGCAAGAATTTTGCTATTAATTTTAGCGAGTACAGAATTTTACCCTTTATTCAATGGAATACTAAGGAAAAATATGATGGTAGATTTAGCTGAAATTTTCAAAAACGTGATAACATAATGCAGGATTTTACAGTCGTACAGCAAACCTGCCTGCATTTATCAGCAATGTGTACGGACCCTTGATAGAAAATAAACTTGCATTCTATAAATGGTAAAACTTAATTTTATGAAATAATTTGTATCATTTTTTAAAATGTGTACACATTGTTTTGTTTTTATACTTAGTGGCCCTCAGATTCTCAAGCAACAACTACAAAAGAGTTGTCTGCAGGATCTCAGTTTGTTGGTCTTATGGCAGTCCTTATAGCCTGCTTTTCAAGTGGATTTGCTGGAGTTTATTTTGAGAAGATTTTAAAAGAAACCAAACAATCTGTCTGGATCAGAAACATCCAACTTGGTATGTCCAATTTTGGCTGTTTTAAAAAAGAAAAACTGCCTTCAGAAGAACAGTGAACAACATTCAGATATACATTAGATTAAGTACAATCATATTTTGTTATGCTATCACATACATGTTTAGCAAGTTTGATATCTGCTTTGCTAACAGGAATTCCAGAAGTTGCATCCTGTCCTAAACTCAGGTATTGTATTTAACTTGCTATTTCAATGTTTGTAAGTGTGTTTACTTGGATTTAAAATGGAGATTAATGGGCTCTGGAGAACAGTTGGTATGTAGCCATAGCCAGTTGAATTTGGATTGTGAAGCATTTGAAATAATGCTACCCTGTGTGACTTATTTGAAGGATGGTGTGACTGTCTTGTGAAGTAATTAAGTAGAGTTCATGTTTGTGCAGTAATATGAGTCCAATACTTTTAACAAACACTGAATTGATTTTAAAAATACTGAAACTTAATATAATGCGGTTTTTATATATAGTAGAACAAAATTAATGTTTTAAAGCTTTATTTTTGTAAGATAATTTAAAAACAAACATAATCCCTATAAAAAGATTGACATTTTAAAGACATGATTACTCACATTTGTTCACAAGGTTGAACTATGATCCTAGCCTCCTAGCCCCTGGTGCTAGTATCATGATTCTGCTACTTCTCTATCCTTATCCTATTACACACCTGATCTCTCTCACGCCACCCATCTCAACAGTGGTTCTGAAGACTGGCTTTTGAAGATGAAAGGAACAATGCATTCTGAACTGTCTTCCATTCTATATGAAACCAGTTTCCTCATGTGTGTGGAATATTAGCAATACTTCCATTCCCCTGTCTCCTATATGCTCAGAGGAGCACACCCTTCTTTTGGTAGGCAGAGGATGGACATATAATCTCCATCTATTGCAAGTATGGTCTGAGTATTTTTACATTAAGTAAAATACCTCCAGCAGGATTTGAATTCTTATTTTTCCTTTGTGCTCTCCTTGTTGCAGTGAATTGAACTGAAAATATTCATAATTTGGATAGCACATAGAGAAGAGTTTTACAAGATTTGAATACACTTTGAAAGGAATTTTAATTCAGGGAATTGTATAAATTCTTACTCTTTCAAGATAGATGGAAAATTAATGTAACTGTGTATTTACAGTTACTTACGGAAACTGCATATATTTGAATAGTTGTCTTAATCTATTTTCTGGTTCCTTTCTTCTTGCTTAACAAGAAACTAGGATTCACTATGCTTCTGTCTATACACACACGCATCAGGTCTGAATACATTAGTCATGCTTGCTCTCTTTTATACTGTCCCACAGATTTGATCCCACCCACCCTTTCCACGGCACAGCATTTTGCATGGAGGGTGAGGAACTTGTACTAAAACTTAGATTTTCAGATGTGGACCACAATCACAATCCAAGTTATTTATCTGAACTGAGCCAAGTCTAAAATGTCACTAAAACTGTACTGTCATTTGCTCTATAAGGATCTAACAGCAGTGCACACGTGAAATGATTGCAAAATAAATATTCATAACTATGCTGAAAAGTGATGATTCTTTGATAAATTGTTCTTCAGATTTTCTTCTACAGTATAGAAAGGAATCTACAAAAACAGATAGGCTATCAGTTGGATGTTGTGTCTGGTCCCCTGCTAGTGTTACTTGGTGCATGAGAACAATTACGTTCTTAAAACAGTGTTTTGAAGTGACTGTATGGGATAATGATACATTGAACTATGATTTTAAATTTGAAGTTTATAATAGTGAAATGTATTCCATCTTTTTCAGAAAAATATTTTTTAACATTTTTAGTCTTTTTAACTTAAGCTGATACAATAGTTTGAGTAATGACTGTTTCATGTTAAATGTTTAGAAAGTTTTAAGTTTTCTATTCAGAAATTAAAGGAGTAGTAATCACCATTTATTTTTAAAATATTTTTCTAAAATTTGTATAACACGGGATCACAATCTAATAGTTATTTTTCCCCATCATTTATTTCTGTGAAGTAATGCTGTAATACTTCCAACTCCAATACAAATACAACATTCAGGACAGGAGAAATTCTATTACAAACAAATTTATGAACTAGAACTTTTTTTGAAAAAATAAGGAAACAGATTTTCAGTTTTATGCTTCTTAAATGTTCATTATAAGTATCAAATAATTTTTAAAATATAAAATCCTTAGAAGGCATCTTTTTAAAAATTATATCCATATATCTGATTTATCTGCAGGCTTATAGTGTAAAGCAAAATAGACCAAGAACATATCAGTCTTATCACTAAGATGATCCAAATCTTTTGTTAGAGAAAAAGCTTTTTTTTGTTTTGTTTTGGGGTTTTTTTTGTTGTTTTTGTTTTGGTTTTTGTTTTTTTAATTCCTATCGGATCCACTGGTTGGGTTTAAACATGGTTATTATATTGCAAAACAAGGCCTGATCCTGAAACTTAATTAACATGGGCAGATGCCAGTAGTCCTGCAGATCCAGTTATTAATGAGGGGAACGCCTCCCAGTTTTTCTATTTCAAGCTTTCAAGTCTGTCTTTTATCTCTTAGGATTTTTTGGTAGCATATTTGGATTGATGGGTGTGTACATTTATGATGGAGGACTTATATCAAAGAATGGATTTTTTCAAGGATATAACAAACTTACCTGGATAGTTGTTGTTCTACAGGTAATGTATCTAAACCCATATGCTTACATAAAATACACTTGGAAATTATTTCTCCATAAATGCTGTGGGAAATTATGCTGGTGGTTCCCATTAATGCTAATAGGAATTTTGCAAGTAAACATCTTGTGTATCAATGGCAAAACTAGATTTCTAAATAAAGGAAATGGCAAGTTATTAGCAATCTAACATTGAGTTATCAAACATATATTTCACAGTAAAATTCTATAACTATTAATTTTGAAATATTAAAAACAGATTAGTAAAGAAAAGAAAGCCTACCAGCAATTATACAGCACCCCCTCACAATCATCGTTGAGACAAAAATGTAGTACACTCACTCACTAGAAATATCAAGGTGCTAATATAGTTGGTGATCTGTGATCTACAGAAGGAGTTCCGTTGTCAATTGCTCTCATCCACCATATCAACAACAACGTAAAATATACTAACGTATTTATACATAGCTAAAAACTTTTTAAAAAATGTGTGTAGTATATTGAATTAAATGTTACCACTGAAATAATCAATTACATGTCACTATTTCAGGTAACTACACCTCTATTCCCCTGTCTAATCTTCAGCTCTCCTCTGATCAGGGCCTGTGTCCCACTTGTTCTCTGACCAGGATTTTTGACTGCAGCGACCTGTAGTTGCAAGCTGGTCTGACCAGTGCCTACCTCCTACTCTCTGCTTTCTACTGAAGGACAAGGGTAGTGTTTTTACCAGTGGTTAGTGTTCTTACTAGTGGTTACAAATTACCACACAGCTCTTTCAAAGCAGAGTACATATAGTTTAGTGTAAAAAGCATTAAAAGAAAATTCATAAACCAAAAACAGGATCTTAAACACTTGATTGGTAGTTATCCTGTGGAGACCCTGACAGACCCTTAATTCCAGCCCTTTGACATGGCGGGTCCTGCTTTGTACAAAAGGTCACATCCTTTTGTTAAATCAAAAAGCAGACCTTTGAGTTGGTTTAAACTCAGCTGTCATACCCCAAAGATGTTTGTCTCCAAGTCTCCCAAAAACAGGTGGTACCCCTTCCTTTTCAGGCAGCCCAAGCCTCAAGAAACTAGGAATCTGCATAGCCAGGTTTGAGATTTCACAGTAATTACCCTTTAGTGATTCCAGAATCCAAAGGAAGACTCCCACCTCACTCTATGAGTAGGTCCCTACCAACTTCATGTTCCATTTTGGTCAATTTCACAGTCATAGGGTTTTAAACATTGTACATTTCATGATTTCAGCATTTAAATCTGAAATTGCACAGTATTATAATTGTAACAGTCCTGATCCCAAAAGGAGTTGTGTGTGATGGGGGGAGGCATTGCCAGGGGCAGTCCGTGAGTATAGGCCGACTCGGACGTCGCCTAGGGCGCCGTCTTTAATGGGGCACCCAATGATGACGTCACGCCATTGACGGCCGTGCAGGCGGGGGCGCCGATCGCACGTTCCGCCTGGGGCGCCAGCTGCCGCAGCCCGCCTCAAGCCGCCCCTGGGCGTTGCTAGGTTATTGTAGGGTCCGGGGTTTCAGTACTGCAACCCTTGTTTCTGTGTTGCTGCTGATGGAGTGCTGCCTTCAGAGCTAGGTGTCCAGCCAAAAGCTGCTACTCTCTGGCCACACAGCTCTGACGGCAGTGCAGAAGTAAGGGTGGCAAAATCGTGACCACACTAAAACAACCTTGAGAACCACCCCCCCAAACTCCCTTTTGGGTCAAGACCCACAGTGTGAGAAATGGTGTTCTCCCTTGTGAAACCTGTATAAAGTATGGGTAAAAGCCCAAAAAAGACCAGATTTCAAAGGAGAAGGCCAAATTCTATGGTCTATGATGCATTTTACATGATCCTGACTTAGGCAGGGTCTTACCTATGGGTTAGGAACATACAAGGGATGTTAAATTTTTATTAATTAACGAATCGACTAGTCAATGGGATTTACATTGATTATTTGATTAGTCGATAAGGACTAGCATGGCATTCCGCCTTTGAAATGTACAAGACCCCCAGCAGGGGCTCTTGTGCATTTCAAAGATTGAAACTCCGCGTGGAGCCCAGGGCCAGCAGGGAGTCCCCTGCTGATTCTGGGCTCCATGCACTTCTGCTTTGAAATGTACAAGAGCTCCAGCAGGGACTCTTGTATGTTTCAAAGTGGGAACGCTGCCATTGTGGTCCTACCTCTTACCACAGAGCTGGAACTGGGGAGAAACTCCTCCCTGCCCCTCCCCCCACTGCCTCTTTCTGATAGAGGCAGCAAGGGGGGGGAAGTGACAAGTCGACTAGTGTGTCAACTATCCGATAAGCTTTTGCTTATCGGATAGACAACTAGTCGATTAGTCACTTACATCCCTAGAACATACAAATACATTTTGCATGTATTGGTACATAGGTCTTGGCTCATATCTCTTGCCCATCTCATCATAATGGTCTTTGAAATTTTCATGCTTTCAGGGCCTGGCTCAAACACACTGAATAACATTTCATAACTTTAAATGCAATAATCTGAAGATAGGTTTCTGTTTGCCATATCTGTCATAGTACCTTTTTAAAAAATATCTAATATATGTGCTCATCTTTAGTGAGTCTCAATCTTTTTGCAGGCACTTGGGGGCCTCGTGATTGCTGCTGTTATAAAATATGCAGACAATATTTTAAAAGGATTTGCAACATCGTTGTCAATTATATTGTCAACACTGATATCCTATTTCTGGTTGCAAGATTTTGTCCCAACCAGGTGAGTGTTATTATCCATGCATATGTGAATATAACAGTTGCTGAAAATGTAGGTATTTGGTGAGTATTGGTGGATAATGATATATAGAAGCATGA
This sequence comes from Pelochelys cantorii, assembly GCA_032595735.1. Classification (NCBI taxonomy): domain Eukaryota; kingdom Metazoa; phylum Chordata; order Testudines; family Trionychidae; genus Pelochelys; species Pelochelys cantorii. The sequence continues at coordinate 27,323,127 of CM064334.1, read as the reverse complement.
TTGAAATTACTTTAAAGGATTAGATGGATTCCTGAACTGAAATACAAAGTTAAGGCTTGTGAACTTCATTTAATTATATGATAGATAATTAAATTTTGGTTAAGTACACTTGAACCTCCTTAATCCAACAACTTTGGGAATCAGGGTATGCCAGATTAAAGATTTTGCTGGGCCGGGGACAGTGCTGTGGAGTCTGGACATGAGGGGGTGAGGGACATCCATGGCTCTGCACTCCCTGCCACCTCCAGGCACCGCCCTTACACACTGCCCCCAACCGCCATGGAAGTGGTGGAGAAAAGCCTCCAGGGAAGTGGTCAGTGTGTTGTCATTCCACCAGCTGTAGAGAGGGGGAGCAGCAGCAGCATGCAGAGTCGCTTCCTCCTCTGTACCACAGGTGTTTCTGGATTAGGGACTCCCAGAGTCCAGAGGTTCAAGTGTATTGTAGTATAGGTAACAAAATTGTTGTATCTGACAGCCTTCCAATTAGAGCCTAGGATATGACGTGGAATGTATTTCCTGCTGCTATTTTTCTTGAAGCATGGTGCCCTGATTTAAGGCAATTATAGGGCCACAAAAAAACAAACAACATCCCATTGCACATTTTAGATTTTTGCTATCATATTATAAGAAGCTGACACTTATTTTACCAAATAAAAACAAACTGAAAATGAAGTTAGAGGACTGATATGTTAAGTTTCAGCCACAAATACTTTTTAATAGTTAACTTATTAGACCCTGACAAATGTGGTTTATAATGGGAACTTGAGTAAATGAAATTCAACCCGTAAACAGGATTCAAAATTTGAGAGGTAAGCCAGTGTCTGTCTTTATTCTTTTAGGATACATCTACACTGCACCCTTACTACACAAATTTTGCTACACAAATTACATTGCTTATTTTGAAGTAATTTCACAATAGCTTATTTTGAAATTTGGCACCGTCAACACAGTGCCAAATTTTGCAATAAAGTGCTATTCCAAAACGTCCCTTAACCCTCATGGAACGTGGGTTACAGGGACATCCGAATAGCGCTCCCGTTATTTTGAAATCTATTTCAAAATAATGAGCTACTTTAAAATGCAGAATAGCTATTTCAGGATACTTCCAGTATCCCAAAATAATTCCACAATGGAGACATAGCCTTGCTGGTTAGATGCAAAACATGCTGTATATCTCCGTAGAGAAATTTGTAGGTGGTTTCTCCATTGTCTGCAAACAATTCTCAATGGGATACTTATGTAAGTACATAATTGTGTATGCCTATGAGCAAGTTAAATACTTTCTTGATGGGTAGTAGGTTCAAAACTAATAAAAGGAAATTTTTCTTCACACAGCGCACAGTCAACCTGTGGAACTCCTTGCCCGAGGAGGCTGTGAAGGCCAGGACTCTATTAGGGTTTAAAAAAGAGCTTGATAAATTTTTGCAGGTTAGGTCCATAAATGGCTATTAGCCAGGGATAAAGTATGGTGCCCTAGCCTTCATAACAAGGGCAGGAGATGGATGGCAGGAGATAAATCACTTGATCATTGTCTTCTGTTCTCCTTCTCTGGGGCACCTGGCATTGGCCACCGTCAGCAGATGGGATGCTGGGCTCGATGGACCTTTGGTCTGACCCAGTATGGCCATTCTTATGTTCTTATGTTCTTATGTTCTTAGTGGCACTGCAAGGTACTGCACCACTGTAATTTGGGGTGCACTTCCAAAATACTACATATGTTCAAAAAACTCAAATTATCAAAATTTTGCACATCTCCATGGTAATGTTTTTAAACGCATATATATGATCTTCAATCTTAGAAATGGTATTTCAAATGTTTGTCTTCTAGAAAGTTTTAAAGTCTCCCTATAGTATTTGAGTACTAATATTTCATGAAAAGATGTTTGTCTATATAGCGTGTGTGTTTATGTAAACACCATATTACAACAGTTAAGCCCTGTATACATTTAAACTGGTTCTTGGTTAACAATAACAATGTCCTTCTTGCTCCTCAGTGTTCTGATATAATTTGGCACATGGTCTGTCAGAACAGGATTTAAAATAAACATAACCTGGGTCTCTAATACAGAAAAACTTTAAAGCTGTTTGACACGTTGCACATAGAACAGGCAAAACTATATTAAAACACTAGAGCTGCATTTCTCAAACTGTGGGTCCCGACCCCCCGGGGGGTCGCGAGCTACTTAGAGGGGGGTCGCAGTATCACAAAGTTTGAGAACCCCGGCACTAGAGGATTTATTTGGTGTTGCTTGGATACTTAATTGAAATAATTTTTGTTTTACTTCATTTAAATCATTGCTCTGGGGTGGGGCTGTGGATGAGGGAATCAGTATGCAGGCTGCCCCAGGGAGAGAGGAAAACCCCAGCCCTCTGTCACCACAACAGCATGGGTCCAGTGAGAAGTGCCTGTCCATGGTTGTTGCAGCTGCAGAAAGCACAGCCAGGGAAAGAAAGGAGAATTCCTCTGACTGTGGGACAGACACACACACACAGACTCTCTGAAATATATAGTTCAGGGCTGTTCTTTCTCCACCCCTGCTGCCCCAGTGAGATTATAGCTGTCCCTGTCGCCATCCCTGCCCCCTTTTTGTCCTCCTGTGGTCATTATACAATATAACTTCCCCCTTGCCAGACTCCTTCTTTTTTAATTTTATGAGAAACAGTCACATTCCAGGAACATCCCATTGTCCAGGCACAACCAAACCCTTACCTTGCTTTAAGTTATGATAAGAGGTAGGTGCATAGCAAATTTGGTAGTCCTAGCTCTTACCATTGAGGAGGAATTCTTGAACAGACTCACAGAATATAGATGGAGAGACAGACACACAAACTCTCAAATGTATAGTAGTAGATGATTGGACAGCAAACAAATATAACTACTGTGGTTAGTTTTGTATGCTTGTGTATTGTAGATGGGGGGATAAAGGGGATTAAAAATATGCAGCTAGATTGATTATCCTTTGGCAGTTGCTTCATGAAGAGACAATCCTGCTTAATCTTTGGAATATTTCAGTGAAATATCATGATTTCATTGTTGATAGGTTCAGGCTTCTTAGTTCCTTTCCATCTCTTCCTAGTCTTATAGTTTAAGAGTAGTAGATGAGTAAATTGCCAGTTCATTACAAATTGAAGGAACATGTTTCTCCCCCACTAGAAATACTGTAGAGAATGTAATTTTTCATGACTAGATAATATAAATACATTTTTACTGTCTGAAAAAAGTTACTTTTTCCGCTCCTATTCCTTTCAGTGTTTTTTTCTTTGGAGCCATTCTTGTGATCGCAGCTACATTCCTATATGGTTATGATCCAAAACCTGCAGGAAATCCTATCAAGGCATAGCTGACTTCATTATCAGCCTCTTTCTCAAGACTGTGCATTAGGGACCTCAACAAGAATTCCATATGAAAGATTTCATTATGCACTGGACAGAAAGGATCACTACACTGAATCTAAGCATGAACATGTTACTGGTTTTGGAGAACCAAAGGGTTAAAGACAGAAAATAATGTAATGTAAAGCTGATGAAAAAAATTAAAGGGCAAAGCCTAGTGCAAGTTGCTAATAATAACTTGAAAGGAACAAATTGTTTCCAAAAAAACTACAAATTACGAATGTTTACAGCTTGAACTTGAGATTACATCAGATGATTTTACTGTTTTGATTGCTGCAGAAATATATCCTATGCACTCTTTGCAAGAGCACATGACAATATTTGTCAGATTGTATGTTTTTGCAAATTGACTGTATTTAATGTTAGTAAATGTGTTTTTAACTGTTTTGTCTATAGAGATCAAATCAAATTGAATATAATGGTTCTAATTAGGGGTTCCTTATTAAAACTGTGAAAACTGTGATTGAAAGACATTTTCACACATATCCAAGATGTTTGTGGAAGCTGATTTAAATAAACAGACATCTGAATTCTGTTGTATAACTATATAGTTCTTATAAGGTCAAGATTCTGACTTAGATCTGTAAAAGAGAAAAATTCAGAGGTAAGGCTAGACATTCCAATCTTAACCAAAGTGCTCACTAGAATTATAAGCCATCTAGTAAGCTACTTGAACATACACCCTAGGTTCCTGCAATAATCAGATACAATAGCATTAGTGTTAAAGATGGAATGTTTGTTTGGATAATATTCATTCCTTTATCCCAATTGATATAAATCAACTTCTTAGTATTACCTTAAAGTAGCTTTTATAGTTAGTTTCCTTTCGAGATTTTTTTAATTGTGATTTTTTAAAAAATTAAATGTTTTAAATTATTATCTCTAGCAGCTTGTTTTGGACCCATTATGGTATATAATGTATATACAGTAGTGTACCATATTACAAAGGTTATTTTAAATGAGTGTTAATTCATAAGAACTCCTCCAAGACTGTTTGAATACATGTATATAATGGCTTGTTTAGAGGTTTTTTAAATTTCCGGAGTCACTGAGCCAATAGAGTAAATGGGTCTTCTGGAACTATTCAATCTAGTGTTAGAATTACATAATTAGGAAACATACTGATTATAGGAAACAAGAAAATCATTGGAAACAGTTATTGTATAATAGATAAATATAAATGTATATTATTCTTTTCTACTTAAAAATACCAAAAACAATTAGACCATGTTATGGACAAACCTCTTGCCAAATTATTTACATATACCTATTTGTTTCATTCATACTCTTCCCTTCCCCAACCTATTCCCCAAAAGTTTAAAAATAAATTGTTTTCATAAGATCTTTTATAACAGTATTAATGTGGAGTGACTTCTCATCTGAGTGTTACACTTGTGAAAGTGTAAATGTGTAACAGAAATGTTACAGTCCCTTACCTGTAGCATCACAGGTTGTGAATATCAAAGTATTTGATGTCACACATATGGGCAAGCAGAAATTAAAACTGTTGTGGTGACAGAAGAGTTTAAAAAAATACTTACTGAAGTATTACAACCAGTTTTTCAAAATGTTTTAGCCCTGGTCTACAGTAGGTCCTTATTCCGAAATAGCCACCACCCAAGTTTGAATTAGTAAGTGATGCATCCATACAACCAAGCCCACTATTTTGAAATAACGGGCTGTGGAATTCGTACTCTTGCTTTTCAAGAGGAGTAGCACTGATTCCAAATAGTAATTTTAAAATAACGGTAGTGTGGGTGCTTCAGTGCCGCTAATTCAAATTTATTGGCTTCCGGGAGACCTCCCACAGCTCCCCAGAGTGATTCCTGGGGCTCTGAGTCCAAGGTAGTGCGTCCACATTAACGGAGCCTGCCTCAGACTAATTTTGAGGCTTCCTCATAGTGAGGATACTCTAGTTCAAATTTGTTATATCAGGAGTTATGATGCCGAATTTAGTCATTTCAAAATAGTTTCCTAGAGGATACGTGGCCTTAGTGCTAGAATAATAGACAATGCCACAGAAAATATGTTAAAAAGCCATGGGATTTTAAACAGTGGATCTGGCCTGCGGCTGCCCTGTCACTCCCCCATCCCCAGGCCAATCAGGACCTGGGGGCAGGGGAGCGTGTGAAGTCTCCTCGCCCCCGTAAGCGTGCACAGTGGCTAGAGAGACACACCGGCTGTTTTAAAACAGTTGGCATTTATCTCTAGGTGTCGCATGCCTTTGGGGAGGGAAGCTTTGCCTGCTCCCTGCCCCCAGGCCAATTAGGGCCTGGGGGCAGGAAGCACACAAAGTCTTTCGTGTCCTGTCCCCGCCCTGCCAGGGGCAGGCAGCCACTAGAGGGATACACTGGCTGTTTTAAAAGACATGTGCTCGTGCAGGGGTGAGGAGATTTTGCACACTCCCCTGCCTCCAGTCCCTGATTGGCTTGGGAGCAGGGGGAGCACATTAGGTCTTCTCCCACTGGGCACCTAGAGGGAACCGCCAGCTGTTTTAAAACAGCTGATATTTCTCTATAGGGGCCGGGGGAGGGAGGAGAAAGACTTCTTGCACTCCCCCACCCCAGGCCAATCAGGGTGGGGGGGAAGCACAAGAAGTCTCCTGGCCATGCCCTTTCCACCTGAGGCTCCACCCCTTCTGGGGTGGTCCCTTTTTAAAAACTATTGCCCACCCCTGTTTTAAACTATTATAATGGAGCTGGCTAAAATCATTCTTATTTCCAGCAAATAAGAATAATGCTATTTTTCTAGGTAATGATGTGGATTAATCCACTTTCTGTGTTCACTACTAGGGAAATAGAATAGAGGACTCCCAAAACATATGCAAGTGGTTAAACTAGAGGTACTAATCATCTCTAAGATCTATGGATAATTGTTATGCTCTCTGATCTCCAGGTTAAGAGGAATATTATATCTTCAAGACCTATTTTACAGGTTGTCACAAACTGATTTACAAATAAGTATGGATCACTTCATTCACCACTGATATGCACTGCTGAGGTAAAGAGTAAACTATTTTATAGTGTGTAACAATGCCTACATAACAGTTTAGGACAAGGAGTGAAGAATGCCCTATCTTCTTGAAACTACCTAAGGAATTTATTTAGTTGGAATGCAATTACCTGAATTTGAATTTGGCCAGTACAATATTGTCTATTTCTTTAGGATTGCAGTAGTGATAATTAGCAAGTGACTTCTATTAGCGACTTCACTGAGAAACTTCTTCCACTTGGAAGAAAGGCAAGGGAAAGTGTATGGGGAGAGGAAATGGGGTAAAAAAGCAGTGCATTGTTAGACGATGGACAGTGATTTTTCAGAGGCTTTTGTAAGAAATCCAGACTGGCTCTTCACCCAGGATTGGACCAATATCATAACAAGCATCAATGTATTAAAGGGAAGAATAAACACACTTGACTCTGGATCTGTAAATAAAATAGATCACCGCCAGGCTTTAGAAAACATTTCTCTAATTCAGTATGGGGCAAATCCTGTTCCTGAGATGCATGGAACCAGTGTGGTTGCTGTGGAAAGGAATAGAGCAGCATTTGAAGAAGCCTACACAGGTTGTGTGCATTTCATGAGTGAAGCAATGCTGTCAGAGGGCAGAGTTACATTTTCTCTCAAGAATAGTTTCAGAGCCAGGTAGGATGACATGCAACTGTGGATCCCCTGGCCATCCATTCCTACTGAGAAAGTACAGAAGCTGCAGTACCATGGCCAATGCAGAGCACTCAGAAGCCTGGAAAATAGCAGTGACAGTGTATTTATGCATATCTCAAAGCTAATTTTTAGAACGCAAACTAGTTTTCCAGGTCTAAGAATGACTTTTCATTCTTTAGAATAGTTGATTGTTGTATATTTGGCAGCTTATGTATACTTAGTACCTAGCTTTTAATATTTATAAAATTATAGCATATTTATTTACAACAACGTGTGATTATTTGTTTTTTGAAAGGCATGAGTTATGGAATTAGCAGTATTTTATGTAATACTGTATTTGAAAATCACCCAAAGACTACTAGAATGTGCAGCAACAGTATAGTGTCAGGCTAGCCTAGGACAAAAGAAAAGCATCGTAGCTTGAAATTACTGATATATGGAATTATCCTGAAAGTGAAATAAACTTGCAACTTAGTGATGTGAAAAACACGAGTGAGGTAAAAAATATTTACTTCATAAATTGATATAATCTATCCAAAAGTGCCCATTACACAGAGACTCCAAGTAAATTGGCTTACAGCTTTATTAAACTTCTCTGTTGTTGATTAAATACAACACATTTGCTCTGTCACTAAGCATTTTGAAATGTATAGGTAGATGTTTGCTCTTCTAGTTCTTACTTATATAAAATAATCCGTTTGTTGTTTTTATTTTTTTGTTTCCTTTCTCTTCATGAAATGGATCTTGTGTTTTGACAGTATACTTGATTTTCAGTCACTTACCTCAGTGGTTCTCAACCTAGGGTGTGCAGAGACCTTCCAAGGGGTACATCAACTGATCTGGGTATTTTGGCTAGTTTTACCACAGGCTACATAAAAAGCACTAGCAAATTCAGTACAAATTAAAATTTCATACCATCACTTGTTCATACTACTCTGTATAATATCCACTGAAATGTAAGTACAATATTTACGGTATATTCCATGTGAAAAGTGAGAAAATAAGCAATTTTTCAGTAATAGTTTGCTATGACATGTTTATATTTTTCTTTGATTTTGTAAGCAAGTACTTTTCAAGTCAGGTAAAATATGGGGGTACACGAGACAAATCAGACTCCATGAAAGGGGTGTAGTAGTCTGGAAAGGTTGAGAGCCACTGACTTAGACATCATGTGTTTGGTTTGGGGAACATGTAATTGGGGTTTTATAACTTATTTTCATGGGTATACTTCAGAAGAATGTAACTGATTTGCTTTTTTGTCCAACTGTTTTTCAATTGATAAATCAGTCCTGGCATTTGTTATCTATTCATGTATTACTCATTTATCAAGGCTTTTCATATTATTTTCTTATCAGCCATTCGTAAGATTTTTCCCTGATTCCCTTGTTTGTAAATCCCTTGTTGTAATTTTTCCCTGGTCATTTTTAGTTATCTCCAAAAGTGATCATGTTTAATTTTGCTTTGTGTTACTGATATTATTTCCATTATTGCAAAAGAGGTTGTGATGTTTATTTTCATTTCCCCTAAGCCAGATGTTTTCCTGTAATAATGATAAATATAACATTATAAATCAAATTGCTTGTGTTACTGAAAACTTAATGTAAAATAAGTATCTATTGCACTCAGTTATTGTATACAGAACCAGGGAATGGCCCTAAACCCATGGTGTTCAACCAGTTCTGAAGCAGTAGCTACTATAGTGGATACTGCTGTAGCGAACTAGCCACATTCAACTGGCCAAATAGCTACATTGTTCAAGCCAACGACTGGCCAAATAGCCACATGTGGCTAGTGACTAGCATGTTGGACACCTTTGCTTAACTGTCCTGCCCATTTCCAATGTTATTTTTTTCTACACTAAGTCAATCCAGAACTAAGGAATTCCACTCTTTCCAGGTGAGTAAGTACATTGTGTGTATTCATTCCTACATAAATGCCTGAAAATCAAAAGACATTAGTGGAAAAGATATAGGGAGAAGTAAAGCACGATACAATGGTTCGTAATAGATGACCTACATAGTCTCTTCTGACTCTTCTCTTTTTTTCATCAACTTCTTTTCTCCTGTGACTGTATGGCTCCTACTAGAATCAGCATTAGCCACAGACCAAATTCTGCTCTTGTGCAGTGTGAGTGCAGTCCCATTCCTCAGTGAGTGCTGCAAGTATGCAACCAAGAGCAGAATTTCACCTTCACAGTATAGAATGGTGATAATATGGTGGTGGAAAAAGCTTTAGTTTTGAACCGGCAACTTTCTACTGATGAGTAATCCCATTTTTCAATGGCACTATTTCTTTGCATAAGAACTACTTGCATCAAAAAGAGCTCTCAAGCTCATTTCCTGACTCAGCACATTTTCCTTTTGGATTTTTGTAGTTTGACTTTGTTCACTAATAAATTTTAAAATTAGTTTTTAATCTATTTATCCTAATGTAAGAGAGCCATTCATACATTGTTGCAAATATCTTTGGATACTCCTTATTACATGAGTTGTTTTAAATTGATTCTGCATATGAATATATAATCTATACAAAATTTGAACAAACTCGTTTCCCCCTAGTAAATATGGATGAATAAAGGGTTTTGGAAACCGAGGTGATTTTTTGTTTGTCATCACTGTTGGCTATAAAATAGCACACAGCTTTCCATGACCCAATATGTCAAACTGAAAAAACTCCTTACCTATAGTGGCAAATCAATTTTACTGCATTCCAGTGATTAATATGGAAACTGTCCTACACTTTTAAGTCACCAACTTTAATGAAAAAACAAGGCGTGATAGGATAAAATCATCAAGAGGGAGGTCAGAATCAGACTTGAGTTTACATTTCAAGAGCAGAATTTAATATTCTTTAAACTATATTATATAAACTTATCAGGATTTGACAGTAATCATAAGTGTATCCTTTGGCATACAAACCAGCTGATTTATACAACAAATGTACTAGACTAAGATGCAGCTGTATCTGTCAGGACCCTATTTGCATTTGTATAAAAGCCATAAAAATTGGATACGGAGAAAAATGTGTGAGGTCATCAAGTCCACTGTACCTGCGAATTCAGTCAGTCTTTTTGCAACTTCTTTTATAAAAGAACACACACACAAATTATTATTCAGTGTCTCATTTTATTTTTTATTTTCTCTCCATTGTTTTTCTTACTTGTGTTAAGCTTCATGGGCCAAAGTAGAGTACAGAAATCTTCAGTTATTTAAATTAAAAGGGAAAATAAGTCTGATTCCTTAGGTTTTTAATGGACCTGTTGGTCTTCTTTTATTTCCTCTTCATCATAAATGTTGGTAGGTGACCCTAGTAAAGAATATGTTTAAGCTAAGACTTTTATCATTTGACTGAGAGCTAAATTAATGGATTTTTCCCTCTTTATCATCCTTTTTTTAATTGTGCTACAATGGGCACTATAAAAGGCTATAATCATATTAGGTTTCCCACAAAGAGCATACCTATTAACAGAACACTTTTTGTATAGCAACTTATGCTGTATGGCTTTAACTGATTTCTGATGTAACAACTTTACATTCCTATATATGCAGATCTAGGATTTTTCTTACTGGCCACAAGATGTCAACACTTTATGAACAATTCCTGTTAGTGCATTCTTTTTGCTGTTTTACAAACTTTTTGGAAGGTGAGGGGAGAAGAAAGGAAGATAGAGACAATATTATGTGCTTAAGGGTGACACACAATATGAGAAGTGACAGTATTTAAATGAGGATATTTACATTGTGGCATAAACATATAAAGTTCTACACAAGTGGTAAGAGATACAAAGCAGCATACCCTGGGGAATTCTGCATCACTGCACAATGTAGAATTTGCATAGATATTGTTATGGGCAGATATAACCCCACGCCCCAGATATAAGCTGCAGAGGTGTTGGTTGCCACTAGAGGGTGCTAGACCCACAGAGCCCAGATGGCAAATAGAAGTACAGCCTCTTCCCGACTTACGAACCGGTTACGGACCAAGCAATTGGCCGTAACTCGGTTCGTTCGTAAGTCAGACCCCATTGAGTTACACGCAACCGCACTGTTTGTAAGCGCGGATTGCGTTCATAACTCGGTCCGCCATTTACGACAGCTTTGGTCGTAACTGCGAATGGTCGTAAGCTTTGTTACGACAGCTTTGGTCGGGGACCAGCTGTAGTGGGAGGGCAGGAGAGTGGGAAGTTGGAGACTTCTCTGTAGCTGCAGTTCCCAACATGCACTGAAGGAAGGAGGGTGTGCAGGAAACTCCATATAGTCCTTTGACCCAGCATCAGGCTGTTTTCTCCTCTGGATCCCTGGGCTTTGAAGGGGGAGGAATGTGTTTCTGGGTTGGGAGTGTCCCACAGCTGGGTTTTGGGGCAAGAAGGTGTGGGTGTCTGCTGGGCTCTGGTGGACAGAGGGCAGAGAAATGAACCTCGGGCAGTGATTTTCAACTAGGTGTACACAGATTTTCTAAGGGTCACACATCAAGTCATGTAAATATTTGCCTAGTTTTAGAGCAGTTTACATAGAAAGCACTAGCGAATTCAGTACAAACTAAAAATTCATACAGGACTTGTTTATTTTTGTCTATATACTATACACTGAAATGTAAGTATAATATGTATCTTCCAGTCGATTTATTTCATATGGTAAAAATGAGAAAGTAAACAATTTTTCAATAATAGTGTGCTGTGACACTTTTGTATTTTTATGCCTCATTTGTAAGTAGTTTTTAAGTGAGGTATAACTTGGGGGTATGCAGGAGTAACCAAATTCCTGAAAGGAGTACAGTAATCTGGAAAGGTTGAGAGCCACTGTCATAGGGGTTTCCTTAATTCTCTACTTCTGGAGGAAGGTTTTTTTGTGTCTGTATTGTTACAGATATAGTTGCTGATAGTTATTTTGAAATAAATTAACAAAATAATTGAAACTGGCATGTTATTTTGACAAATAAAATTATTCGAATTTTAAAATACTGTGCCCAGAATTTTTAATTTTTTGATTCTGAAGGTTTAATTTTTTGGTACAGAATTCCCCCAGAGTAAAAGCAAAAGTAATGAAGAAAGCTGTTCAGACCAGAAGTTTCATTTTAGTCTTCATATCTATCTAGTTCCTTACACAATACTGTCCTGGTGTTATCTGAAAACCTAACTAAATTCTGTGACACATGTTATGTCCATGTATTACACTGATCATAAATAAGTTCTAACCCCTGTCTCAGGTTGGCATTTACATATGTTGAACTCTATGGAATTTTGGCATCTATGATACAGAAATTATTACAGTGCATTGTAGAGTATATTGCATATTAAGGAACAGTATGATGAAACTTTGAATTACAGGGGCTAAATAATAGATGTGAGCAAAGGGAAGAATTTGTATGTAGACATTTCTAAATAACAGTTTTATAGATTCATAAAACCTTTCTGTGCCATTCCTGAGGTTTAGTAGGCAAGTAATTAAATAGTTTCTGAACACTTCAGCTTTAATGGTCCCTTAGCATCAGCAAAAAGAAGTTATTGTGACTTCATGATTCAGAAATTGCTTTGATGTCTTGGATACCAGCTTTCTCTCCAAAGTGCTGGAATTTCCTCTTCAATCAACGTACAAATAATAGTTCTGATTCTTAGATTAGAGTCCAGGATTGGGAGGTTGGAGCTTTGGGAATAGTTTCTAATCTTAAAATTTATGTCTACACTTGCCAGTTTTAGCCCTCAAAATCAGGTTTTTGTGCAAAAACCATGCTAACATCTTCACTGGAAAGCCACGTTTTGTGCTTCTCTGATAATCTTTTTGCTGTTGCACTTACTTGGGTTGCTAACTCAGTCAGACCAGACACGCACCCTTGCTGCAAATGGTTGATGCTTTTGGACACTCTTGCTTTTACTAGTCTACTTGCCCTCTGGAGCTGTCCCTCAATGCAAAGCAGGCTGGGCCACTTTTTGAAACTCGGAAGGCCTGCCTTCAGATACTATTCCCTCTTCAGCTTCTTTCTAAGGGCTGGTGCTGTCCCTTCTCCAGGATACAAATCGTTATTGTGGAATGCTCCTGTTGCCTCCCACAACAAAACAGGAAGATGAAGTGCTGTGCAGTCAGGAAAGAAGGTGAGGGCTGAAGTTGGGGTTTTCTTCCCCTGCTCATTACTGGTTGCTTCTGCTGGCTGTTGCATACAAATCTACCCCTGCCACAGCAGTGATTTGCTTTGTGTCCAGAAGCAGTGCATAGTGGTATAACTTGCATAGTGGGATAGCTACCACAGTGAGCTCCTCTCAGCTGCAATATGTAAGCAGAGTGTTGTATATGTAAACATAGGTTGTCACTTGTGAAGAACAATGTGAACACAAATTAGCGCTTTTCTATAACCGACAAAACTATCAATGATATAGACTGTCAATGGAAGTCCTGCTGTTGATTTCAATGAAATCAAGATTTCATCCATTGTTTTCAGTTAACTACTATTAACTATTTTAGTGGGGTTACTCCAGTTTTACAGTGAGGTGCTATCAGAATATTTTCCCTGAAATGTTTCAGTATTCTTTTCATTTGAATTGTCAGCTCAAACCACATCACTGAATGAGATGTCTCATAAGGCCCATTAATACTAGCATAACTATCATTTTTAGTAGCACCAGAATAACTATTTTTTAAATCATTCCCTCCCAGCCCTTGCCACCATAGTTGTAGCGTAACTACACTTCCAAACCTATTATCTAGATATCCGACCTGGCTTAGAAAAGGGGTGGGCAAAATCCAGCCCCACTGGGTCCCTCAGGCACAGAGCAGCCAGCTGCTTACAATCAGCCCCACACTGCTTTAAGTGGCTTTCTGCTCAGGAAGGGAAAGCATCATGCTGCCCTGGCTTCCCAGTGAAATCTCTTCAGCTCAGAAATCAGACAATGGGAGCTCAGAAATGGCAGCTGAGAGATTTTGCTGGGGCGGTGTAGGGGGGAAGCAACACACAAGCCTTCCCTGCCCCCTGGAGCAGAGAGCCATTTTAAACAGCCAGAGGCTGCAGCAGGCAATGAGCCAGCCTCAGTGCTCTCCAAGGCTGCTGGCTCAGAGCCACCTAGGCTGTGGCTGGGAGGTTTTTACCTACTTCTGGAACCTCAGCCCCTCTCTCTTCCAAACTCTGTGCCTCAGGTCACCACCTGAACCCTCCGCACTAGGGATGTTAGAAATAGTTTATTATATGTGTAACTGCAACAATTTTTAGCGGTTTCATCGAGGGCAAGCAAGAGAGCCTCCGTGTGTTGGATCCAACCTGCCAAGCGGGTTGATCTGGCCCACAGATGCCCTGCCATTCCCCTGTCTCCAGGCCAATCGGTCTGGGGCTGGGGGGGGTGGGGAACTCATGAAGTCTCTCTCCTTCTCTTCCCCCCCTCCCCCACTTAGTATGGACCATCAGCTGAGTCGCTGGCAGTTGACTCTAGGCACCGTGTGCCCCTTGCAGGATGAGGGCAGGGTGGGAGAAGACTGCACTCCCCCTCCTCCCCAGGCCCTGATTAACCTGGGGGTGGGGGAGCATGCAAAGTCTTTCCCCCACCAGGGGTGTGTGGCATTTAGCATGAACCATCAGCTGAGCAGTTGGCAGTTGACTCTAAGTGCAGTACGCCTCTTGCAGGATGAGGGCAGGAGGAGACCGTGCACCCCCCTCTCCCCTAGGCCCTGATTAATCTGGGGGTGGGGCACTGTCAGCCGGTGGTCAGGGCAGTGAGTGGTGTGTGTGAGCTATACACCCGAGACTTTAACTGCTAGGAGTGGGGTCCCTTAGCAGTGGGCAACCTGGAGGAGGTTGATGGGTGCCCCAAAGAGTTTAACGTCCGTGTCTTTACTGCTAGGATCGGGATCCTTTGCAGTGGGCAGCCAACAGGCTGACAGACGCCCCAGAGTTTAACAGGGAGAGCTTTACACCTCAGACTTTGACTGCTAGGACACAAAGTCCCGTCGCAGTGGGCAGCCTGGGGAGGCTGAGAGGTGCCCCAACGGATCTGTCCCCTGGAAGCGACACGATCCAACGCTCAAGCTCTCCCTATATCTGTCCCTTATGACCAGCTGGAGTTCTTTTGTTTGTGTTCGGTTCGGGTACAGCAGCACGGGTTCAAGTCAGAAACTCAAACCACACTTGCTTATTTGTAGGAGAAAGAAAAGAAAGAAGAAAGAAAACTTGGTTCAATATATATATTTAAACTTATAAAGTGAATGAGGGCACAATCTTATTTTTCTTGTTTACAATAGAAGTGAAACAGGTTGATTAGAGAAACTTATAATAGGGTAACTAAATTAAAGTGTACACATAAGAAACACATTGCAGGTATAATTCTCACCCCTGCGTTCCAGACTTGGCGTGGCCAGCGTCTTTCTCTCAATCCCTCGGGAAGAAGTAGGGCGAGGCTGGGCGTCCCACAGACCGCGGGAGACAACATATACCTGCCAGCAGGTATAGATTGGAGCTCAAATGGGGTGGGCCACCAAACCCCTCTCTACACCCCTTGGGTCACGCAGGCCTCCTCCCGGTCTCAAGTGGCCAACTAGGAAAAATGGCCTCGAATGCCAAGTTTCCCACGGAAGGGTGCAAAGCATAATCCACACCTGGGAAACTGCAGACAATGGGCACTCTAGTATGTGATGGGCGAAGATTCCTCTCCTGGGACAGTGTAGGCGTGTCAATAACTGGTGCTAGCCATCAGGGCAGCAGGAGGGGGGCCCCTCCGGTTATCAGCTAGCCCATTTACTGTCTGGTTTCTGTTTATTAGAGTCAGGGACAAGCAGCACACCTGCATTCCCAGGGCATCAAAGGCTGACTGCCTTTCTCTTGCTCTCTGGGGGGGGGGAAATAACAAGACGGGGTTCATGTCTGGCTACATTCCACCCCCTTGACACGCCTCACTATGTCCCAGAACGCAAGATGGCAGCGATGCCAGCGCCTTTTGCCCTCCTTGGAGGAAGCTAAAATCGCCTATCGGCAGGGTCTGATCAGATAATTTCGGATCAAGGGATTGATTAGGATCGCTTCCCAATGCCATATATTGGACTTGTGCAGAGGAGGTAGCAGTGTACACCAAACGCTTAACAATACATAAAAGCATGCAGCAAGAAATTACAACAAGTAAAATGGTTAATATAGTATTTACAATAGAGTGAAGGAATGGAGTTAACGAAAATCCTAGGTGTTGGGCTAGCCAATCTAGCCATGAGGCTTTTCCCTCCTCAGTTACAGCGTGTAGCACCTTAACAGTGCCCTTTATAGTGAATGCATCCTGTTTAATTTGTAAGCAGCAAGAATGGTTAATTATCGCACATACTCCCCCCTGCTGGGCTAAAACTGCGTCTAAGGCTATTCACTAATGCCTTCTCCAGCTCATCTACTCCAAGCCTGGGCAGGAATGCACAGGTGAACTGGTGAAAAATCTGTAGAGTGTTCTATAAGGGGGTTCAGGGTGAATCTTCTTGGCATCCGGTGCAGGAAACTTCCAAGGTTAGTGAGACCAGGAGCCATAATGTGGGGGTGTACAGTGAGTCCCCCAGGGGAAGCGTGCCCCAGTGAGCAGCGCCCTATTTAATTCAGTGGCAGATACTTGTAGGCTTTCTGCCTGCAAATGAAAGAGAGTCCTGGCTCTTCCTTCAGAATAGGGGAGTAGGGTGTTACTGGTTACCAGTGTGGGGTTGTATATTTGACCGGTGTTAGGAATAATGAATAATGACTGATTGTACCAGGCTTTTCCTTCCAGGTATTGGCTGAAGTTTAGGGGAATAATGGTAACATTGCTAGATAGTGGTGTGCCACCTTGGGAGATGTTATATCCCCAGCACCTTAAGGGTTTTTGGTGGGTTGCTCTGGGATAGACATCCCAGACTTTTAACCTTTCACTAAAACTTACAGTGTGGGCACACTGCTGGTCCCCTAACCACCCGAGGTGGGGTCCAGTACCATTTTTGTTCTCAAAGCAGATGGGGTACACTTCCCTGGAGCTTCCTGTTACATACTCCAGAGTTTGACCCCATAGTGTAGGTTGCCATTGTCCATGCCACCCCCAAGTTCCCTTCCCAGAGTCATTTAAAAGTTTGTAGCTGCTGGAGCTGCTGTCATCAAACCAGGCTGGTCCCCACTTGAAAACGTCGCTCTTGTTCCACTAGCTGTTCTCAAGTTTAAAGGGACAAATTCAACTCCCAGTCCTGTGGAAAAGTTCAGCAGTGTACACGTCCAACAGTCCGTGGCGCCAGTTTGGATGGCATTCTGGAAAGGGTGTCTGGGAACAGTGGAGGCTGCTGTGGCCACAAGGAACGTTACAACGAGTCCAAACATCATGCTGTCGCTCAGATCAGGATCTGCCACACAACCAAGTTTGATTCTAAAAGAAAACATAAAGTCAACCGGTCTTGGATACAATCCAAGCCTTAGTTATAGTTATTGGCATCTTGTCGGGGTTTGCAATAATCCAAACACCCTTGTCTTTATAAGACTGAAGTACACAGGTATGTGTGCCCAGGCTGGGGTGTTTGACTACAACAGTATCCCCAGGGGCATATTTGGAGTCCTTATCTGATTGTATTACTTGGGGTGTTGGGACAAGTGCTGTTAAGTGGTTTAGTCCCATGATGGTTGACAACCCCATTGCTAATCGGGTCGGGTAGGCAAAGCCAATTCCCGAGACAATCTTTACTCCAGTCAAAACATATTTCCTTCTCTGTCTGGTGGAGGGTAATGGGCCAATGTAATCAATTCGCCAGTTTGCCTATTACCAGTTTAGCAAGGAGGGTGGCCTTGTTCACTAAGCCTCATACCTCCTGGTCCTTTTCTTAAGCATATTCCTGAAAAATCTAAGAGTTGCTTTAACTCTCAGTACCCATCCTTAAGGGAATCTAGCTCTATCTGGGTACTGAGGGACATGCATTTCTACCTCTCCACTTCTGCAGCAGAGGCTTTTACATTTTTGCAGTTTCATATTTGCATTCTTATATTCAGTCAATTTGAAGAACACCTCATTACAGGTTTTCCATAGAAGTCAAGCTGCAGCTGCTTCCCCCTTCATTGGGGCCAAGGGTTTACATATCCACAAGTAGTTAGCCAATTTGTCTTCTAGGTCTGAAATTGTATGGACAGCAGCTAACACTAGATCAGACCAAGGGCTACGCCCGAACTTTTGCAAGATTTTGTTCAAAAGGGGTAACATCTTTTACAAATGCCAATTTCTCAGTCTTCTCTCTGGGAGTCTTCTTAAAAAGACTGCTTACATTTAAACATTTTCTAGTATACCCAACCTCCTATTGGGACTAAAATAGCAATACCAATATCTCCTTTTTTTTCTTTCTTTCTGGGGATAAGGCAACACGTCACATTTATTGAACATACATAGATCAATCAATACTTATCATATGCATATGATACATTACACTCATGTACTCTCACACACCCACAAGCACACTCCATCTTGTTGTTACCAAAGGTTGCTCCCCCTTCTGTATCTGTTCTCACATTTAGCATTGTGCAAACAAATCCTTTTAGATTCTCACTTTTATGTTTGACTTTCTGGAGGGCTACAGTTTGAACTTTCTGATCTCAGGTAGTTTGCTGATCAAACTTAGCCATTACCTGCAAAGCTTCTTTGTGCTGCCAGCTAGGGCATTTGCATCACAAAGGAAATTACAACCTGTTGTGGCTCCTGGAGCCTCCACAGCATTTTAATTTGTTTGCAGTTTTTACCCCTTCTACAATATACATGGCATGTCACAGGAAAATGTGCAGTCTTTGTTTATAACACTACTTAGCCATATTAAACTTTGCATAGGGTGTAACTCTTTCTTTATGCTTACAGTTTTCCTGTACTTTCATTAAACAACTTGGACTGAAATGGTCTTACTAAAAGTAAACCAAACCAATTTGTTTCAAACCTACAAAATAAGATTACTGGACCTTGAAAACCTCACTTATTTACACTCTCTATATATTATATACACACAGATACACATACATTCTCTCTGAATCTTTCTTACACTATTTCTACATAGCTGTACAACAATTACATTCCCTTTTTATTCATTGGGGTAGTTAAGTTCCAATAGAATCCCCTTTTACAGTTCTTTTAGCAGTATCTATAATCAAATGTATGGATTTGAGTCAAATTTGCCTGGATTATTTACAGACATTCCTTTGGAAAAAGGGCCCATTTTTCCTTCAGAATGGCTGCAAAGAAACCACAATTTTCTATCTACACCATTTTAGCATTTGCACAACTGCTCAATTCTCTCCATTCTCTGTAGAGTTAAATTCTCTGTGGGTTTTTCCTTTTTCTTAAAACACTTTCTTATCTCTAAAAATAAAAAAAAAAACTGGCCTTGTTTCAGATATTACTCTTGTAAGTATTGTTTTAAGGATTTAGATTTCCAGTACATGTACTTACTGCCTTTTCTCAGTTCTACCACAAGGCCTTCAATCTGTTACCTGCCTGCTTGTCTGGGCCTGATCCTGTTTTTCTTGCTAAATGGAAGGTGGCTCTTTTCCACAGACTCAGGCTTTGTCCCATTCTTTAACTTGCAAGCAGTTCTGTACTTACAGAACTGCACCCACAACTCCTCAGGATCTCCCCAATCCTTTTCTAACATTTCTCTGTTCCATTTGGGTTGCCCCAACCTTCCTGGGCGAAACTCTTTTCTACCTTGCTAAAATCAGTGACTGGCTTCATGCTGCTGTATTTTGAACCGATATCACAAATCCTGCCGACTACGCCAATTCTGTCAGCCGGTGGTCAGGGCAGTGAGTGGTGTGTGTGAGCTATACACCCGAGACTTTAACTGCTAGGAGTGGGGTCCCTTAGCAGTGGGCAACCTGGAGGAGGTTGATGGGTGCCCCAAAGAGTTTAACGTCCGTGTCTTTACTGCTAGGATCGGGATCCTTTGCAGTGGGCAGCCAACAGGCTGACAGACGCCCCAGAGTTTAACAGGGAGAGCTTTACACCTCAGACTTTGACTGCTAGGACACAAAGTCCCGTCGCAGTGGGCAGCCTGGGGAGGCTGAGAGGTGCCCCAATGGATCTGTCCCCTGGAAGCGACACGATCCAACGCTCAAGCTCTCCCTATATCTGTCCCTTATGACCAGCTGGAGTTCTTTTGTTTGTGTTCGGTTCGGGTACAGCAGCACGGGTTCAAGTCAGAAACTCAAACCACACTTGCTTATTTGTAGGAGAAAGAAAAGAAAGAAGAAAGAAAACTTGGTTCAATATATATATTTAAACTTATAAAGTGAATGAGGGCACAATCTTATTTTTCTTGTTTACAATAGAAGTGAAACAGGTTGATTAGAGAAACTTATAATAGAGTAACTAAATTAAAGTGTACACATAAGAAACACATTGCAGATATAATTCTCACCCCTGCGTTCCAGACTTGGCGTGGCCAGCGTCTTTCTCTCAATCCCTCGGGAAGAAGTAGGGCGAGGCTGGGCGTCCCACAGACCTCGGGAGACAACATATACCTGCCAGCAGGTATAGATTGGAGCTCAAATGGGGTGGGCCACCAAACCCCTCTCTACACCCCTTGGGTCACGCAGGCCTCCTCCCGGTCTCAAGTGGCCAACTAGGAAAAATGGCCTCGAATGCCAAGTTTCCCACGGAAGGGTGCAAAGCATAATCCACACCTGGGAAACTGCAGACAATGGGCACTCTAGTATGTGATGGGCGAAGATTCCTCTCCTGGGACAGTGTAGGCGTGTCAATAACTGGTGCTAGCCATCAGGGCAGCAGGAGGGGGGCCCCTCCGGTTATCAGCTAGCCCATTTACTGTCTGGTTTCTGTTTATTAGAGTCAGGGACAAGCAGCACACCTGCATTCCCAGGGCATCAAAGGCTGACTGCCTTTCTCTTGCTCTCTGGGGGGGGGGGGGAAATAACAAGACGGGGTTCATGTCTGGCTACAGGCACATAAAGTCTCCTCCCACTGCCAGGGGCATGAGCACCTAGATGGAACCACCAGCTGTTCAGAACAGCTGGCAGATCTCTCTGGTGGCAGAGGGAATGGAGCAAAGATTTCATGCATTCTCCCATCCCCAGGCCAATGAAAATCTGTTGGTGGGGAAGCATGGAACTGTCCTGGCCCCACTCCTCCTGCCTGAGATCCTGCCCCTTCTGGGGTAGCCCAGGGCCATTTAAAAAATTTGTGAAGTGGCCACCCTTTAAAATGATTGTCCACCCTGGGGTTACATGGTTACTCAGTGCTCCCAACCCCACTCCTGGGATGTTCCCTGCCATCCTGTGCTGCAACTGCAATAGTGTGGGGTGGCAGGCAGCTCCCCTGCATTCCCTTCATTTAAAACTCAGACTGGAGAGCTGGAACCAAGCCAACCTGCTGGTCTGAATTTTAAATGCAGAGCACGTGGGGGAAGGGGTTGTTTTGGTTAACCAGGACTGGTAATCAATAAGTAATCACTTATTGGTTAGCTGGCTGAGTAGCAGGTAACATCCATTATTCTGCGTCCTCCTTCCCCCTCTCCTTTAGGCTACAACTCCCTCCCAGACCTTGCACCCCCTCCTACATCCCACCAGAATCCTCTCCTTCACCCCAGCCCCTCCCTGACCCTGCATCCCAATTCCTTGCCCAGATCATGATGCCCTCCTTCACCCAACCGCCCTCTCAGACCCCACAAACTCTCCTGCCCCCCAGTCATCTACCCCAAGCTCTCTTCTGCACCCAACCTTGGTCCAGAACCTGCAACCCCTCTATAGAAAAGTGCAGCCCTTGCCCCCTTCCCATACTCTTGGGAGTGACTCCCCATCAAAAATTATTGCCCACCCTGCTCTAATGGGCATTTCAGCCCCTATGTCTGTTATTCTGCTCCCATTCATCGCTTTTCTACCCCGATGACGGGGTCTGCTGTCATACGTGTAGCGCTGCAAGGTAACGCAGCATTTTCAGCTGGGCCACCCTGCGCTGGCAAGCGAGACAAGCTTTTTAGCCTCGCAGCGCTCTCCTCGAGGTAGGGCGGTGCAAGAGCAGGAGCTGCCACAGTAGGTACAATTCTCCCTGCCTGTTGCGCACACGCCGCGTGCGAGCCTGCACTGGCCCAGGGGGAAGAGATACCGGCCCAGCTCTTTTCAGCAGCCCCCGGGCCGGCTTGAGTGACGGGGTGGGGGGCATGAGGGAGAAGACTCTTCAGCGCCTGTGAACCGGGCCGCCCAATGCCTTAGATGTATGACAGCCTCGGGGGGGAGGGGTCTAGAGGGGCCAGCCCCCTAGAGGCTCTGCCGGCGCGCGCAGGGCTCCCGCTGCCCGGGAAGGGCGGCAGCGGCGCTCGGCCGCAGCCAGGCGGGGCGAGCAGCACGGAGCTGAAAAAACCCCTGCGGCTGGCTGGTGGGGGCCGGAGAGCGCTTCCCCAGCTTTCCTGCCCGGCTCCAGCGCGGCGCGCGAGAGGAGGGAGGGAGGGAGGGGGGGGGGCGGAGTATACGTGTCCACGTGCCCCTTCTCAGCCAATCGGGTGATCGCGTGATGCGAGGGGTGGGCGGTGTGGTTCTCCAAGATGGCGGCGGGCGGTCCTTGAGCGCGGGCGGTGGTGGCGTGAGCGTGAGCTCGAGCGCGGAGGCACGCGGAGGACCGGCTGCTGGGGAAGGGCCTGCGCCGTTCGCCTCCCCCCTCCCCCCCCCCCGGGGTTCTAGGATGGTAAAATGACCCAGGGGGGGAAGAAGAAGAAACGGGCCGTGAACCGCAGCATCATGCTGGCCAAGAAGATCATCATTAAGGACGGCGGCACGGTGAGG
Source organism: Pelochelys cantorii (assembly GCA_032595735.1). NCBI lineage: Eukaryota > Metazoa > Chordata > Testudines > Trionychidae > Pelochelys > Pelochelys cantorii. Next base: position 27,300,348 of record CM064334.1, on the reverse strand, counting down.
CCGGGGGCGCTGGGGCCTGGCCCGCGCCAGCTTCGGGCTGCGTGGCGGCGGTGGTCCGGTGGGGCAAGAGGGGGCCGGGTCGGGCCTGGCTGAGGTGCCGGGGCCTGTTGAGGCCGTGGCTGGAGGCAAGAGGCTGGGCTGGGGGTGCTGGCTGGCCCGGGGAGGCAGAGGATGGGGAGGTGGGAGCCCCGCGTGTGTTTAGGCCACTGGCCTTTGCCCTGGGGAGGCCTGGCTGATGCCGTGCGGGCTGGCCGGCCCGAGGCCGCAGGAGAGGTGGCGGTGGGGTGCGAGGCTGGGCGTGGGACAGGGCGGACCGGGCGTGCTTCTCTAGACCGAAAAGCCCAGGTCGCCCCATTGTGCGGGGAACGCAGAGCGGGGGGTGGCATCTCCGTGCACAGGGAGTCTCTGGTCTGGTCTGCAAGGGACTTCGGGGTTGGCATTAGGGTCAGAAATGGGACCTAACGGTATCTGCTGAGCCCTACCGACGGGACATTCAAAAAGTCTAGGAAGAGGGACAGGAGGGACTGGGTCATCGCCTGGGCTGCCTTCTGCCTGTATCAGGCAGCTGCAGCTCCCAGCCCCAGCTTGAGGGTAAGGCCCTACTGACTGTGCTGGTGGGCTGGGAAGGGGAAAAACAGTGGGTGAAGACAGAGGAGTGGATGGGGTAGGCCAGGCGTGGGGAACCTTTTTTGGGTCTGGGGCTGCTGCACACAAGTGAGAAGCAAAAAAAGAAAAACCAAACTCTCTGGCTATGTCTACACTGCAGGCGTCTTGTGCAAGAACTGTTTAGCGCAAGAGTGTGTCCACACTACTATGTGCTTTTGTGCAAGAGCATTCATGGCAGTGTGGGTGCTCTCTTGTGCAAGAAAGCTCTGTTGGCCACGCTGCCTTCTTGTGCAAGAGGGTTTATTCCTTGTTGGGAGAGGAATACCTCTTGTGCAAGAAGTCCTCTGTTCCGACGCTTTACTGTATACTTACTTGCGCAAGAACGCGCGTGCAGTATAGACCCTCCACAAGTTTTTGCACAAGAAGCCTGCAGTGTAGATGTAGCCTCACTGACAAGGCACCGGACTGAGGAGGAGAAACACACTTCCCACATTCCCCTTGCACACCAGAGCCTAGGGGAGCCCGCCCTGTCAGGGACTGGACTGTCAGCTTGGGCTAAGGATGTTAAGAAGCATGTAATTGCAGCCCAGTTCTTACTACACCTGAACTGCAGAGCCTCAGTGTGGGTAGGGCCAGGAACTGATGGAAGCTGGGACTGGGCAGTTCTGGCTCCTGCCAGGTCCCAGACTGCTGTGCTTCTCCCTCTCCTTTCTTCCCCTGCACCTGAGAGATGGTGCTGGGGGGAATAGACTTAAACCAGCAGGTGAGGGGAGCAAGTAGTGACTTGACTAGTTGCTTACTTCCTTACCATGGGCTCCCCATTGCTGGGGGGTGGGGGGAGCCCTGAACCTCGGAGGCCAGATCCAGGCAAGTCAGGGGCTGCATCCGGGCCCTGCGCCTTGTGTTTTCCACACCTGTGGAGGGGCCTTGAGGGAAGAGGTGTAGCCAAGCCTGGGAGGGGAAGATGGAGTAAAGGCTGGGCCTTGAGGTAGAGGTGGGGCAGGGAAAGCTCCAGCAGTATCCATTTTTTAATATTCTCAAATTGGCAACTCTAGTTGGCATAGTGAGTCCTGGCTGAAGGGCAGTATTTGAAACTGGTCAGTTTGGGAGGGAATTCTGTCCTTAATGGGCTGATTAAGGAAACCGTGCCCCATTGTCTCTATTAGCCAATTTGTGAGGATATCCCATAGCTCAGCACCTTCAAACCAGGAGTCCGAGGACTGCTGGGGGCCTGCAAGTAGGTATCAGAGTCTCCCAAAATAAAACGGAGCAGGACCACTGTTAGATTCACTGGGATGCAGGACAGAAAGCTGAGTTTCAAGTCCTGCTGCCCAGGCTGAAGCAAAAGCCTGAGCAACTTAACTTTGCAGGGCCCTTTGTGGTGTCCATTCCTGGGCAGTTGCTGTGCTTGCAACCTCCCCACCACCACCAGCCCTAGCTTTTAATCTACTAAAAATATTTGTGGTGCGGGTGTGCCATGGCATTTTTGTAGCATGTTGCAGGGGAGGGGCCTCAGCAAGAAAAAGTTAGAGAAGCTACCTGGTACCTGTATGATGAAGCTATCCTTTAAACCCATGGTCACCAACCCGTCGATCGCAATTGACTGGTCGATCGCGAGGTGTTCTGGGCCTCCCATTTCCCCCCCCACCCCCAAGAAGTCCCACTGCCTACCTCCAGTGACAATGGAGGTAGTGGCGGCTTCCCGCTGGGTGGCCGAAGTCCTGAGCTGCACGTCACTCCCGGGGGTTCCAGAAATGCGCTGGCTGCTTCCTTGCCCCAGGTCTGTGGCGTGCTGGGAGCTTACCAGGGGAGTCCAGAGAGGTGCGCGCTGGGACTTCCCTTCTCTGTGTGGGGGAGGGAGTTGCCCCGGAGGGGGTGCGTGCTCGGGCTTCCCTTCTCTGCGGGGGAGGGGGGTGGCCCCGGAGGGGGCGTGCATGGGGGCTTCCCTGCTCCGAGGGAGCCTTACGCTAGCCCTGGAGAAGGTGCACGACAGGGCTTCCTTCCTCCGTGGGGGGCCACCCCTGGAGGGGGCACGTGTGTGGGCTTCCCTGCTCCGCAGGAGGGGGGAGTCGGGCCTGGAGGGGGCACACAGTGGGGGCTTCCCTGCTCCGTGGGAGGCGCGTGCCGGCCCGCAGGAGGCGTGCGACAGGGCTTCCCTCCTCTGCGGGGAGGGGGAGTCCTGAGAGGAGGTGGGTGCGGGGGACTTTGTCCCCACTAGCACCCTGTCCCCTGCTGCAGAACCCTGTCCCCTCCCCTCCCGGCACCCTGTCCCCTCTCCCCTGCCGCAGAACCCTGTCCCCACTGGCACCCTCTCCCCTGCTGCAGAACCCTGTCCCCTCCCCTCCCGGCACCCTGTTCCCTCTCCCCTGCCCCCAGCCATAGAACCGTGACCCCGTTGGCACCCTGTCCGCTGCCGCAGAACCCTGAACCCACTGGCACCCTGTCCCCTGCCCCAGCACCCACTAGCACCCTTCCCCATTACTATGTCCCCTGCTCCCACCAGCATAGGTGGGGTCACATTAGTGAGGCTTGGTGGGGTTTGGGGGAGTTTTTTTGCATCTCACTTGTGTGGCCCCAACTGACTTTTCTGTGGGTCAGTGACCCTTGACTCAAAACAGGTTCCCCGCCCTTCTCATAAAGACAGTGTAGAAACTTTCTGTTTTTGACATAGTATTTTATTTAAAAATGAAGCCTGGCCAACAAACCCCCAATTGGGGCCAAGCCCCCATCTGGCCACAGCATCATAACACTCCTGCACACACACCCCCTGCACAGACCCTAGATCTGAGCCTGTCATACACTGGAACTCCTTGCCCTGAGCCCCTCTCATACCCCAACCCAAATTCCTGCACCTAACATCCACAAGCCTGTGGCTTGCTTAGTACCCCAAACCTCCATCTGACCCCAGCACTGCCCAGCCTGGAGCCCCCTCCCCGAGCCAGTATCCCCTTCTCCACCTCTTCCTGCATCCAGATTTCCTCCCAGAGTTTGCACTTCTCACCCCTTCCCACACCCAAATCCCTCATTCCCACCCCAGAGCCTACACATCCTGTCTCAACCCAGCGAGGGTACAGCTAGGCTGCAGGAGGTTTTCAGGATTCCAGAGATATCCCGAAAAAACTCTTTGTTCTTCTGCTTTTTTTAGTGGAAGAGCAAACGTGCTCTTTCGGTAACCCCTGTATTCCTCTTTCCATGAGGAATAAGGGGGCTTCCAAAAGAAGGGGTTTTTCTGACATTTTGGTCCAGTCTAGACAGGCCAAATGTCGGAAAAACCTCTTCCTACAGAAGAATTGGGGGGGGGGGGGAAGCAGTATAAGGGTTGGGGATAGCAAGTGATGGAAGGAGAGGAGGAGAATAGAGAGGGCGGCGCAGGACTTCAAGGAAGCGGTGGGGTCTTAGGAGAAGGATGGGGTGGTAGATCTTGGCTGCTTCTATCATTTAAAAAGTGATATTGGGTGTAAAAAGGTTGGAGACCGCTGCTTTAAACTCTTCTGTTCCATGGGCTCATGCCTCTGATTCAGTCAGGTGAACATTAGGTCTGAGTCCTGGCTTGCCTTGCTGTTTGCTTACTGTCAGAGCTGGATCTACATTGTATTCTTACAGTAGTACATGGACTGAGCGTAGGAACTTGTTCCCAAAGAATCTCTGACTTTCCTTGGGACTGACTGGCAGCCTTGTCAAGTGGAAGGGAAAAAACTATGTTCTTTGCTGCTGCCTCATGTGGGATCAAGCATTTAAGGCTTGAGCAGGATTTTTTGCCATTATTTTGTGATAGGATTACTTGCTATTAAATGTTCCCTGTCTTTATGGCATCCATCTGGTCATCATTTGTTCATTTAAAGGTGTTGTTAAATAATCTATACCCTAAGTATGGTGGTTTGCCCGTATTCTCAAGGCACATGTGTCAAGACTCAATAGACGGTAACTTCAATCACTTAAATCCAGGCATTTACCATTCCGTATAAATGTCTAAATCTACAGCAGTTATAAACTAACATTCTAAATATTATCTCGTCTTGAATGGAAATACCACCCAGAAAACTGCTGTGCTTTTTCAGGCACTGGTTGGTTTCACAATAGCTTAGGAGATGGCAGGCAGTAAATCATTGTAGAGTAGAGTAGGGAGTTCTGAGTATAACAAGTAGAATGTGGTTCTGCTGTTGGTGAAAAGCCCATCTGTGATGTGCTTTACCCATACAGTTTGTGCATCGCCATCATGGGATCCTTTGGTCTTTGTTCTGTCTCCTTCGGCTTCCATGTTCTGAAAAAGAATAGGTGGGTAAGTGAGAGACAAACTTCTGTATCAAAGTAGTACTGTAAGGTTTTCCAGCTCATGGGAAGTGTGATAAAATGTTTCCCAACAAATAGCAATTAAGTATTTTACCTAACAGAACCTGGAATACTTAGTGATGAATGAATAAAGTAGCTCTAGATGTGATTTTTTTTTTAAGCATCTATAATTCAGCATAGTTATACTAACATATAACTTGGTTCCACTAACTGTAACAATGTATGTCTTGCATTATTCATTGTGTAGCTTAGATGTATTTTGAAAATGCAGTACAGTCTTATTAGAGATTAACATATTAGGGATTTAGATTAATTGGCTAATCGAATAGGCGATGCAATTTGCAGCAACTGTTTGATTCGTTGATAAGGGCACCTCCACCTTTGAAGTGTAGCAACAGCCTCAGGGCTGTTGCTATACTTCAAAGGCAAAAGCGCTGCAGGGAGCACAGGGCCACCAGGGGACTCAAGCAGTCCCCGGAGCCCACCCTGCTTCCCATGGTGTTTCAAAGTGACAGCACTGCATGGAACCCAGGGTCAGCTGGGGAGTCCCGAGCTGATGTCAGGCTCCGCGCAGCATTGCTTTGAAGTACCCAACTTCCTCCTCCCCTCTTTGTGGTAGGCAGTGGGGGGGGGCGACTAGTCAAGTGTTTCTCAACCAGTGGTACAAGTACCCTTAGGGGTACTCAAGAGAAGGGGGGGTATATACGTTGTCACAACTGAAACTTGGAGAAAACTGAATTTTTGTGTTAAGTTTTACAGCGCTTTATTTTTGTACTTTTTACACCCCAAAATTTTATCGCCTGCCCAGCTACGATTTAGTTGTTTAAACAAATGTGTCGCAGTGGTAGAAAAAAATCTTGTGTGTCTGAAAACTGTAGATACTGGGGGGTACTTAAAATTTTTTTTTCAAAGGGATACTTTATAGAAAAAGGTTGAGAAACACTGGACTAGTCATTCGCATTCCTAAATCATATTATTGCTTTACGATAGGTCCGTCATATACAGGTAAAACAGTTTGCTGGTCTTTTGTATAAGCAACCAAGAACTGCTTTCATCAGTTTGAGTTAACTGCTTAGATAAATGTGACCTTGCTTTGTCTCTGACTCTCAAGTTGAGTGATACCTACAATGAAAGACCAATAATACTGTTTGTCGTAAGTAAAAACTTAGGGCATGAGTGGCCAACCCATTCTGGGCAAAGAGCCAGAATAGCGGTGGATCCAGCGCGAAGAGCAGGGGCAAAGTTGTCGAGCCCCAAAAAAACCCTCTGCCCCTTTAAGAAAACATTTTTAAACACGTTTTGAGGCTTTTTGGCCAAAGGAGGTGCCCGCCGCCATCTTTAATTCTGCATATTTCATGGCTATGCCGGAACAGCTCCCCTGCCCAGGTCAGCACAGGGAGCCAGGAGGAGAGGGCCGTTTTGGGGAGTGTGGGGGCAGCTTACAAGCCATGGGGTGGAGGGGAGCTGCATGTGGCTCATGAGCCTCAGGTTGGACATGGTTGACTTAGGGTACTACAGACATGCAGAAAGTGAATACAGGCTACAGCTGTCTTGCTCCATTCGTGCAACATGTGAAATTGAAATTTCATATGAGGGGAGGGGAACTGACTTCTTAGGATACAATACACATGTTCCAATAATGCCATTCATCTGATTTCCACTTGGATGGACTGTCTCTAGGGATAAGGAGAAAAAGATTTAGTGTATCATCTAGTTATACCTTGTCGTGCCTTCAGTGTCAGTTATCAGTATTAAGAGTAGAGTGCAAGCTCAACTGAAAGTACATTGAGTTCAAATGTACGGAAACAGGGCTGCAAATGTTCGAGGAATCATTAGGTCACAGATATTGATTGTGATCTGTTAGTGGAAATGTTTGCCTAGTCTCTCTGAGGAAGTGAAAGGGTATTGAGTAGGGATATAAATGGCATTTTTAAAAAAGTAACCATATAATCTGTTAAAATTCTATTGGAACTATTAAGGCGTTTAAATGCAGGCAGAGAGCTGGGGGTGCAGCAGCACCCCCATGTTATCATTGGACCCTGGCTGGTGGAGTTTCATTAACTGAAATAACTTATCAATGAAAGTCCACTTATTGGTTAACTGGTTAACATTTTACATCATTTGCATTTCCCCCCAAAATTTTTTTGGAGTTAATGACCTGATGAGGCTGTAAGCTGTTACGCTAGATTGTATTCTTTATGATGGAAGCAAGAACAAATTAGGTGTATGGATCATGTGGTAGACATCCACAAAATCCATAAATTAACCTTCAGTTCTAGTCTCATCCTCCCGAAGTCCTGACTAGTGATGTGAGGTGAGAATATTCTCTGGAGAATACTCTCAGAGAACGAGAATGTTCTGAGAATATTCTCCAAAGATTATTTCCCGAGAATTTTTGAGAATTTTCTAATTTTTCATTTCCTCTTGGAATAATATATTGTATTCAACTTTTAGAACACCCTGAATGTTAAAGAGCTTTCTTGATCATTTAAGATAGTTTGAGAACATTATAGAACATTCCAGAATGTTATGGAACTTTCTAGAACATTCATGAGTCAGGAATTCTGACTGTTATGGAACTTTCTGGAAGCATCACAAAAAGTATATAAAGAGGCAATAACACATTTATTCTCTTTTGTGAAAGGTGTAATTGTGTTTTCATCAGTATGAAAAGAACTAAGCCTAAAAGTGATGTGTGGGATTATTTCCTTCATAAAACAGTTAAAAACAAAGTGTTATATGAATGCGACAAGGATGAGAGTGGATATTTCCAATTGTTTGAAGACTCCTGCTTACATCAAGGAAAAGGCAACAAAATTCTCAGAGTCCAGAAGCAGATCACCTCAGTCATCAACTACATCAGCATCTATAGAACACTATGATAGTGCTAGTGAATTTACATCACCACCTTCCACATCAAGTTCAGCCAAAGTGTCACACTAAGTCACTACTTTGATTCTGTGAATGCAACTGAAAACAAAGTTTTGGATGAATTTTTTGTACGAGCTATATTCTCATCGGGATCGCCTCTTTCACTGGTTGAAAACGAAGATTGGATTACTTTCATGCAAAAATTAAGACCATCTTACAAGATGCCATCCAGGTACACGCTTTCTAACAAACTTTTGGAAGCTGAATATCCATGTGTTGATGCTCTTATAAAAACAAAAATTGCTGAGGCCTTTTCTCTTGCACTGCAGTGTGATGCTTGGAGCAACCAAAGAAATGAATGTTATACATTTCATTATATCAACACCCCAACCAGTGTTTTACAAGACGGTGGCAACCGATGTTGAACGCCATACTGCTGAGTATATGGCATTCCATATGGAAGAAATAATGACAGAAATAGGCACTGAAAAATTTGGTGCCATTGTCACTGATAATGCAGCAGCAATGGTGAAATCCAATGCTTAACAAAAAATACAATCACATTGCTATGTGCACATGTGCTGCTTGTACACTAAATTTAATTGGTGACATCAGTAACTTAAAATTTGTTCAAGAAACTGAAGCTACCTGTAAAACTACTGTGAAGGAAATTAACAAATCGCAAATTTTCCAAGCTCATTTTACTGCATTTCAAAAAGAGAAAAATGAAACTTGTTCACTTAAATTGCCAGTTAAAACTAGGTGGGGTTCCATTTTATATTGTTTGAAAAGCTTATTGAAATAAAAAAAGTCTTAAAATGCCTTGCTGTCCATGAAGATTTACTGAGCAAACATAGTAGGAACTCAGTCCTGGATGAAGATGTATTTTGGATACGGGTCCGAAAACTGCATGCACTGGTAAGTCCGGTTGTTAAATGGATTACGCTACTTGAATCTGACCAGCCAAAAATGAGCAAAGTTCCTGAATGTTTCAGGGAATTAAGCAGTCATTTTGATAGGCTACTTCCCAAAAGTCCACTTACCAAACAAGAAAAACAGGATGTGATGAAAAGTTTTGAAAAAAGAAAAAATATGGCTCTAAAAGACATTCAGTATGCTGCAAATATTCTAGATCCAAAATTCAATGGTGAGTGCCTTACTAGAAACGAACAAATACAAGGAACTGAATTCATCGATAAATTAGTCACAAGAATGTATGTCACTGATCACTCAGCAAAAGTTATTGCAGAGCTTGCAGAGTATTGTGCTAAAGAAGGTTTTTTTGGAAAATCATATGTAACAATCAGCTGGCTCAGTAGATGCAGTAACATGGTGGAGAGGTATTTGCTATGGATCAAAATTAGGGAAAGCAGCGATCAACATATTAAATATGCCACCAACAATGGCAGCAACTGAAAGAAGTTTCAGTACTTACAGTATCATTCATAATAAAACAAGAAACAAGTTAACACAAGAAAGGGCAGGCAAGCTGACATTCATAGCCCATAATATAAAGCTTCTTAAAAACCCAAATGATGCTCTGTTGAAATCCCCAAGAGAGAAAAGGAAACAGAACCAGAGAAATGAGGAAGAAGAAATTGATGATTCTGAAGAGAAAGAAGTCGTTGAAGAGGATATGTATGAGGAAGAAGAGAGAGAAACATATGGATCAGATTTGGAAAGTGCAGATTCTGATTAGACTTGTATTCAATCCAGAAAGTTAAAAATATTTGTATCCTGCAACAGAAGATTTGTAATAAAAGTTCTAGTAATTTAAACCTCTGTCTTTTTTGTTTACTTTCCCGAATTTTCATTTTAACAATTGGAAACTTTCATGATTCTTGAAGTTTTATTAAAGAAAGACATCATAAATAGTAAAATTCTTTAAAAACTATTTAACAAGTATTTAAGAGAAAATTCTTGCATTGGAGAATATTCTCAAGGATATTCTCCAAAAGTTTATTCCCGAGAATTTAACATCACTAGGCCTGACTCACCTGATGTGCTGAATGATATTTTAGGGAAGAGGTACACTGAAAGGGCCTAGAATCTCTCTGATTTGCAAACCAGTAGCAATGAAAAATAATGCATATTTAAGCTTATCAATCACTTATGAGGTTCTGAAAAATTTTAGCTGCAAAGAAATTTAGTAGTCTTTTTTTTCCTACAAGAATACTTTGTCAGGGATTCAGCTGCATGATAGGGTTGGCCTGTAGGTCTATTATAGCGTATGACAGTGGTTGGCAACCTGCAGCCCATTGGGGCTTTATGTAAGGATGTTAAGTAGTGAGTAAATGACTAATCATGTACTCAATAAAATTTGTATCAAGCACATGATTAGTTGATAAGAGCTGAGCATGCAGGCACCCCAGTTCCCTACATTGTTGTGCCTCTGCTTCCCCTGCACTCCCTCCTCCTCCCACACCACACAGATGGTGCTGGGGGGAGCCGGCTTTTAAGCTGGCTCCCCCCAGCACCAGTGCCTGCTTCCCTTCCCCCTTGCTACCTCTGTAGAAGCAGCAAAGGCGGGGGAAATGCAAGTAGCTGAGTGGTCGACTAGGCTTATCGGGTAGTCGACTACTCTTTTACATCCCTAGTTCTGTGTCCCACAAAATATTTTGTTTGCTGTTGCCCACACACAGGTTTGCCAGATTCTGCTGGTTTTCATCCATGTAGGGTTTTTTTTTCCTAATGGTATTACAAAAATGACATGCATGTAAAGCATGGGCATGTCAAGTGAGGAGTCCTGATTGCTAACCGCACTTGCATACCTAAAATTTGCAGGGTGTTCTGAGTGAACCATAGAAGTGCTTTGATTGGATGCAGAAGGAGCACATGGCTCTCAGGGTGACTTTGCATACACCGTTATCTCAAGAGACAGTCTTGGTTACAATAATCATACAGCCCATTCACTAGCGTAGGTTGCCCCTCACGGGTATATGATGAGCCCTAGCAATTGAAATAGTTATTTCCTCTCCATTTCTGCTATATTAGCCCAGGTTAGCTTTGTGATTGTTTTTCACATCCAAGCATATTCACAAATCTCTCTTCAGAGATCGGGAGTTAATACCTTCGTAAACAAGGTGCAGAGGTACTTACACCATTAATTTCAGTGAGATTTTTCTGTAAGGAGATTAGAATATGGTGGCAATGTGTAGAAATGCCTTTTGGAATAATAACGTGGCTTCTTGTGTACTCTATCAGAATGTTAGTCAGACCTAATTTGGTAGTAATGTCATGATGTATTCTTATAACTCCGTCTTAACTAGGGATGTGAAAGTGTAACTGGGTACATGGTTAACTGATGATCCTGGGCTCATTGGTTAATGTGCATGGTTACACGCAGCTTAACCCCCACACTGCTGCCTCTGATAGAGGCAGCAATGTGGTGGGGAGGGGCAAGTGGGAACCAGTGCTTGCGGAGAGGCAAAGCCCTCCCTCCGCCCGTGTAACGGCTGAAAATTTCAGCTGTTACACGTTAACTTGAATAAATGCATTTTAACATCCCTAGCGATAATGAAATTTAAGAGGATGCTTACAGCAGTGACTGCAATTAGGTTTCTTGTAGAACCTGTGCTCAAGTACTTATTGTAGCACTATCCTCCTTTGTTCAATTTTTAAATAGCACGTAAAAAACAAGTGAAACACTTATGTAGACTCACCAAAGGAAGGCAATAATAGTTCACATGCTCTCCTTAATTCATCCTGTTTTGATGATCTGTTGCAGTTCATGCTATATGTATAGTATTCTTTCTTCTCAGACCACTGACAAAAGAGAATTTGAGCTATGATACTTGGGTATAATAGGGTGAGTTAGAGCTGGAGAATTCAAATCTTTCTGGAAACTTGCGTCTACCTTATTCTGGTATGTAAACTGTAATAATAAACTAGGGTTCTAAGCGTCGCACATTTGAAGTTCTTGCTTTAGAATTTTTTACAATGTTGTATAAAAAAATATTATAGTTATGGTTCACATACTAGTTTATTGCTGGCTTGATCTATAATACAAAATCATCTTTGATTTAAAAAGACACCTATGTAACATGGCAGGTAATTCATTGAGCGTTCCTAACCTATAGAAAACCTGTCAGTCTGTCCCAACAAAACTGACTTGCTCAGAATAATTACAAAGCATCTGCTCCTATCATGTCATATCCCTGTTACAACCTGAAGAGTACTTAGCTATACTTTTGTCTTTAGGCTTGAATTTTTGTAGTTAACATTACAACTCTGTTGTAGAACAGCAGTTTTCAACCGTCGGTCCACAGTGGCACTGGGTTTGGGATACACCGCCCAGTGCCTCCCCTCCCACTGTGGCTGTTGAGAGAGATGTGTCCTGCCCCGCCTCACCCAACCAGCGCCGGGCAGGGTCTCCTTCCGGACGTGGAAGAGCAGTTGACTGTGTAATGGGAGAGCCACGCGGAGCCTGGCAGGGCAGCCTTAGAGCAGCTGTGACCTGGATAGCAGCATTCAGCTGGCAGCTAGGAGGCAGTGCAGGGAGGGGTGGGGTGGGCTCTATGGGGTAGGGGAAGGGGCTAGTGCTGGGGGGCTCTGAGGCAGGGAGCTGGCACTGGGGGGTTCTGGTGTGGGGTATTACTAGGGAGCTCTGAGGGATGGGGGGGGCTCTAAGAGGCAGGGGGCTGAAATGAGGGGGTACTGGGGTGCCCAGGGTGGGGATCTGGTACTGGTGGGGTCTGAGGGCGGGGCAAGTAGTGGAAGGGGGCTATAGGGGCAGTGCTGGCACTGGGAGGCTCTAGGGATGGGGCTAATATTGGGAACTGGCACTGGGGGCTACTCGGGGGGGGGGGTTGGGTGCAGTGGGGCTCTGGAAACAGGAGGCTGTCACTGGTAGGTCTGGTGGTGGGGACTGGCACTGAGGTGTTTGGGGAGGGAAGCTGGCACTGGGGGGTTGAGTGCAGGGGACTGGGGTCAGTGGCTGGTGCTGGGGGGGGGGTAGTGGAGGGGTGGGGGGTTCACGGGGTCAGGATGTGCCTTGCCCCCAGAGCTGCTGCAAACAGCTAGCTTCAGCTGCAGCAGCCACCCGCCACGTATGTAGGACTGCTGGAGCTGGCTGTTCACGTCGGCTCTAGGGGATGGGGCTTTTTGGTGTACTGGTAGCATATTATTTGCAAATAATATGCAAATAAAATGTTGCCAGTCCACCAATAGTTTGTGAATAGGTTTGCCGGTCCATGCTTTAAAAAAGGTTGGGAACCACTGTTGTAGAAGATATACAAATGTTGCTATTTTGAAATGCATTTAGTATTTTCTCCTTTAATTCACATGCATGGTATTGCAATGTTTTGTGTAGTTCATTTTCGTGCTCCAGGCCTGTGAGATATATTAATCAAATCTTATCAGTGTCAAGTTTTTGCAGTCTTAAAATCTGTACTTGTGGTTACAGAGAAAATATTCCATCTGACTAAATGTAGTGTCTTTATTCAATACACCAAAAAAGCTGACACAGTAGCTCTGAGGTGTGAGTTTCCTATCAACTCAATAGTCTTCTACTGCTTACATCGAATGATGATTTACTTTTCAACATTAATTCACGTCTGATTATTTTAGCACTGGTATCCAGTATAGTTTGCTTATGGTTGAATGCAGTGGTATAAGGGAAGTTACTTGTAAAGAGCTGGGGGAAGGTAATTACAATTACAAATTCTTCAAAGGCAGTTCTTAACAGCCTGTTAACAAATTCATCCACAAGTGATTAATAGCTTTATTTATAAAATCCCATTCATAAAAATTGGTCTGCAATTCATGAGGCTATATAACATCCTGTTAAAAGGGCAATTATATTCTTCTGCCTTACAATGGGAAGGAGGCGCTACTGTGCAGGAGCAAGTCTGACACTGATCTGTAGTGTTGGAGGGAAAAGAGTATGTGTTGCCCATGTTATTTAGGAAGCTTGCTCTTTGAAGCTTGTACTGTAAAGGTGGGGTGGCAGTGTTGCCAACTCTCCAGGATTGTCCTACAGTCTTGCCATTAATTAAAGATTAATCCCTGCAATATCATGTAATGAAACCTCCATAAACTCATCCAATCAAAGTTGGTAACTCAGGCCCGGAGTGAAATGTTGGAAGAGTTCCTCCAGGGAAGGATGGCGTATGAATTCAAGCTACACTCTGCTAGAGATGTAAAATCCTTCTAATGAGTGAACTGCTTAAATGTTAACTGCATGGGAGGCCCTACAGGGTGGGAGCAGCCCTCTGTCCACAGTGGGCTGCAGTCAGGACTGCTCCCAGGTACCGGGTGACTGATTACTCATTAACATCCCTACCCTCTGTTTCCTTTACAAATTTTTAAAGTCATCTCTGCTCGTCGGAAAACAAAAAGTGTAGCAAAAGAATAATGAATATGCTGGACATGTGTGATAACTCAAGAAGGAAGAAGAAAATAGCAGATGTAATCATGGTACTAAAAGTACTCTGAAGCATGTTTTCCACTAAGTGTAACAGCACATAAAGCATTTTGGGGGGGAATGGTTAAAACAAGCAGCTTTTTTTCCAAGTCTGTTCCTATTCAATGGGTGGCAGATGCAGTTTTCCTGTTCTAGTAGCCGTATTTCAGCCTGTTCCTATAGTTTTGTCACCTGATGCAAAATCAAAAAATGTTTGTTTTCTGGCTTGCATGTATAGAAAATCTTGTAAAAATAGCTGAATTGGCAGGTGTGGCACACCTCTCAAGATGGCAGAAATTTTGCAAGAACAAGGTTTGAGCATGGCTGAATATCCATATCTTTCTCTGCCTTTGTTTTAGTCAGTATGACTAAACCAAATCTTTTTGGGAATCAGCTTTTTCATCCTCCAGTCTCCCTTCATGGTTGAAAGAATTTGTTGAAGAACTTTTGACCTTTTAAAAAACAAAGCAATCTGCTTGTGTAGCATTTTTATTTGCAGGTCATTCATGTTATTCTGTTGTAAAAATACTTCTCCAGTGTTTCCTGACATGGATAGTAATGCACTGTGATGGATTGATATAGCATGTAAATAAAGTACATGTGGCTAACCAGGATTTCCCTTCCCCACTCTAAATTCCTTCCACACTTACCTTTCTATGTCCATACACTTCCTTCTCTGGAAGCCACTTTTATCTTCACTCAGCTCTCCCATGTTAGACTGAATATAGACACCAATTTGCTGCCTTCCCTGATATTTGGGGAATTTTTTTCCAATACTAGTCTCAAATTAAAGTTCTGGTGGGCTTTACATTGTATGTATTTTCTTTGCTGATGTGGGTTTGTTAATTCCAGTAAGTGGCTTTTTTTTTAAGTCAAATACAAGCTTTTACTGACAGAAGCAACTGCAAACTTGGTTCCAAGCCAGTTAATCAGAATTTGAATATGGCACTGAGTGTAAAAATAAGCAGGTTTTGACTTCCAGTTGTTACGTGAAGTTAGTTTTGTTCCCCAAGAAAAATCTGTCACTTCCAATAGTGGAATCTTGCTAGAGGGAAAATTTTTTTTTCTCAGAATTTTTTCCTATACATGAAGCTTTTTAAATTGACATTGCAGTTGGAACAGTGCTGTGTATTAAGATGCTTTCAGTCCTTCATTATGCTTCACCATAAATGGAGCTTACTCCAGAGAGTTGCCCAGATTCCTGAAACAGCTTGTTTTGAGCCATGCTTCATTTTACAATTTCTTACTTATAAAACCAGCATTCCAATAACTTTCTTATTAATAAGCAGCTTTTAAAATATTCTGCAGTAGTAATTTTTCTTGTTTTGTTTTTTGTGTTTTAGCCTCAAGGAATAGGTTCGCCTAGTGTCTACCATGCTGTCATAGTGATTTTTTTGGAGTTTTTTGCTTGGGGACTCTTGACAGCACCTACTTTGATGGTAAGTGATGTAGTTAATGAACTTCTGTATTGCATGAAAAGGATGGAAAAAACCTAAAATAGTCAGTTCATTGCAGTATTATCACAGCATAAAATTTGGAAATTTAAATTAGGGTGGGAATTGAACTGGTCTGAATTAAGGATATAATAGTATAGCCAATTAACGTATAAGCTTTTGCTTATCGGTTAATGCTATAGACCACATGCATTTCCCTCCCACCCTTTGCCAGTAAATTTTTTAGCAGGCTGGCTAAAAGCCATGCTCAGTCCCAGTTTGCCCTGGCTCCTGGACTTACCCCCACTGCAGCTCTGCATTTAAAGTGTATTAGGAGCCAGGCAGCCCGGCTCAGTTACAGCTTGTGCTGGGTCTGGGAGCTCTGACCCCTCCTGCCCTGGACAGGGGCTGCCTGTGGACTATAGAATGGTAGACTGACTGATGATTCGTGAGGTTAATGGATTATTCAGTTAAAACCTATATTTAACATCCCTAGTCTGAATATCACTTAGAACATCTTGTTTTTGTTACTGAATGTGATCATGATTAAACAATCCATGTAAATCAAAGCTGGGTTTATTATTCGCCACACATCACCATTTGTAATTTATACTAATTGCACACAGGTTTAAGAAGAAATACTTTAAAACATCTCAGAAGCCTCCCATTCCTGTTAAATCATTTAGTATGTCTCTTTTTATACTATCTTTTCAACCTTTGATAATTAACAAGGGTGATGGCAAGCAGAAATGTTCTCTTTAGTAAACATGTTTTCACTGCTGCCTAAGTAATTTATACTACAATCAGTGTTATGACACAATTCTCTGAAGTAGTGTGATACCACCACTGAAGTCTGTGGCCAGATATTCTGTCCTGATAACCTGCAGTGTAAGGAAAGGAGATTTTAAAACTTTTGTTTACGTGTCCTAATTGTACATGTTGTTTTATAGAGATTAAGATTAGGGTTAAACATCCGTTTTGCCCGCATAGCTTTGTTGGTTTGGAATACGGTGGTTTGGTTCAGGTTTTGGGGGGGCGGTGTTTGGTGGGTATGACACATAGCTATAGTGTTGAAACTCTCAGGCAAAAAGTGGTACAAGGTTTAAGAGCCAAGTACTCTTAATCTAATGCCCCTATCTTGTAATTACTTCAGTCAACCTAATCCCCATTGTAAATGAATATAAGATAACCTAACTGTTACACAGTATGCAAAATTTGCATAGGGCTGTAAGAGACTCATTGACTAGCGATGTGACTAGTCACTCCCCCCGCTGCCTCTACCAGAGAGAGCCAGTTCCCCCCCAGCACCGTCTCTGCAGTGGAGGTAGAGGCACAGCGGGAAACCGCATAAGTGGGGACTGAAGCAGTCTCCGCTTGCGCCACTTCTACTATGATTCTGCTTTTGAAATGTACAAGAACCCCAATGTTTCGAAAGCAGAAGCCCCGCAGGGAGCATGGTCCCACACTCCCTGTGGGGCTTCCGCTTTTGAACTGTTCACAGGCAGAAGCTCCCATACAGACTGATCAAATATTCAATGGAAATCCCATAGACTATTTGATTGCTTAGTTAATCTAAATTTAATCTCCTTAGCCCTGTGTAATGTACACAGATTGATAAAACTTGTGTACATGAGTGCAGAAAACTGTAGTCACACAATTTGTGCAGTGCAGTATTTAGATATGTTGAGGTACCACGTTTCATGATACCAGAGTCCTCTTTTTAAGCAAAACAAGGCCTTTATGAACAGTAGTATGTATTTAGTGTGTGAACCCATTTATTACAAGTGCTGTTTGTCCAAATTTGTGTGTACTTTCCTTAAATAAGGAAATGCTACAACAATAGTCTGTCTTTATTGAAGTAGGAATGATACTTCTATTAAACTTGATGAAACTTTGTCCAATTTTATGTAGTAAACAGTGGAAAAATACACTATCTGATTTTGAAGAATATTATTTCCTAATTTTACTGACCTGCAGCTGTAATGCTAACATTCTTGCTTATCCATTGGTGTCTTTATTTTTGGAAAGTAAGAAGTATATCATTCTACTATTAAAAATTGTGTACTGGTCTATATAAATGTCTTAGACAAAATATTCAACCGTTAAGATTATTGATTGGAGAAAACTTGTTCATCTTGGCCTCTGAGGATAGAACAAGAAGCAATGGGCTTAAACTGCAGCAAGGGAGGTTTAGGTTGGACGTTAGGAAAAAGTTCCTAACTGTCAGGGTGGTCAAACACTGGAATAAATTGCCCAGGGAGGTTGTGGAATCTCCATCTCCGGAGATATTTAAGAGTAGGTTAGATAAATGTCTGTCAGGGATGGTCTAGTCAGTACTTGGTCCTGCCATGAGGGCAGGGGACTGGACTCGACCTCTTAGGTCCCTTCGCGTCCTAGTATTCTATGATGTTGAATGTATTAATTTCATAGTGGGTTTTACTGCATCTGTATTCATCTTTAGTATTGGGGAAATATGGATAATGCGTTGTGTAATGGACATAATTCTTTCATAGGTTTTACGTGAAACCTTCCCAAAGCATACTTTCCTTATGAATGGCCTAATCCAAGGAGTAAAGGTAGGATGAAAATTCATTGTAAATCAGCAATTGAGAGTACAACTTTAAATAAATCAATGAAGGGCACATACATGAGTGCTAGTGATTTATCAAGTGAAATAAGCAGAGTCTTCCAGTATGGCTTACAAGCTGTGAATAAAATGTGAGGATAAACTTACCAAGGAGAGCTTAAATGCAGCTTTTCATTTTAATAAGGTCTTGCTTTTGCTAAAATTTTTCACTTAGGTTGATTGAGGAATGAAGAGGGCAGTTGAATAGCCTAAAATCACACAATCATTTGGTGTCATAGCTTGTAAGAATTTCAGATACCCATTGGCACCCTGTCCTTTGCTCTAATTGCTAGGCCATGTCCTCAGTGTGTTGAAAAAGGTATTGTAAATACAGCGCATACAAATGTAAAACGCATTGTATTAAGTTGTGTGTTGACTGTATGTGGATTTCACGTTTTGGGATATTGGATTTGCAGGTAACTGCTGGTGAGTAGAAAAGAAAGATGTATACTCAAAAGAGATCCTTGTTGTATGTTCCATGTAGCCAACATTTATTAATCTGCCAAACAAAATCAGTCAGCTTCTAACAGACTTTGAACTATTATATTTCCTTTCATTTCTTGGTTTTTATTTTACTTAAAATTTATTTTTACTTTTCAGGGCTTGTTATCGTTTCTCAGTGCTCCTCTCATAGGTGCTCTATCTGATGTTTGGGGGCGAAAGTCCTTTTTGCTCTTAACAGTATTTTTCACTTGTGCACCAATTCCATTAATGAAGATCAGCCCATGGTTAGTAGCAATCCACAGTTATAGTTTTATTATTTGTGTGTTTGCTGTACGTAACAGCATGTAACATTTATAATTGTACTTGTGTTCCATGTTCCAGTTAATGTACCAGATGCTATTTAATTTTGTGAGGTACTTTGCTCTGTGAGGTAGCTGCTAAAGTATTAATCCATTGCAGAGTTGGGGAAATTGAGACAAGGTGAAGAGCCTTGCTGAATGCCTCAAAGCCAGGCTTAGAGTTTTGGCTCTCCAGACTGTCAGCCCTATTCTTGCCTCTAATCTAGTACATTAGCACTAGAGCAGTGGTCACAACCAGTAGATCAGGATCTACTGGTAGATCTTGGAGCCTTTTGACAAGTGATCCTTCCAGTTTGGCCAGCACTTCATCTGCCCTTCTCAGCACAGTGGTGCTGCTCCTGACCTCTGCTTTGGAGTCCCCCCCCCCCCCCGCCTTTTGCTTGCTGTGCAGAGTACAGGAAGAAGAGGAAGGGGATGCTGATGTCAGGGTGCTCCTCCCTCCACCATACCCCCCATCTCCCCAGAGCAAGGGGGTAGGGATGGAGAGAGTTAACTGGTTGCTTTTGGGAGTGGTGTAGGGCCAGGGTAGGAGTGAGCCTGCCTAAGCCCCACTGCACCACCACCTGTGGTAAGGAGTGCCCAGCTGTAGTCTGCATTCTGAACCTGCG
This sequence comes from Pelochelys cantorii, assembly GCA_032595735.1. Lineage (NCBI taxonomy): Eukaryota > Metazoa > Chordata > Testudines > Trionychidae > Pelochelys > Pelochelys cantorii. The sequence goes on along the minus strand of CM064334.1, from coordinate 27,280,708 downwards.
TCCCAGTCTCTCTCCTCCCCCCCCCCCCCCCCCGCCCTGCTCCCTGCAGCGTGCTGGGACTCTGGGTCCCAGTGTAGGGTGCAACTTGTACCTTAATAGAATGTCTCTAATCATTGCATGTCTTTTGCTGGAAAACTACAGATAAATTATTTCAGTGCCAAGTAAAAAGTCACTAAGAACTGAAACATTTTTCAGAGCTGGTTACCTGAAGCACCCATGTGTAACATTAAAACTGATGCTTTATAACTGCAGTTACCATATTAGCAGGGCTCGACAAATCCGCTTATCTACTTGCCCGAGGCAAGTAGATTTCAGCCGGTCGCCCCGTTAACCGGCGGTTTGCGCATCGCAGTGCGGCTCTCTCACATGCGCAGTGCGGGGCTGGCGAGTGGTTTTCGCCATGGTTTGTCGAGTCCTGCATATTAGAATCTAGCAAATTTTGACTACCTTGAATGTAAGTAGTCTGCTACGACTTATAAATTGAGTGTATTTCCTTAGGATAATGGCCAGTTCACAATTGTCTCAAATTTGTACTGCTCCTGAAGATAAATCTAAAAATAACATAGGACAAGGTCTTAACACGAGGTCTGAGTGGTCAGCTGTTCATATTGTGTTCGAGGCTAATTCCATTTGCTAGCTAGTAAATCTAGTCTTATGGTCTCGTGGTCTCTTCATTTTGATCCCTGTTCTTGCATGATTGACTTAGAAAAGTCTGTCAGCTGGGTGCACAGAGCCCCAGCCTTTGACTGGGTAGGGCTGATTAATCACCTGTGAAACTATGCTGCCACCCAATTTAGAGGGAACACTGGTTGCAACATACTTTTTTGAGTGAAATAATTGTCAGTCTGTGGACTCAAATGTTAAAGGATCTGTAATAAACAATCCTAATTTAATCTACAAAGTCTTTTTTGTAGAATAGCAAATAATTCTGTACACTCCGCACACAATGAAGCGATTAATCATATAGACACACATTCTTGATTACTTTGTAAACACATAGAAATTACTTGTCAGGAATAAGTTGAACAGTGATAGAATCCTTAATCAGTTTGGAAGTGTTTCAGAAGCTTGTGAATCACTGCTAGTTATGTACATCTCCATTGAGCTGTTCTTTTGATCTGTTTTGTCCCTAGGTGGTACTTTGCTGTTATCTCTGTTTCTGGGGTTTTTGCAGTGACTTTCTCAGTGGTGTTTGCTTACGTAGCAGATATAACCCAGGAACATGAAAGAAGCATGGCCTATGGGCTGGTATGTATTCCTCTGAATGTTTAAGCCTCATCAGGGTCAGCAACTAAACAATTAATGAAACTTAGTCTTAATGCTGCAAGAGACACCAAATTTGACAAGTTTGTGTATTTCCCATTATAAAATCTTATTTAGCCAGTAATTTAAAAAAAAAAGAACCTGTTCCAAATGGAAACTTGGTCCTACCATCCAGTTCTGCATCTCCTCCTGAGTGTCTTGTCATGTTAAATTTAAAATGGCCATTGTATAGTCTTTCTCTCCAATCTTTTCTATTTCCCCCATTCTCAGATCAGCATGAAATATGTTGGAAGGATAATGCTATTTTTCACTGTGTATTCAACTTTTATTATATAATGTGAATTCTTTGCATTATTAAGAGCCTTAGGTGTTCAGAAAATAAGCATAATTTCTTCTATCACCCCCCAAAGAGAGTGTTATACTGAATTTTTCCTCCTTATCAAACTTCTGATATCTGGTTAAACTTGACATATTTAACGCAATTTCAAGGCTATACATTGCTGTCCCACTCCACTTAACCCTTTTTTTTTTTTCCATTTAAAAACTTCAGGTGTCTGAAATCCATGGTTGCTGTTGCAATGCCAGAGAATAGAATTGTACATTAGTTCAGAACTTGCCTACCTGATTAGGGGATTTATAATTTGGCACACTGAATACTTCAGAAACTAAGAGTGAAGTCAGAAAAAGAGTGGATAAGTTTTATCTTCCTTACTGGAAAACTTTTATTCTCATACTGACTTTTGTCTGACTATAGGTTTCAGCAACTTTTGCAGCAAGTTTAGTTACCAGCCCAGCTATTGGTGCCTACCTTGGTCGAGTCTATGGAAACAGTTTGGTAGTGGTCCTAGCTACAGCAATAGCTTTGTTGGATATTTGTTTTATTCTTGTTGCTGTACCAGAATCCTTGCCAGAGAAGATGAGGCCAGCATCCTGGGGAGCACCCATTTCTTGGGAACAGGCTGACCCCTTTGCGGTAAGCCACTTAAATGTTTTAGTATGGAGTGGCGGATGGGTATATGCAAATTTGGATTTGTACCACCTTTGATAGTATTTATAACCTAATTTGGGTTTTAAAAAAGTTGATTGAAGAGTTCCTGCGTTTATTGAGAGAGCATGCAAGTAACTGGAAATTGCTGATTAGTAGGGATAATGGTAAGTGCTAAAGGAAATGTTTTAACAATGCTACATGTCTTAGAGCATCTGCCTCTTCCAGTATTGATTTTTGTATAGCTTTGTTGGTTATGGATGATGAAGAGTAGATGTCTTCTGTTGCTGATCTTACAGCTTGCTCTCCTCTTTTTTGCCCTAGTCACTAAAGAAAGTGGGTCAAGATTCTGTAGTGCTTCTAATCTGCATAACAGTCTTTCTATCCTACCTCCCAGAGGCAGGTCAATATTCCAGCTTCTTCCTATACCTCAGACAGGTAGGAATCTGTATATGAAGAAATGTCTGATAAGGAAAACTAAATGTATACAAGTGAATATTCTTTGTACTTGATGCATTATTTTGTAATATATGCGTAGCCAATATGATTAATGGCAGATAGTGGCTTATATTTCTCATGTTTCGTAATCATTTGCATTGTTCCTGGAAGTACAAATTCCACTAAATTGCAGTGATTAAAACTAGGTAGGTTATATTAAAAATAGATTATTAGATATCACAATATCCAGGGGTCTATATTCTTTCAAGTTTCATGCTCAAATGATGTTTTATGTTCCACACACAGATCTTTCTCTCTATTTTATGTAAGAGTAAATAAATGTTGGTTTGACTAAGTTGTGAGATAGAATAAAATCAGGGATGTCTTCCTCTATTTCAGATTAAGCGTTTTTCTGGTTACTTCATTTAGTCTTTCCACTTGATGCCATGAGACGTGTCATATACATTTGAAGTTTAATGATCAAACTAATCCTTCTCTAATGTAGATCATGGGATTTTCACCTGAAAGCGTTGCAGCATTTATAGCGGTTCTTGGGATTCTTTCCATTATTGCACAGGTGAATATTGATCTATAAATTTTACTAATAAAATGGGTTCAAATGAGAGCTAAATATTGTCAGTCTCTGTAACTATAATCTAGGAACCCTATCTACCTGATCTCAGGAGGTTAGAATGGAAAAGGCAAGAGATGCTTTGACCTCTGTACTTATTTTATATATAGCTTTCTTTTTTTCTATCGTTAATATCTGCCCATTTCATGAAAGTTCGTTTTCACATCATGGGAAATTTAAAAAAAACACCATTTTGTGGAACAGCTTTGATGCACAGAGATTGAAACTGCCTTAAATCTGTCAGAGCTGGGAGTCAGTTAGCCATGTTAGTCTGTATCTGCAAAAATGGGGAGTCCTATGGCACTTTAAGACGAACATTTATTTGAGCATAAGCTTTTGTGGGTAAAAATCATAGTCAGATGTAGTAATCCACATTATGAATTCTAGCCTAGTGCTTTAACCTTAATTTATTTCTTCCTTGGCCAACCTTCCTAACTTCAGAAGTAGATTCACTCTTCTCCTCCTGAGGCTTTGTTCGGGCTGAAAAATAGCTTGTTTAAGCCATCATGGCAGGTTAAATAATATATCCCAAATGCACGGATTCATCAAGGAAAATCTAAATTGTTACAAAGCAGAGTAAGGTAACAATCTCAATGCATCTCTATTATTTGGTTTTTCAATCTCGATCTAGAAAATACTACATTCACAACTTTATTTTTGTCAAAACTAATGAACATTTTGTGTGTGGCTGTATAACCTGAGTATTCACAACTAAAATATTGACATTCTTTTTCCCAATTAGACAATAGTTTTGAGTTTACTTATGCGGTCCATTGGAAATAAAAACACCATCTTATTGGGTTTGGGATTTCAAATATTACAGCTTGCATGGTATGGCTTTGGCTCGGAACCTTGGTACGTACATTTCATTTTAGTTTAATGAACTGACATTTTTAAATGTTACTTCCTATTATTTAATAAGGAAATATTCACCAAGTTTTCAGATATTTCTTTTTAACATGAGAGGTTACATCCTTTGTCTCCTTGATGCTGAGGACACTAAGTCCCTCTGTCCCCAAACAGTGGGAGGCTCCCATGAGTGGGGCTGTGAATCTGTCATAGATTCCATGATTTTCCAGGATCTCTGTGCCTTCAGTGGCTGGTGTGCCTGCCTGGGGGTTGCCCAAGCACTTGAGTCAACTGGGGCAGACTTGGGCTATTGTTTCCTATCCTCTCCCTCTCCAAGCAGCAGCAGGCATCTTGGGCTGCCATACCCTATTGCCCAGCCACTCTCTTCCCCAGACCATCCAAGATTTAGTCAAGGTATATAGTGCAAGTCAGGAACAGGACACAGGCCATGGATTTTTGTTTGCCACCTGTCACCTGTCCATGACTTTTTTTTATTAAAAACATTCCTGACTAAAATGTAGCCTTACCTGTGAGTAAGGTGAGTAATTGGTTTGTTCTTGGAGCAATCAATGAAACACTGTTTGGTGAGCCATCCCAAACCAAGGACTTTTGGTATTCTTGACTGAAACAATGTCAGTTTCTTCTGCCAGTAATCTTCATAAGACCAAACATTTTTCATGAATATTTTTCAACTAAAGGAAACTGAACACCAAACATTGAAAAATGCTTTGTCCTCTTTTCTCTAAGACAGATTGTCTTGATTTTTTTTTTCCTTATTGCTTGCAGTAGAGTACATTGATTTGTCAAGATGTCAGCTTACATCTATTGTAGCACTTCTCCCATGAATGCACCCTTTACATGTGCTAACACTCCATTTACCTAACAGGAAAAAAGAAGTTAAAATGGCTTTTTGGATATTTATTTCTTCTTAATTTTAAAGGAGAGTTTACAAGATATCTGATCAATGTTTCCCAGCAAGTGCCAAGATGTTGCAAGGATTGAGGACTTTTCAAATCATCACCATTTTATAAACTCTCAATGGCTGTGCCAGAAATGAAATCCAGCCGTGATAATTAAGTTGTGACTCTACTATTGTATGAGTAGAGCATGCAGTTCATTTTAAACTTTGTAACAGAAGGTGTATGGAAGGTGGCAGTTCAGAATACTAACCTTGATTCTTTCTCGTACCACTTATGTTTTGCAGGATGATGTGGGCAGCAGGGGCCGTTGCAGCAATGTCTAGCATTACGTTCCCAGCAGTAAGTGCATTAGTTTCACGAACTGCTGATGCTGATCAACAGGGTATGTTTTATAGGTCCTGTTGTTGTAATTACAAGGAGTGTTCAAACAAGGGATATTCTGACCTCTTTAGCACCACATGTATCTATGCTGTCTTACTGGTACTCAAGGGTGATCCTCAACCTCCATGCTACTTTGAAGGATAAAACCGGCCAACATAGGAGTATGTTAACGTAAATGAGAAACATTAGTGTAGTTTTCTCACACTGTAAAAGTGGTAGTTCTCAAAAATACTAAGCAGTTTTCAAATGCTTGTGAATTGTTTGGAGGTAGCTGGGCTATGCTAATCAAAACGGTAGATGAACAATGAGTGTTCCTAGCATAGGGAATTTGAAGGTAGCATAATATTTACATCAGTACTTCTCTTTATTTAGTATATCAGCCAATCATGTTTCAAGTATTCTCTCCCTCCATGCACAGATTTCCTCAGTTCAAGTGCATTGATTTATTACTGTAATGTCTAGGAGTACCAGTAATGTGTCTGCTTTTCTTTGAAGCATGATGCATAGATGACTGTCAGACAGCAGTATCAGATTTGACACCCTTTGGGGTCAGTATGACAACTTGATCTTGCCTACACCAAAACCAAGAAAAAGGGACCAGTTGGCATGATTCTCCTTTGAGATCAGTCTTACAGTGGAGTAATCCAATTAATTTTAGTGAAGTTACTCCTAGTTTACATCAGCGTGGGAGGGGAGGGGGGAAGTGAATTGGGCCCCATTGCATGTTAGACAGTTGCCAAAAAGCATTTTAAAAGGTCTTCATTTATATATAGGTTTAATTTCAGGAATGCCTTTTTCAGGTGTTGTTCAAGGGATGATAACAGGAATTCGAGGACTCTGTAATGGTTTGGGACCAGCACTTTATGGTTTTATATTCTACATATTCCATGTAGAATTGGATGAACTCCCAATGACTGAAACTGAATTGGGAAGTAACATGGCCCCACAACACCATTCACAACAGGTATTGTTGCTGTTTATTTATAATGTACAAGAAATGCTGCAAGGATTTCCTAGACCATAGGAAGAGGTTGTGAGGGGGAATAATTTGGAAACTCTGGTTTATCTCTGCTAATTCAGGATTGTATCCTGTGACACATTCTACAGTGTTTTAGTCCAGCTTCAAGTGAATCAAGCAAAGGGACTCTTTACCTAACAACATTTGCAGTTTCTTGATATTGAGTCTACTTTTTCCAGTGACTAATCAATCCCATTTCTGCTTTAGATCACCCTAAAAAGAATCCCTTATTTCTTCGTGTGTTAAACCTTTCCCTCCCCTTTGTCTTTTGACCAAGTTGTAAATCTCCTCTTGATTCTTTCTATGCACATTGGCAGGGCTTGACAAACCGTGGCGAAATCCACTCGCCAGCCCCATACTGTGCATGCGCGTGCTGCCGGTGAACGGGGCTACTGGCTGAAATCTTCTCGCCACGGGCGAGTAGATACGTGGATTTGTCAAGCCCTGCACATTGGTCTTAATTGCCTATTACCTTCTGCTTTTCTTTGAATTTTTCTTCAGCTTGTAAATATTTTTTTCTAGTACTAATGTGCTCAGAATTGTATCTTAGTCTTTAAAACACATGATTTAAACTAGACATTAAAGCTGAATATGCTTTGCTCTTTCCATACTTTTTTGTGGCACACTTATCAGAACCTACTACTTCCTTGTGGTACTGTCTCCTCTTTATCTGATGGTGGAAAACATTTGTCTGTCTATGCTTCTGCTACAAGGAGGCAAAAATTGCCATTGTGGTTAGTGTATATATACCAGCGATGCACTTTATTCCTTGAGAGCAATTGAGTGCCAATTCTTCCAGCCATAGCTTATTCCTTAACAAATATCTAAAACTTGCTACTGTAAAATAGGTTCATGAGCCAGCTTGTGTTTTTTGATGGTGTGGTGAAGGATAAAACTTGAAGATCTTGTTCTTTCTTTATGCTTGACTTGGGGTGGGGAGGGGGGGTCCCCTTTGAAGTATTAATGCTCAAATCACGAGTGCCTGAAGGAAGAGTAAAATCATAGAATGAAATCTTGACATTAAAGTAACTTTCTGGCTAAGACACAAATAAGAACATTGAGTTAGATCATAGTCCCTTACATATAGTTAATTTACTTTAGGACAAGAAGCAATGGGCTTAAATTGCAGCAAGAGAGGTTTAGGTTGAACATTAGGAAAAACTTAGAATCATAGAACCATAGAGCTGGAAAAGACCTCAAAGGTCATCAAGTCCAGCCTCCTGCTCTAGGCAGGACCAATCCCAACTAAATCAACCCAGCCAGGGCTTGGTCAAGCCGAGACACAAACACCTCTAGGGATGGAGACTCCACTACTTCCCTAGGTAACCCTTCCAGTGCTTCACTATCCTCCTAGTGAAATAGTTTTTCCTAATATCCAACCTGGACCTCTCCCACCACAACTTGAGACCATTGCTCCTTGTTCTGCCATCTGTCACTGCTGAGACCAGCCTTTCTCCATCCTCTTTGGTACCTCCCTTCAGGAAGTTGAAGGCTGCTATCAAATCCCCCCTCACTCTTTGCTTCTGCAGACTAAACAGACCCAACTCCCTCAGCCTCTCCTCATAGGTCATATGCTCCACCCCCCTAATCATTTTGGTTGCCCTCCGCTGGACCATCTCCAATGCGTCCACATCCTTTTTGTAGTGGGGGACACAGTACTCCAGATGTGGCCTCACCAGAGCCGAATAAAGGGGAATAATCACTTCTCTGGATCTGCTGGCAATGCTCCTCCTAATGCACCCTAATATGCCATTAGCCTTCTTGGCTATAAGGGCACACTGTTGACTCATATCCAGCTTCTCATCCACTGTAACCCCCAGGTCCTTTTCTGCAGAACTACTACTTAGCTGGTTGGTCCCCAGCCTGTAACAATGCTTGGGATTCTTCCGTCCCAAGTGCAGGACTGCACTTGTCCTTGGTGAACCTCATCAGATTTGTGGCCCAATCATCCAATTTGTCTAAGTCACTCTGGACCCTATCACTGCCCTCAAGCATATCTACCTCTCCCCCTAGCTTAGTGTCATCTGCAAACTTGCTGAGGGTGCAATCCATCCCCTCATCCAGGTCATTAATAAAGATATTGAACAAAACCGGTCCTAGAACCGAACCTTGGGGCACTCCGCTAGAAACCGACCGCCATCCTGACATCGAGCCGTTGATCACTACCCACTGGGCCCGGCCTTCTAGCCAGCTTTCTATCCATCTTACCGTCCACTTATCCAATCCACATTCCCTTAACTTGCTGGCAAGAATATTGTGGGAGACTGTATCAAAAGCCTTGCTAAAGTCAAGGTATATATCACAGCCACTGACTTTCCCATGTCCACAGAGCCAGTTACCTCATCATAGAAGCTAATCAGATTAGTCAGGCATGACTTGCTCTTTGTGAATCCATGCTGACTATTCCTGATGACTTTCTTCTCTTCCAAGTGCCTCAAAATAGATTCCTTAAGGATCCCTTCCAAGATTTTTCCAGGAACCGAGGTAAGACTGACTGGCCTATAGTTCCCTGGATCATCCTTCTTCCCTTTTGTGAAGATGGGCACTACATTCGCCTTTTTCCAATCATCCCAGGATCTCTCCCAATCTCCACGACTTTTCAAAGATAATGGCCAAAGGCTCCTCAATGACACTTGCCAACTCCCTCAGTACCCTTGGATGCATTAAGTCCGGACCCATTGATTTGTGTACGTTTAGCTTTTCTAAATAGTTCCTAACCTGTTCTTTACCCACCAAGGGCTGTCCATCTTCATCTCATCTTGCGTCACTTAGCGCATTAGTCCGGGAGCTGACCTTGCCTCTGTATTCACAGACAAAGAAAGCATTGAGTACTTCAGCTTTCCCCACATCATCTGTCACTAGGTTACCTCCTTCATCCAGTAGGGGTCCCACACGCTCTCTGATGACCACCTTCTTGTTAACATGCCTGTAGAAACCTTTCTTGTTATCCTTCACATCCTTTGCCAGTCGCAATTCCAATCCCTTCCTGATCTCTCTTCCTCCCCCCCCCCGGCATTCTGGAGCTATACATTTAAACCCCTCCCTGGTCATTTGTCCAAGTTTCCACTTTTTATAAGCTTCCTTTTTGTGCTTAAGTTCACCAAGGATTTCCCCTGTAAGTCTCCTACCATGTTTGCCTCTCTTGCTATGCAGCGGGATGGTTCTTTTTCTGTGCCTTCAATAAGGCTTCTTTAAAATACTGCCAGCTGTCCTGGACTCCTTTCCCCTTCATGTTAGCATCCCAGGGGATTCTGCCCATCAGGTCTCTGAGGGAGTCAAAATCTGCTTCCTAACTGTCAGTTGTTAAATACTGGAATAAATTGCCTAAGGAGGTTGTGGAATCTCCGTCTCTGGAGATATTTAAGAGCATGTTAGATACCTATCAGGGAGGGTCTAGACCAGGGTTTCCCAGCCTATGGGTCGGGACCCAAATATGGGTCGCCATTACATTTCAGAAGGGTTGCCAAGTGTCTCCCCAGGTAGCTCCGCCCTCCCTCTGTGTTTGAATTTCCTTGGGTCACCAAGTCTTTCTGAATTGTCAAAATGGATCCTCATCTGGAAAAGGTTGGGAATCGTTGGTCTAGACAGTGCTTGGTACTGCCATGAGGGCAGGGGACTGGACTCAATGATCTCTCAAGGCCCCTTCCAGTTCTAGCATTCTGTGAGACTTATGGTACCTAGTCTGTGAATGGTGTGCCATTGTAATGTCTACAACAAGGAAGTCAAAGGTGAAGGAGAGAATCTGCTTTTGTCCTTTTTGGTTTAATTCAGTTTTAGCTATTTAAAAAGGTAGCTAATACCACCTTGGCTTTGCTTGTTTCAGTGTGACTGTTAGCTATGTTTGAATTGTGGGAGAATTAACGAGATAATCCTGCATTTTTTTTCCCCCATGTCTCTTGCGTTTTTAAAACCGAAAAATCTTGTGGAATAATCTTGCCGCTAACCTTGCTTGTGCTCTTTTTAGATCAGGGTAAAACTGGCTGAACTGCCCTGTTTTGTCAGTCAGCTTCACCTTGCTCTTGCTGGCTAAAGGACTGCATGTTTGTGAGATTGTCCCTGCTCTCAGAAAAGCTCAGGAAAAATTAGTGTGGAAAACGGGTGCTGCCAACAGTTGTTTTTCTTCTCTTCATAGCTTGCTGTCTTGCAGCAGACATATGTAAATTGCATGGTGAAAGCTCATGCTGTTCAGTTAACTTTTTACTTCAGTATCCTATACACATTACTTGTATATTGTCTGTGGCCTGGCTTGGCCTGGCACAGTTCAAGTTTCTCCACTGTAGCCTAGCTCTAGTAAGAGCGACCGCATTGTTGATAAATATTTGAGCTACGTGGATTTACTGGATTAGCATATGTCAGCAGTATTTGTTTTAACCAATCCCCGTGAGTTAACTAGCTAGAGTTGTGTGTGTTGAAAGGAGCTGGGTTAAAGACAAAACTTGAGGTTTTACCTCAAGCTAGCAAGACAGTGAAGCTCTATACTTCATCTGAATGCTAAAAATGTTTAATGGCAGGGCTTGGAAACTGCAGCACATCTGAGTATTTACATCTGTATTTCTGGCAAGTCAGACAATCGGCAGTAGCATGTTTCCTGTGATGTCACTGAATTCTGTCACTTAGAGACACCTAAAGAAAAACATGTAATAGATTTCTCCTCTTCTAGGTTTCCTCCCTCAACTTCTGAGAGCTTGAATAAGGATTACTAGGGCTAGATATTGAAATAGCCCACTCATTTAAAATAAATTGTAAAAATTAAGTACAGAGCCTGATGTCAAACTGCTAGGGGTCTGTCTACGGATTTAATTAACTGTTCCTCTAAAAAAGTAATGTCTTGTTCTTTTCAGAACTCCATAATTCCTGGACCTCCATTCTTGTTTGGAGCATGTTCTGTGCTGCTGGCTCTGCTTGTTGCCTTGTTTATTCCAGAACACACCAATCTAAATATACGGTCCAGCAATTGGAAAAAACACAGTGGTGGTCATGGTCATCCACACAGTCCACAGGCCCCTGGTGAGGCCAAAGAACCTTTATTGCAAGACACAAATGTATGACGACAAAATCCAGAAAAATGTTTTTATATTTGATAGGTCTTGTCTCCAGTTCTGGATATACATTCCACTTACATCAAAAATGTAATTTCTTAATATAAGAAATGTATCTTTCTGCATGAAATTTGTAGGAACTACAGACAGGAGCTGGACATTTTGCCAAAAATGTTACAATATAATTAACTTGCTTTTAAAAAGAACAAATTAAATGCTGGTCTAATAATATTAATTATCTTATTTGAGACAAAGGAGAACATATTCAAGGTATCAGCATGTGTCCTGGTGTCCATTTCCTTAAGGTGTTGAGCTTTAATTCTCTTAATGCTAAGTCTCAGTGAGACATACTAGCATATTTGTGGACCCATTTATTTTGTGGTAAAATTTTGGGTCAGATAAGCCTTAATGTAAATGCACTCAAGTAAGGAAAAAGTGAATTGGTTTCATTTTAAAATCATTGTATGGGAGGTTTTATTACATTCCTAATACAAAATCATGTGTTGAGCAAGCATGCTCAACAGGAAAAGTTGTAAGTGCATTACTCTAACTTTTTTTAATTTTAGAGTACAAAATGGTATCAAACAGTATTTAAATTAGTGGGTCACTTGAGCCTACGCAGTTTTAATATAGGCACTAAAAATCTTTCTTAAATGGTTTATACCACTATTTCTGATGTTTGCGTAATCGTAAGGACCTCAAAACTTGAATACACAAACAAATATAAGCTGATAGCCTTGAAAATGTCCATGTGCTATATAGTGGCCTTTCAGGACTGGTTAGTAACTTTTTACTTTTACAGAGCTAATGTTTAGTCCTAAATTTTCAGGACCCTAGTACTGGAGAGAGCTTTATACAGTTACTGATGTGAATTTCTCTAAAAATGTATATTTTTGTGTCCAGTTGTATTATTTAAAAAGGTATTCCTTTGTATAAATTGTGTATAAAGTATAGCTTAATGTTTTCATCTTGTGGTTGCTTACTGGTTTTTTAACTTTGAACATTCACCATGGTTAACTGAGAGCTGGAAAATGTGTAAATAAATAATGCTTCTTTTAATAATTTTAGTGTGAAGTCAATTCAAATCATATGCAACATGTACATCGAAGTGTCTTGCAGCTTCTAATTAGTCTTAATATGTTGTCACTTCATGACAGTTTTGGTTACATTAAATGATTAAACAGACAAATACCAATTATAGGTATGAGGGAAAAGGATAACATATTAAATTTGCCTACGACAGCTTATTGGTTCTACAAGTTCTTCATGCAACACTTTCGCTTTCTGGAGGTATTTAATTATCAAGAAAAAGAAATGGGCTACTTTCATCCTGTTTGTCCTGCAGTTACTAATTCCACATTAAGGATGGTATCAGGCTAATCATAGTCAATTCAATTTGTATCAACTATATAATTAGTTGATAGGCCTGCTTCCACTCTGCAGAGCAGTCCTAGCTCCAGGAGCCACCCATGCTGCAGCTTCACATTTTAAATGTAGTAAGAACCCTACTAGATTTAAAATTCAAAGGCACAGTGCTCATTCTAGTCAAGCAGCAGGGGGAGTAGGTGGCACCTTGGAGACAATGCTGGAGGGAAGTGGGCTTTTAAGCATTGGCTCCTGTTCTCCCCCCCAACTTGCCCTTGCATGTTTCAAAGGCTGAAGTGTGGTAGTGGGAACCAGTGGGAGCTGAGACTGATTCAGTCCCTGCTGTGTCCCTGGCCCCCTCACTGTACTGGAGGGGAGCTGGTTTCTTCTCTCCCCCTCTTGTTGCCTCTGCTAGAGGCAGCAAGGTGGGGGAAGTGACTAGTTGCTTACAGGAGCATGTGGGATAGGGATGTATTATCCCACTCCCTTCCATGGAAACCTTGGCTCCTGCAAGAGGTAGTAGTCACTGCTCTTATTCTGGTTTTATATAAAAAAATGAATTACAACTCCTGCAGGGTTTTCATTTTAAATTTGAACTCAAGCTATTGCTTCTACCTTGAGTTCAAGTTTAAATACTAAGTCAGATTAAGTGTGATTGATGCTGTACAATTTACAGCTGAGCCTGCCTGTTATACTTAATAGCAATAAAATCAACTTGCTGCTAGGAAGCTATTCACTGGACAAAACTTCTTGTAGAGTAGCTGGACTGCAACTCATTACTTATCCTAGGAAACTTGTATATGAATATTTGAAGAGCCTATCCTTCTGTGATCTTGCTTTATTCAATACTAGACTTACCTGGTATTGCTTGGGTCTGTCAGGTCAGGGTGCAAGGGTGGACCTGGCAAGGCTCTCTCCCCCAAGTTCCACTAGCTGCTATGCTGGGAGGAGAAGGTTTGGGGCAGGAGGGTTACCTACCATTCTGGAAGCAGGCAAGATAGCACCACCTGTCCTGCTGGCCACTCAGTGGATGGCTGTCCCCACTGGCCACTAAGTATTGCATCTCAAACTTCCTGTTTTCTGGGCACAACCAAACTCTGACCTTGCTTTAAGTAAGGAAAAGAGGAAGCTACATACTAATCTTGGTGGTCCAAGCTTATAGTTCCTGAACAGACTGATAATCTCTCCCAGAAAAGGGCAAACCCAATGAATACTAAATTCCAGTGTTTGACACCATTTGGGAAGTACTGTTGCTGAAATTTATCTATGGTCTTAAATCAACCCCTGGAATAATTTGAGTAGCTTAGTAACATTTTATAAACATACCACTATTTCATTCTCTGACTTGTACCTGCCTTGCAACATGCTAAAAGAATGTTACTATATTGAATTAGACAAGGGTTTTTCCTTAATTTTATAAATGAGTTAGCACCTAATGAGCTACATACCTGAAGCAGGCTGATTAAAAGATGGACTTTTGCACTGCTGTAATCCAAATATCAAAGATGGCTGGTAATTCTTTTACTAAGAAAATTGCCTGGGAGCTGCTGCATTGTAAAAATTAGCTTGGGTTAAGTCACTGATTTTGCCAGGATCACATAACTTTATTATAATCAGAAACGTGATACAAAAGGATGAGGAAAGCAAAATACAGCAGCCATCTGACAACTGGAAACAGAGCTGTATTTTCTAGGGATGTTAGCAATTAATTCAATAGTCATGTAACTGCGTTACATGACGGTTCTCAAGAGGTGGGGCCAGCCTTCAATGCACTTCCAGCCCCTACCACCTTGAGCAGAGGCAGCAGCAGCCCCTGTCCATAGGGGGCATGAGGTTGTGCTGGCATCCCACCCCTGTATTAAAACCCAGACTTAGAGGCAGTCTAAGAGGGCAGGAGCTGGTGCACAAAGGAAGCCAGTTCCAGGCACCTATCAGCTCGCCCCCTCTATGGGGGGGAAGCAGCTCCAGTACTAGCCCACAAGAGCTAGCTTTAAAAGCTGGCTCCCCACCCATTAGCTCCTGCCGCTTTCCTTGTGCATGGGCTCTTGCCTACCCTCATCATCTGTACTGCTACCTCTAAGTCTGGGTTTTAATACATTTGATTGCAAGAAACCTCACTCTCCTCCATATATTTTCACTTAAGTTGAGCATAAATCTTTGTTGAAACCATTTTATTTCCATTAACATTTACACTTCCAAAAATTATACATACACACACTATAAACAAATATACAAATGTTACACTCCAAAACATTCAATATACACTGACAGTAATGTCCAAGACTAGAGTGATTAGCCACACAGACATGCCTATGTAAGGGAAAGATGAGACTGATACACAATTTTGACCTAGGAGCATATAAATTGAGTCATTCTTGGAAATTGTTCAATTACTGTCATTTTAAATTGTATCTAGTTTGAGATTAGAATATGGTTCCCATAAGCAGCAGAAAAATATTTGCTGATCAAGTCGAGGTAACTGGCTTCCTCTTCTCATTGGGACACAGTGGAAGAACAGACTCAGATTGTAGCATGATTCCACCAGTGAACCCAAATATAGAAGTGTATCCAAACTTAAGTACAGTTGAATTTACTTGATATGTTCTGCATACCACTCATCACCATATAGAAGGCATTTTTGATTAACAGTACTAAAATAAAATTTCTAAATACTCTAATGCTTTTTACAATTACTAGAGACCATTGTACATGGAATCATTGCTATGGAGAGACACAAATAACCAAGGGCTGTGACAAGATGTGAAATTTTTAGTCAACTCAATTTTGTGTTTTCACTGAAACATTTAGGATCTCCTTTTAAGCAGCTAATTAAATATGGACTAGTGCTCCAAAAATATAAGTCTGCACTCAAATATAGTCACATATGTAAAAAAGTAGTTATTTAAAAAACCAATCTCCAAGCCAAAGAGAAAACACACTAAATCTACATTAAATAAGTGTCCTGCAAACTTAAGCTAGGGTGTGTATATTAGAAACATGAGTGGCACCATAACACTTAAGCTCTTAAATTTACAAAATGTAATATACTTCACAAGTTTAAGAATTTGGCTTGTGGCTTAGAACTTAAGCTAAATGCTCACTCTTTAGAGATCCTTTCATTCTTGCAATTACAGCTCAAGTACACTTACTCAAATTAGCTTTTGCCAGTTGGGGTACCAGAGCAGTGAAGCTGCAGCATCAGGTGCTTCAGTACAAGCCTGCCCAGAATCCTGAGTAATTACTTGTGAAGCTAGTCCACAATGAAATATTTTCAGTGCTCTGGAGCTAGCCACATTATTGCTAGATCAGGTATTTCTACTTGCACTACAACCACACTCTGTGATTGCAGTATAGACACAGGCTGACAGGAAACAGAGTTTCACAGGTGGTAGGTCAACTCAATAGATGGGCCAGTGAAAGACACTGCACATCCTGTGAATGTTACAGAAATGTCTCCAGAGATGCCAGCATGTATATTTTGCCATATGTGGAGTGAGGCTAGTGGATCTGCAAACAATGAAAATCCACACTACAAGGAAAATATCATGCAGCCCCTGGTATTAGCTGGCCTGGGGTCTGACACTTGTGCTAGGATACCAGTGTAATATTTAGGAGCTAAAGAGTAATTTAATTCAAAATGCTATGCAAACATGTCTCTTTCAGAATGGAAGCCAAAATCAGATTCAAACAGATGAAGGAATTACTTGGGGCAAAGAAGCTGGGCAGTTTCCTAGGTCAGGAAACTGCCCAACAACTCCCATTACTGAGGGTGTTAGGCACCTTCCGTTAGTGATGTCCTGAAGTGACAAGATATTTTCAAGGAGAAGCCCCAAGCACGACTCAGTTTCAGCATAATGATAGAACCATTAGCAACGTCATTAGTTTGTCGATTTTTGGGAAGGAGAATGATTAATAGATTTTTTTTACACAAACTCCTCTATGCAGGTTTTATTGCTCAGTAACCATTTATAAACCTTTTTAAACGCTTTGCCTCTGTTTAGAAATGCTCATTTCTAAACAATCATTTTGTAGCATAATATTTTCATGTAACTAAATTATTTTATTTTTCTGACAAACTGAATCCTGAAATCTATTTAAATCAATTTGCTTTTCTTCACAAAAGCCAAAGATTAGTCAAACGTGTGGTAAAGTTAACATTTTGACTTTAAAATGTCAAAGTGTGATAAGGGTATTTAGTATCTAATTAAGAGTCTTCCAAAATCCTTGATAATTAGTATATAAAAAAAAAAAGATTTCATCTAATGATTATGTTGTTTGTAATCCAGGGAAGTAAGCAGAGGCTGCAGATGATACTCCGGGTTTTGATGAAGTTAATGTTTTCATTGACATGGAGGATTTCGGATACTCTGCAAATAGGGGAAAATGATATTAACTTCTGGAGACAGAAGTAAAAACATTTTGAAATATAAATAAATCCATTCTTTCATGAAACTGCTACCATTCCTACCTGAGTTGTTAAATGTATTTTGGCTGAGGCCTCGTAAAGGAATGCTGTCTTCTCGTTTCTTTAAATACTTCAAATCCAATCCCAAATTCTCACCACTAACCAAAAGAAAATAGAATCATACTTGTAACAGGAAAACTTAATACTTGATTTTTGTTTAGCCAATTTTGTAAATTTGGTTTTCAAGGCAAAAAAGCTTCAGGGCCAAAAATACACTTTTCACTTACATACTGCCCTTCACAGAGATTTTAAGACTGAGCAAAGCATCAGCAACCTAAAAAGTATCTCTAATACCTGTACTCTTTATGCTATGGTCAATGCAAGTGCTGAAACGCTAATAATGTAGTGGTTACTTCTGTCTGTATCTCTGCATGTGCTTATATGCCCTTAGATATAAGGGCAGCCACAATAATTCAGGTTTTTCAGTAATCCAAAATTTCAGAGGAGATTCCAAGGAAACAGGAATGGAGGGTGCTTATGGGAGCCACTTAAGACAAAAACATAAGAACTCACAGTTACTGCCAGCTAAGTAACTTTTTTAAGCATCTGTCACATGGATTCATTCTAAGTAACTGGCCAATGGCACCCCATCTGAAAAGTGGTAATGAGTAGTCTTAGCTCACTAACTAAACAATGCTTTGGCCAATTTGGCATCTGATCTCAAAGCTAGGGCCCAATGTTTAGAAACTCAATGAAATAACATAACAAGGTAGGAAGGGGTGAGACTGAAGTTCACTGACCCACCTGGATTTATGAAATGGCCACCAAAGAGAGTCATATGAGATTAAGGCAGTGAAGAGAGCATTAATGGTGACTGAGACCTGGAAGGATATTCAGATCCCAAGAGACAGATGGATGCCTGGAAACATGTTTGGTTTAGTGTTCCAATCTACCTTACCATAGAGTACAGAAAGCAATACTGGCAATACCAGCTTTAGATGCCATGCTGATTTCTGGCAGTTGTGGATGGCCTGGTGTCAAATCTCTTACTAGAGGCTGGTCTTAAGAGTCTCATTCTTGCCCTCAAAAGTGCTGACAGACTGGGACTCTGAAGTGAAATGTCCTATATATTGGAACTTGAAACCTGTTCTTCGAGGTCTGAAATGCACCTCAGCCTGGCTGCTCCAGAAGTAGTAATTTTAGCCAACTGTCCCTAGATTTTTTCGGTCTCAACAAGAATAACCAGCAGCTAGCACAAATGTCAGATAAGTGGCTTCTGCTTAAACAGAACAAACAATGGGTATGTCTATTTTTGCAGGGAATTAATCCATTGCACAATGAACAGAGAGTTCAAACCTAAGGACTCTGAATAACAGTGGTGGTGATGCAAAAGTCCAAAACAGCATGAGGGATGGATGGGGCTGCTCTGCTCTTTATGCCCTCAGCTGAAGAAGGCACTAGAACAGAAGTGCCAGACATAGCTCCAACTAGGCACTGCTGTTCAAAGATTCTGATTTTTGTATGCAAGATGAACATGGAATCGACATGGACAATTATTCGATGTTTAGTTTAGGTAGACCTACATAAAATGTTTACATTTTATTTTATAACTTTTATATAGAGTCAGTATTGAAACCCTGTCTACACAGCAAACAACTGTTTTTGTAACCAGTGTGACAATCATCCAACCCAGGAGCAGAGGGTTGCAGTGCAAGAGTGAAGGCTACGAATGGGGGCGCAGATTCTGAGGTGGGGCTAGGGTTGAGGGGCTCAGGGCTGGAACAGAGGATTGGGGTGCAAGAGCTTTGGCTGGCGGTGCAGGCTCTGGGGTGGGGCTGGGACAAAGGCGTAGGGTGGGGGTCAGGAAGAGGGTGGGGTACAAAAGTGCAAGTGGGATCTCTGGGGCCTGGCCAGGGGACAGAGGCACCAGGACCCAGGAGACTCAGGGCTGGGTTGCAAAAGGGGGGTTCCAGGCCACAGCAGGGGTACTCTGAGGCTGGGCCATGGGTGCATTTTGGCCAGGGGAGAGGTGCCTGGTTCAGGCCATGCTTCTCCCAGACACCAGGCTAAAGGCTAGATTGGGGGTGGGGTGGCCTTGCTCCCTGCCATGTGTGGCGCTAACTAGGCAGTGGCACAGCCACGAAGCTTACAGTGAATGAAGGTGCAAGACTCCAGTAAGTAGACTAAGTTATGTCGACTTCAGTTACGCTACTAATGTTTTTCAAACTGTATAACATAGACTTTTCCATGTACTGTAGACCTGCCCTTAGAAAATCTGGGCATCCATATGTCAGTGATTCAGAAGATGAAAGAATTCCCAGAGGGCACAGAGAGTAGTTCCAGCATTATCCTTTCCAGCTCCCCAACTAAGATAAAAGGTAAAGTCAGAGGAAGTTATCTACATTACAAGAACAGCTTGTAAAATTTGTTTCAGGAAAACAATTTTCCAGTCTAAGACACTGTTAACCAGCACTGTAATTGGGATTAACCATGTTATTAGCTGGTTAAATGCAGTTAAAACATCCAGTGCAGCCAGAACTTAATGTTTTCACTTACTCAACCCACTGGGTCTACCTCTTTCATTGTAGGATTTCTAAAACTACCCACTATTCTTACTCGCCGGCACTAGCCTTCCACACACTACTTTTCAGGTCACTATTATATCTATGCGATGTGCAGAGCAGCTGGCCCCATTAAGCCAATACTACCACATGCCAATATCACAGCTATAGTGGAACTTCCCTGAAGAACAGAAGTGTCCCAATAAGGGGTCAAGTACAACCATGTTTAAAGTCATTAGAGATATCTAACAAAGTTTAGTTTTTGTAGTGTATCCCGAGAGCTGAATGAAAAAAAGGTTAGAGTGCCCTTTTAAAGTAATGACTATGACAGTCAAGCACAAGCACACTTTTTTTTTTTTTTTTTTTTTTTTAAGGTAGGGAAGAGAGTTGTGTGAATCTGCAAACAGGACAATTTAATATTTTACTAGAAATGCAATATGACTCTCAGAACTTGTCATAAAACACAGAAGCTACTTCTAAGGACACTGACAGAGGATCACATTTTCAAAAGCAGCCTCAAAAATTACTAGTTTATTTTGTGAGAGTAAGTCTATGCATGTTCACTGGAACATATCCAGAGTGTATTCACAAATTTGGACATAAAAATTGTTTTGAAAAATATTTCCAATCATTTTACAAAGCCTGGGGCTGAGGTCTCTGAAAATGACCTAAAAATAATTTCTATAGGCACAATCATCATGATACTCACTTTTCTTTATTTGTTGAAGGACTAGTTGCAGTAGAAAATCCTGGCTGAATGTCTGAATGGCTATTAGTTTTTGAAAGCTGCACATTAAATTGAACCTGCCAAGAGATCAAAGGTTTCACACATTTTACATTTTGGATACAGATATGATTATGCACCAAGAAAATCTACAGACTGAGGACTTGTGTCAGATTATGAGCACTTCAGGACAAAACAGTTCTATGCCATGTTTAGCAAATACCTATTATGAAAAAAAACCCATAGAAAACAATTCAGAAGACAAGTCTGCGGTGTATAAATTGGACAGTAGAGGGTGATTTATTGATGCATATCAACATGGTTTTAGTATCCAAATAAACTGAAAATAGTTGCTTCTCTCAACTATTTTTATGTTAGTGTTAAATTCAAGGTTTAGGACTGTCATGACCATGCGAGTTAGCCAGCAGCCTGGGGACTAATGGGTTAATGATGTCCCTTACCTAAGCCAGGTAGAGTCAGCCAATAGGAATGCAGGTAGGAATTTCTAACCGGGACAAAGAAATTTTTGGGTTTTTCCCTCAGCAGTTTCTCTCCAGCTACTGAGGGAGACAGAAGGTCTCCCTCCAAGAATAGACTCTTCACTATCTGTAAGTAGGGTAAAGTTTAGATAAATCCGTTAGGTTTTATTGTTTTATGGTCTGGGAAATGGGATCTGAGGTCTATGCATTTTTTAAAATGGGTTTTGCTCTCCTTTGTAATTAAGTTTTGGCCCATGGTGGGGTTTCCCCCATGAGTATATTAATTTGTGACTTTTCCATTTAGTCATTATCTTGCAACAGGAATAGTGTGTTGATAATAAAAGTTCTTTCTCTTTTCTTTTTATTAACCTAGCATTGGTTAATTTGTGTGTCCTGGTTTTTATTTCAGGGGTGAGATTTCCCAAGTGATCTCTCTCCTGATTTTTCTTATCATTACTTGGGTGGTGGCAGCAGATTTTATCCCCCAAAATCTAGGTTTTTAAGATGGGGGGGGGGAAGGGGGAAAGTTTTATACCAGAGCCTGGAAAGATAAGGTTTTGTGGTACTTTTGCAGGTCCCCACTTCTGCATTTATCATGCCAGAGTGGGGAAGAAGCCTTGACAAGGACAGAGCAGCAGCTTACAATACACTATGCTGAATCATATCAGAATGAAATCAGTTATGCCAAAGGAAAGGTGATATTTTCCCAAGAAAGCCTTTGTTCATAGTTTTAACGTCTTCAGTATTTTTCTGAAACATCAGGTTTGATTGTTTTTAGTAAGATAAGCCTTTTGCTGCATGATCTGCCTCTTTAAGAGTATGGGGCCAGCTAGCCCTGTTCACTAACCTGATCCAATAAGCAGGGGACAGTTGTCCCCCACCACTACCACTACCACCACAGGGCTTTGCAGAATTCTTTTTATTTTTTTTTTAAATCATTGGGTAACATTAAGCTTTTTAAAAATGTTTAATAAATTGAAGTTTTCAAAGTTCCTGGAAATTATGAGGGAATCACGCAATTATGTGATAACATCGGATGCTGAAACTCAAAACATTAAAGCTTTAAAACAGGGGTGGGGCAAAAGGGCCTCTGTGGGCCGGATCCGGCCCGCTAAGCGGGTGGATCCGGCCCACACAGGCTCTGCTGTTCCCCCGCCCCCCAGGCCAATTAGGACCTGGGGGCGGGGGAGCTTGCGAAGCCTCCTCCCGCCCCACCAGGAGCATGAGGCGCTTTGAAGTGCCACGCACAGCTCGTGGGGGGGGCGAGGAGAGCAAAGGAGACTTTGCGCGCTCCCCTGCCCCCAGGTCCTAATTAGCCTAGGGCAGGGGAGCAAGGGAAGTCTCCTCCCATGCCAGGGGCATGGGCACCTTGGGGGAATGTGGGGTGGGGGCAAAGGCACTCCCTCACCCCCAGATCAATCATTGTCTGGGGGTGGAGAACCTGGAAATATCTTGGCCATGCCTCTTCTGATCAATGCCCCACCCCTTCCTGTGTGGCCCGGGGCCACATCAAAAATTTCTGAAGTGGCCTCCAGCAAAACATTATTGCCCATCCCTGCTTTAAAACCACATACAAATATGCAAAGTAAATATTCATCAACAAATGTCTCAAACAGCCTATTTTTTATGTTGCCAATCTGCAAATTTTGATTATTGATAGAAATACATTTTTGGGTGTGTGGGGGGGGTGAAATTGATGTTTATAGACATTCACTGATGAAAATTTAATCCTTCAAGTCTACTCAGAAAGAGCAGCAGGAAAAAGTAGAAAGAGGCTGCGAGGGCAGAAAGCTTTGCTGGACTCCCTAGGTATAGGGAGAAGGGCCAGAAGCAAGACCCAGGGAAATACCTCTTTGGCCACAAGGGCAGGGAGCTGAGATTGAATCTGGAAGAGACCAGGGACTTTTATTATGCCTAAGGTGGACAGACAATGTTTGCATTATTACTTGGTCTGAAGCTTTGAACTCTAGGAGGAGACTCCAAAAGTTAAGTCAGGAAATCCTCTAGTCTGAAGAACAACAAATCCCAATGCCTCTGAGTTATGGTATTGAACTTCAGTTTGTGATTTGAAGCGCCCCTATTAGTAATAGATTACTCCATGACATGGGTCTTATTAGCCTAACAGTGTTGGATAAGTACTCCTGAGGAGCCCTGACAAGAGGGAACAAAAAGGTGGGATGTTTACAGGGCCATTCTATGCCATCAAGGGATACTCTGAAATAATAATACTATGGCAACGAGCCATAGTAATTTCAATCCAAAATGGTATAGAATATATGAAGTGTTTATTCCTTATAACAGTGGTTTATAGTAAACTAAAGAAACACAACAAGATATACAAAGGAACAAATGAAAAGGAACCTTGCTGACTTTGAGAACTTCTTTTTCATTAGCTTACAGTAAGACATTTATTATAATCAAACACAAATGTGCTATAATAAACTAAAAGCCACCAGCAACTACCAGGAATTCTTGTGTTCTAGTTTTAATGCGACAACTAATTTGCTGTGTAGCTTTTGTTCAAAGAGGAATTCATGACAAGACTGAAAATACACTAAAGGAGAGTCATGAAAATTAGGGTTTATAAACTACTTTGAAGATGTTAAGTATTACCATTATTATAGCCAAATTTTTGCTGAAACGTAACACAGAAGCCATAGCTCATAGCACAAATACAAACTGTGTTAATAATTTTTGGAAATATCCAATTAAGTCAAACTTCTCAAAAATATATGGATAGAAATGTGTGTGTTAAGCATAAAATAAAAGTAAATGCCTGCCTTTGGTCCCGAAACCTGTTGGTTGGTATTTTTCACAGGTGCTGTTTCTGGAAAGTTTTGGAAAGCACATACTGGAGAGATGGGGTAACTGATTCCTGAGCTAGAAAAAGGGAATCTGTTGTCAAGCTGTATGAGAGAAAAATAAAATGCATATAAGGAGCAGGAAACAGTAGTGGAAAAGTAGAAAATCAAAATCAGTGCATCTCTAGCTCCAGCAATCTATTGTTTATTACTTTTAAAAAAAAAAAAAAAAAAAAAAAAAAAAAAAAAAATCTCAACTGGAAGGGTTCAATGAACATTTAATTTCACTGAGCCTAGACGTAAAAATTTAAAACTGACCTTTGTAGTTATAAAATATCATTACAAATTAATATTTCTATATTACAGTGACTAACATACAGGAAAATACTTGTTTTCCTATACCTATATTCTTAAAAGGAATATTTGTAGAAAGTGAATGATGTAGTAAAATAATGCTTACCTTGACTAATAGGTTGAACCTCTGTGGTCTGGGACTTTGGTTTGGCAATATCTGTTTTCCGGTAGGACCACAGATGTTGCTGGACCAGAAAGCCCCAGCTGCAGAGGCTGTCAGGGCCAGTGGGCTGGGGGCAGGGAGGCTTGCTGGCCGGGGCACAGAGCCCCAGAACCCCCCTGGCTGGGACAGTTGGGGGCGGGGAGAGCCCTGCCAGCCAGAGTGAGGCTGGCGGCTGGAGAGAAGCCCTGCCGTCCAGGAGCACACAGCTTTGCTGGCCAGAGTGAGGCTCGCTACCGGAGAGATGCCCCACTGGCGTGAGGCCCTGCAGGCTGGGGGCACAGAGCCCCACTGGAGGCCTGGAGAGGTGCTCCACCAGTAGGCTGGGGCAGCAGAGCCCAGCAAGTGGGATAGGGGCAGTGCACTGGCCAGAAGGGAGCCCTGGGAGAGCTGGAGGCCTGACCTCCCATGCAAACTGTTGTTCAGGACCACTCAGGTCTCATGCGTGCAGGACCAGGGAGGTCCAACCTATAGCACGTTTCCTCTAACAAACCACAAGATTTGACTAATATACTCTTGTTATAAGTGTATGTAAATCGCACAAGAGTCTGCAACAAACAGAAAACGTAGCAATGCAAACAGTTCTTTAGATTAAACGCCTGCAGATCTATAATCCTTAGTTATTGAAGGGGAACAGAACAATAGAGGAGTAAAACCTGGTAGCTGAGGTAAAATGGGCACATGCTAAATAAGTGGAACCAAAAAATAATGAAACAAATAACCAAATAAATATTGACTGATAGATTTGAGCTCCATAAAAGCACTGTGCCACACATCTCAAGAGCCAGCAGGCCTACTTGAATTTGGTCTCTTTAAATAAAAAAATCTTACAAAATGTTTTTTTTTTTACTCTTCACTTTCATTGTGCTCTCTAAAGTATCTTACTAGCCCTAAGTTAAAAAGCTATGTTCATGTAATAAATATCTGTAACATGCGTTAGTAATCATTTCTAGAAGCTGAAGAATGAAGATATCTAACAGTAAGATGCACCCACAGTGTTTTCTTCAGTAATTTCTATTAATGTTAAAATAGTTTTCTTTTTTCATACATTTGAAAGAAATTTTGAATCTAAAGTGAAAGATTCTGCATGTAGGTGTTGTGGGTTTTTTTAACCAGATTAGCAGAAGCTCTAGATATTCCAGGCAGACAAAAAATACCTATACATCCTCTTCCACCTGATAAATAACTGGTCATTATTTAAAGAGCAATACAAAATACTTTTTCACCTCTGCTTGGCAGTATCTCTAGCATGTGTTACATAGCCTATCTGCAAGGCTGAAACCCTGAGATCCGGGCAAACCCTAAGTCCAAGTACTACAAACTACTCTAATTACAACTATTTGCAAACTAGGGATGTAAGAGTTTAACCATTTAACTGATAAGCTGATGCTGATTGGTTTCTGTTAATGGTTAAATTCAGCTGCCAGGATCCTGCTGGCGGCTGGAAGCCCGTGATATCGAGGCTGGTGGCTGGCATGGGGCCAGCTGCTGGGACCGCGCTGGCAGCAAGGCCAGTTGGCAGGACCCTGGGAAAGGGGCAGAACCCGCAGTTTAGGGCAGAACCTGAGAGCCCAGCATTAGGGGGACCCCTCCAACACCCTTCCCTCCGTAGGCCTACATCCCCGGTAAAATGTTTAGCCATGCAACCTATAGAATTTTGATCAGTTACACAGTTTTTGTATATTTTTTATATCAGCAACCACTCTAACTACTGATAAGCAATGACAAGGAAAGGAATGTTCGCCACAAAATTTCTGATGTTTGGCATAAGTGCAGTGTGAAGAACTATTTGAGAAGCACATTCTTGACTTGTTTTATAGAAGGATCTTAAGAACATGAGACATATATAGATGCATATACTTATGCATATGCACAAACTCAAACATATTACATGTGTATTGTAATAGTTTACTTTGTTTATTTAAGAGAATGAGAATTTAGGAAGTTCTTACTTATGATACTAGTGGTGGGTTTTTTTGTTTTTTCTTTGCATCCTTTAACAGCAGTGCACTGAATAATGAGAAAAAATCAATTATGTGGCAAAAGGAATACCAAAGCATTTCTACTAGGTACTGAGAATACTTCACTTGGTGTGTATCTATATTTCTAAAAACATACAGGAAGTACCAAGTTTTATAAATATGGGTTTCTTACCGTATTCTGAGGTAATGGGCCAGTTCTAATACTGCCATTGATTGAATGTATAGGTGGAATGGTAGAAGTTCCCAAAGTCTCTTGCTTTCTTGCCATCTGAATTTCATTCAGTTGCTTATTTAGCCATGTGATTACTATATATAAAAAGGAATAAAACTCTAATTTACAAGAATGTTGTCTTCAATCCCTTTTATTAGTACTATAAATTTAACACAAATTACAGTAACAGTATATCAAGAATCATCTTGTATTAATGAACAAAACATAATTTAGAAGTCCCGGTCTCTTCACCCCTTCCATTCTTGATTCTCATCTGATCTACTTCCTTCTCTTCCCAAAATTTTTCCCTTAGTTTCAGTATCAGACTCCTTGTTCTGTCCCAGTCTACTCCCTCTAGTGCAAGAACTCATGCCCTCCTTAGTGGAGCACAAACCACTTCACAGTGGCCTGCAGCAACCAGGATTGCAAGGAAAGTCATGCAGGGCCCCAACAGCCCTGGGCTGGAGGGATCATGCTCAGTGCTGATGGAATGTTCATTGACTATCTGCCAACTCCACAAGTCTCTACTGAGTATGCGTGAACAGACATAAAAGGTTTATAACTTGGCTAATTCAGGCATTTCTCTCCCTCCACCATTCCAAGAACAACAAAAAGTACATATACAGGACAGCCCCTTCTGTGGCCAAATTTCAAAGCATGGCGGTCTAGAGCTTTTCAATAAAACAAAAACATTTTTAAATTAGGCCAAAACAATGTATTTTCCCTTAATTCCAGTCTCAGGAAAAGCTGAATCATTTCTCCTAAAATGTCAAAAAGAACCAGCTTAGGATAATTACACTCACTATGAACAGTGAAAGTTTGGAAAAGTTATAAGCAACTGAAAATAGATCTTATAATGGGAAGCACTGGGTAAGCTTAACTATATGTGTTGCTACCAGCTCTGACTATAATGAATACAAGAGATTGTCTAGACAAATCTGTTATTTTTTTCCAGTGGTAGAAACACATGCACACCCCACCCCGCAAGTGCTATGTCCCATCTCTCAGAGATAACAGGTCTGGTTAACTTTCCCCTTCAACATCTACTGCTTTAAAAAAAAAAAAAAAAATCAGGTCATCTTAAAAACCATAGCCATCTTTCAAATTTAATTATAGCCTATTCATATTTCAAAGAACAGCAATAGCATATTAATTATAACCCATAAAGGGAGATAAACATTTAATAATTAGGAGACTACAGAGTTGGATTTCAATTTACCGAGTTCAACATGCTTTGGATTATGCCCCACAAAGGAGTAAGACATTTACAAACAAACTTTAAGCATCTAAGCTTTCCCATTGACTTCAATAAAACTGTTTACCTATTATAAAGTTAAGCAAGTATATTGTAGGCTCCAATCCTGCATCCTATGTTTTCAAAGCATCAATCTGTAACTTAGTTATGCAATTCTGGTTTAAAATCATGCAGTCATATAGCTTAAATTTAGAATCACAATGTAAACTCTCTCAAATTCTAAACTGTAACACAACATTCTAAGGAAAATTCTGTTTTATGCAAAGAACCACCACAAACAAGTTAGAGCTACAATACTACGTGTGGGCTGTGAAAGGGGAAGGAAACCACAAGTGTGCAGAAGTGAGCAATCTTTCTAGCTTCAAGATAGAATGCTGTTAATACAAAAACAAAGAGAGACAGAGACCTAAAGAAAGAATCCGGTAAACCTACCTTTTTCATTCGTTTTTAGAAGTTGTTTGCTTTCTTCCAGTTTTTGTACTGTAGTTTCTAACTGTTCTTGCAACTTGCATACCTGAAATATTTCCATACTAATTATGCCAAGCATATTCAGAAGAGATCAATAATTAATTATTGAAGAAAATAATAATGTGAATAAATATCAAGGATGTAGAAGAACAGATGATCTTAAAGCAACACTGACAGATGACTTAGACTCAAAATGAATCATAGCACAAAGGGGGGGTGAATACATAAAGAAAAGATCCTTATTTCCCTGGCATTGATATCAATGCCAAGAAGTGTCAGTTGGCATGGGGGCCATAATTATGCCTTTGAAAATTTCTCTCAACTTTTGCCTGTTTCTATCCTTCAGAAGCATGTTTCTACTCACAGATCTGTACACTCACTTGTATGCACTGAATGTTCTGTAGTCTGTAAACTCTGGCCCTATGCAAATGTAATATCCTTTCTATTTGTGTTTATAGGGGTAGCAAGATAAAGAGTTTTCATTATAGGAAGTAGCTTTGGTTGAAACATTTGCTAACCCTAATAGTAACTGAAATCTGAAATGGCCCTGAATCCACTTCTAGGGTGAGCTGAAGTTCAGTCCAGACATGAAGTTTGCTGTTCCAAACCACATTTATTAAGTGAGGGTTTTTTTGGGGTGTGTGTGTGTGTGTGTGTGTGTTAATTTTAAACATGCAATAGAACCAAAAAGTCAACAGACCAGTGTTTTCATTCTTGAAGGTGAATAAAATATCAAAAGCAAACAAAGCATAAACAGTGGGTGAAACTTAGATTTTGCTAAAAGTATTTCATGTTTTATCTAATACAAGAAAATCTTTTTATATTTTAAAGACTTTTTAAAATTTGACAGTGTCTCTTTAGTCAAAAGAATATTGATCCAAACAATTAAGTTAATTACTTTAGCTAATTTATTTGTATTGCACTTCAACAATTTGTCAAGGGTAGCACTTTTACTAAAATTTGAGAAGTTTCTTCAACTGTCTATTCCCTCTAAGTGATGATTAACCACAAAAACAACATTTGCCAGAATTCTATGTTTCAATAAAACATTTCAAACATTTCATAAATGGGTAAAATCATTTAGTTATTTAGACAGCAAATCAAGACTAAACCCGCAAACACTTAATGTGTGTAACATTAAACACATACCTAAGTGGTTACAGCACTAAAGCTTTAGATAATGCATTATATTACCTCTTGCTCTTTTACTCGTAGAGACTGTACAGTCTCCTGTAGCTCCCTCTGCTCTTTCTGTAGTTTCTCTTCTTTTTCAGCCAAGAGTTTTTCTTGCTGAATTGTTACTGTATTTTTAAATTTCAGTTTACTCATTAGCGTTTTCAAATCTCCTTGTAACTTCTTGATAATTTCATTAGCCTATTAAACAACATCAGAATCATTTCTAAAGTAAACAATTCATAAAACTAAATGAAGAAATCCCATAAGGATACTTTCATGTTTATACAAACCTTAAGAAGTTCAGCCGATAATGACTTTATTGTTGCTTCAAGCTTTCCTACATGAACTTGTTTCTTCTCTGTATTTTCTTCCAGTATCACCTTTAAAAAACAAAACAACAAACAAACAAAAACCAAAGCTTTCCACTAGCAAGTTTCTTTTTAAAAAAAAAAAAAAAAAAAAGTACCAGAGTATAATGCTTAAATCTGGTTTATATCAAGCTAGTTAGTTAATTTGCATTAGGAAAGGTTTACTCCTTCTGTGTAGCCACTGTAGTTCAAGATGTGGTCCCTATGGATGCTCCACTTCATGTGCCTGTATACCTGCCAACACTCTACTATGCCTTGTATTCTGCACCGTGACTAACTAGATCGGCGCAGGCAACCCACCCTCAATTTTTCTCTACCACAAAGTTCCAGAACAGCGAAATACAAAGCACAGGGCTAGACGGTCAAGTAGTGGAGCACACTTAGGGGGACACATCTCAAAGAGCTACTCAAAAAACTAAGAGAGGTAACTGTGTTAGTCTGTAACTTTTAAAAATGAATAGTCCTATGGCACCTTAGAGACTTACCAAAAGCTCATGATCCTATACGTTTTGGTTAGTCTCTAAGGGCTTGTCTACACTATGGATAAGATCGACGGGGCTGCAGTTGAACTTCTGGGGTTTGAATTAGTGGGTCTAGTGAAGACCCACTAATTCAAACTGAGAAGGTGCTCCAGTCAGCACTGTTAGTCCTGCTCCTCCACAAGGTATAAGGGAAGTCAACAGGAGTGTATGCTCCCATCAACCTCCTTTGGTGGACAGTGCCAAAAAGTGATTTAAGATATTTTGACTCGAGCTACGTAATTAACATAGCCGGAGTTGCATATCTTAAGTTGACTTTCCCCTTTAGTGTTGATCTGGCATAAGTACCACAGGACCACTTGTTGTTCTCTTAGAACTAGGTTACTGAACAGGGTGAGTAACCTATTCTTCAAATAGCATCTGTATGGATGCTCCTCTTCAAGCGACTACTGACCAAGCAGGGGAGTTTGGAATTGAATCTAAAATCAAAGACAGTACAGGAGAGTCAAACGCAGCATCAGAAGATGAGCCATGGATTACTGCATAGCAATGTTCAGACAAGATATTCTCCATATCTCAGCAAATAGGAACATTCTTCAAGCAGGCTACTGAAGCAGAAAGATCTTGTTGAATGGGAGTACTCTGAAGAGAGACTGGAGGTCATTAGACTCATACTAAAAGTAGTTCTCAATCCATGGCCCAATCAGCACACAGCTGCAGCCCACATGACATGCTCAGGGCTGTTTAGGCAGTATATATACTGTAATATGTGGGCTGCATCCACAGAGAGCTGCATATGTAACCCACAATAATAAATGGGTTGTGAATCACTGACATAGCATCTTTGCTTGGAGACTGGAAATCCTTTAGATCTACAATAGACACAAACAACCCAAGAAGTTTTCTAAATGGCTTAGTCCTGTCCAAGTATAAGGTTAATGCCTTTCTGAGACTGAATGTACATAATACCGACTCCTCCTTATTCAGGGATAGGTTAGAAAAGAAAACTGGAAGATGAATAGACTGGTAAATGTGCAAGTCAGATGGCAGCTTTAGAATTTGGGTTGTCGTTACAATGTGATCTTGTCCTGAGGAATATTGCAAAACTGGGATATGCCATCAGAGTCCCTATCTCCTCAACTCTTTGAGCAGAGGTAATGAGTACCAGGAAGGTGTTTTTCAGAGGCATGTAGAGAACAGGTTGCCATTGGCTCAAAGAGAGATCTTGTAAAGCATCTATAACTAAAATGAGGTGCCAAATGTGGGTAGGACTGTTAACTTGTGGAAAGATTCCTAAATCCCTTGAGAAACCTCACAGACATCAGATACACGTACAATGAAAAGCCCTCCATGAAAAAATGGAAGGTTGTAACAGCTGCCTAAGATACCATAATGAAACTTAAAAAACAAACCTGTCTTCAGTTTTAAGTTGTAAACTAATATACCTGACAGCAAAGAATGGTGTTTTATGTCACAGCAGTGGCTGAATTTCATCTACTTCTGTAGGTAACTATTACAGGTAGACTGCTCCCTACAACATAATTATAGTAAGATGAAGGCTTGAAATAAAAGCCCATGTAGCACAGGCCTAGTTTGAGGCCTGAGGCCAAGCTAACAATGGACAATACTTTGCTAATATAAAGCAAAGCTAAGCTGTGAGCAAGAAGCAGGCCTCTGCTCACAGAAGTTGGCATGCACAGGGCTGAGCGTGCAAAACACTAATTGGTAATAGGCCTAGGTGTAGAACAGTAATTGGTATTAAGTACCAACTGTAAACAGTAATTGGTACAGATCATAAGCTGAAAGCACCTTCCAATAGGAGAGTAACACCAGCTCATTAAAAAAGACCCTGATACCCACACTCTCCATATATACCGACCCAGGTTCAGGAAAGAGTCTAAACTGACAGCATGATGGATAGACATGATCTAATCAAACCACAAGGTGCAGGGTGATATCTAAGTAGTGTCAGAGGGTGGTAACCTGACAACATCAAAGGGTGGTAACCTGACAACATCAAAGGGTGGCAACGTGTAACCTGTTTGTACCTGTATATAAAGTGGTGTCTTGGGGGGGAGGAAGTGGGAGACAGTCTTTGCCTGACCGGGGGACAGCGAGGGTCTCCCACTGATTGAGTCAGTCCATTGTTATGGCATACATGTGTGTGGTAGTTCAGTAGAGTCTACTGACAACTGTTACTGTACTTCGCTTAACAAACCTGGCTGGGTGCCTTCGCTCCTTATCTGATTTGTGGTCTTTGGGGGCTCTCTTGAAGTCTGCTGTGTTAACTAATTGTGCAAGTCAACACGGCACACACTCAAGCAGCCTTCTGGTTATCATCACCGACAGAGCAGAAGATCTGTCAAGACATATCACACCAGTAAATCCTGACCTACTACATCAGTCATCCTACTACGGTAATGATTCTCTTCTCACTTCCTCAGAATAGGTTATTTCTAACCCAGTGAACCAGCAATCAGCCATGTTAGGAGAAGAATCCCAAGGCTCAAGTAAAGAATTTGATTGACATCGTGAGGAATAAGAGGAGGGTCAGTCTGGAAGGTTGACTGGTCAACTAGGTAACTAGATAAGGCAATGGAATCATGTCTGTCTTAGCCTCATAAGAACTTCCAGAATAACTCTGGCCTTGTCCTTCCTTTTTTGGATGATAGAGGAGTTGAAGGAAACACGTACAACAGACCTGATAGCCAACAAAGGAAAAAGGCATTCCCAAGGAATGGTGGCGCCATCGTCATCTCTCCACCCCATCAAGTAGAACTGGAAGCACTTCCTGTTTCAGGCCATGACAAAACAGGTCTATCTATGGGACAGCCCAACACTGAAATGAACAGTAGAGTACAATGGGTTCTCTCTGCCACTCAGAATCCTGAGAGAAGCATCTGTTGACAGTATCTTCAGCGACACTTTAATGCTGGGAAGGTAAACTTGAGATGCTGATGTGACTGTTTGCACCAATTCCAAAATCTTAATGCTTTGGCACAAAAAGAGTGTGATCTCACTCTCCCTTGACAGCAGGTATAAGACATTCATAACATATTGTCTATCATGATGTTCACATATTTGCCCTGATTAACAGCACAAAATGGAGACAAGCATTTGTGACTGCCTGTAGTTCCAGAAAGCGGATGTGTAATGTTGATGTGCCCTGAGCAGTTATTGGGAGGCAGGAGATGGGAAGTGAATGGAGTATCCTTCTGAGATGATCTCTAAAACCACTTGTCTGCAGGGATACTCTCCAAAGCTTGTCAGAAGTGAGAAAGGCAGTCCCCAAAGTGAGGAAGCTGCATAAACCATAGCAGGTGGCAAGGAGAAAGTTGGAAGTAACCTCAATCACTGAATGAAAGCTGGTGTTTTGACAATGAGACTTGAGAAGTTGATGCCTTTGCAGCAGGAGGTCTCTTTCTGGAATTTCTGCCTGCTTTCATTGAGATTCATAAGGTCTCTAGAAGGACAAGATCTCTGCAGTATCTAGTAAGTTTCCTGTTAAGTGCAGGTGTATAAATCCCAACAAATGCCAACTGGCCCTGGAATCTTTTAATGTATGCAGACACGTCAGTAATCTCTGCACACAGTTTTAAGCCATCTAAGAAAAGTCCTTGACCTTCCTGAGAAATCCTGAGAGCTGAACCCAGAAGGCCCTTCTCATGACTACCACCATAGAAACAGACTGAGCAAGTGTTTCTGCTGCATCCAGCCAGGCTTACACAGATGTTCAAGATGATGACCCTCTAATGATTGCTTAAAATTGGTCCCTTTGCATGGGTGGCAGATAATACACAAATTTAAATTTGTGTATTATCTGGTGTGATTATATTTTACTATCAACACCTGATAGTGATTTTAAATAGCAGAATTACAGTTAAATATGATTTGCAACCAAATAAATCAAGACACTTCTGATCTTTGTCATATGGCATTGATTTAGAATGGTGCTGCCTTCCAAGTTCACATAAAGCCCTGATAACTAGAAAGTTAGGAGAGGAATGAAAAAAAGAACTCAAAATCTTCAGATGGAACCTAACTTTCTTACAGATGAGTGGTATTATTGCTAGGGTATGCCAGATTACTTCTGCATAAGCCAGGAGAACCTCATTAATAGGTAGTACAATTCAGGCAAATGATGCTGCATGCAGAATATCTAGCAGTTTATGTTGTGATTCCTTAGACTATTTATAAACAAACTTTGAGGAGGCTACTATCCTTTCAGTGAAATCCTGAAACTGTTTGAAGTCATCAGCATGGGACAGTTAAGGAGTCATAACTGCTTTACCTGGGAATGAAGGAAAGATGATGTTAGCAGGACCATCTTGTTTGCTTTTATCTCTTGCTCCTCAAAAGTCTCTCCTTATCAGGTAGATGAATGATGCTAGAGGCCCTAAAGACTTGTTGGCAGTATGCCCCCCATGTGTCCTAATATGGCAATGGAGAGAGCCCATGGGATATAGGTGGAGGCATCCATGGCTCATACCACCGGGATGGAATTTGAAAGTGTGTCGAATATATTCCACCTCCCTAGCATGTATGGAAAAATACTTGTCTGATAGCGAGGAGAGGAAACCTGACCCAAAATTTAAGAAGTCAATGAGAAGTCCCCAATATCATTTTCAAGGTCGTTTTGTAGGTGGGAGAACCAGCAGACAAAGGTGGTGACTCTGTCAGTACCAGGTGAATGTCTGGAGACTCAGTGGTCCTCAATATTAAACAAAGGGGAGTCAGGCATCTGTCACTGTGAGGTGTTTTGGCAACAAACTCTTGCAATACTGACATGGTTGGTACTGAGGCTGCAGCTTGGGCAGAGGTGATAATAGCAGAGCGAGCAAATGGTACTTTAGGCTTTATGCACTCCAGGAAATCACCACTAGATGATAGTCTGGTCTTCCACAGTACCAAAATGGAATGTGCCAATAGCCTGGTTGATTCTTAGAAGAGATAGTCTTGTTACCTCAATTTTTCAGCACATCATTGGTAACATCAAAACTCTTACACTCTGTGGTGGTCAGTTTCTGAGAAACGTACAGTCTCATGGGTACCAAGTCAGGATTCAGCAGGCGCAGAAGTATGTGTCTCAATCGGCACTTCTTTGAAACAGACTCCCTATCTGGGGAACCTGAACTCCCTTTGAGAGGATTCTTGAGTTTTCCCTCTTAGAAGCTCTAAGAGAGTGTTACACCAAAGTGGTTGAGGAGCTCAATTTGCTTGAGACCAGTGTATGGCGTCAGGTCTTCTGGCCTGATTCAGAAGCTGGATGCTATGCCCCAAAAATTACACTTTCAGGGGATGTGTGACTTCCCAAAGCAATAGATGGACTGGGAGTGCCCATCACTCATCAGGATGGGCTCCCAGCATGAAAGCAAACATTTAACACACAGAGCTGGGTACACCTATTCAGCAACCTAAAGTTCCCTGCAGGGGGGAAAAAAAACCTGAAAAGGACAACACTTCTTACCAAAAATAAAAATAATTATTATTTATTACGATCAGTAAACTAGCTAAGTAAAACTAAGAAAAAAAATCCTAGTTGAGATACAGCCTCAGAAGTGTCCAATTTGAGCTTATTTTAGGCCAAAGCAGCTGAAAAGAAACTGAAGGCAATCTGCTCCTGCAGTTCTATACAGCCACAATGCAGAGCATGAGGCAAAGTAGCACGTATGGGCCAAACAGGCACTGATATCTAAAATCTGCAATAGAAGATGCATGATGCACATGCACAACTGAAGGGGAGCACCCATACGGATACTACTAGCAGAACCACCATCACTAATCCAGTTTTTAAATAAACACAGAAAAATTCTGTCTCATGTCAGCAAATATCTAGTAGTAAAAGATTACCTTTACAAAATATAATGTGCATTTACTGTTGGACTATGAAGTATTTTAACTAAATTACATTTGTTAAAACGAGTCATATATTTTGCATTGCTGTAATCTTAATTTTTTTAAATAGTGATTGATCATCTATTTACCAGTTCTCAAAATCTGGTAATCCAAAATAGCACAGTTGCGAATAGCAATCAAGCAGTGTTCTAAAGTACTGTAGAAATAGGATATATAAAAACTAACAAAACCTTTTGTTCTTGTGTTGCATCTAATACTTCTTTTGTCCTAACAATGAGCTGGTCCTTATCTTTTATCTCTTGTTCCAAAACAGCAACTCGTGTTTGTAGCTGATTAATGTGTTTCTCTTTTTCATGGCATTCAGCATCCAGGGTAGAATTCTCCCGACGCAGTGACAGTACTTCTTGCTTTGCTCTCTGGCACTCCTAGAATGTTTGGAAAAAATATTTTGAAAAAAGAAAAAAAAAACCACTGCAATACCTTCATTTTGAATAAATATATCTAACTCTTAACCAAGGATATAAATAAGACAATAAAAAAAGAATAGTAAAAATTAAGACTTTAGAACCTGAAGCATGGATTCCCACAACCTGAATACTTTCTGCATTTTCAATGATCATGCTCTATTATTGCAAGAGAGTGTACTGATTGTGTTACCCCCATTCAAATATTATTTGAAAATACTAAACATTCCATACATCTTCTATTCCAGAAAGTTTTGCTTTAAGTTCTCTAACTGTAGAGTCTCCTTTGTATCTTCTTTCTGTTAGGTCCTTGTTGGCAATCTCTAGTTCTGAGAGTCGAGTTTGTAGCTGTTGGATACTTCTCTGATGCATGCTTTCCATTTCCTTTTTTTGCTGTTCATGTTGTTGTTGGTACTGAGTCTGCAACTATAGTGAAGAAAAATTGGAAGTCAAAGGAAATGCTTCAATGAACCTAACCTTAAACTAAAAAATTACTAATGGTATATCAACAGTTTTGTTTTTCCTTCAGTTGTCCTACCTGGAGAGCTTTTTCCTTCTCATTTGTCAATTCCTGACTGTGCTTATTTGTTAGTGTTGTTGTATGTGATGTCCATTCACTTCTCAACTTATCTAATTCCCGGCTCTTTTCTGACAAGCTCTGCATTTGTTAAGACAGCATAAAGAATCTTGAAAACCATATCATATTATACTGAACAATATTTTGCACTATATCGTGATTTTCATCCAAGAAGCTCAAAGCACTTTACAGAATGAACTCAATCCTCACACTGCTCAGAGATATACATCTAAGTTTTACAAATTGGAAGCAGAGGGTCATCAAGCAAAAATAGCTAGTAAAAAAATAATTCCAAATCTTATACTCTAATAACTACATGGTATTCTGTCCTATCAAGTAAGAGTGAACACACTCAATAGCTATGTCATAGCCCAGTAAATACTAACTTTTCAGTAGGAAAAAAGTATTTCTTGACAGCATTTTTCTTTTAAATTTGCAATGGCAGAAGAGTACAGCCATTCCAATTCTATAAAAATTATACAAAACAAATTACATAATGTATTTTTAAAATGTAAACTGTCTGACAAGCCCACAGAAGGTGGGCAGGGGAAGGAACATTAAGGCTTTGTGTTTAACTCAAGAGCACCCAAAGTGCAGTCTGTATAGTTTTACAGTATGACTCACAGCAATAATCCTCTTTAAAAAGGAGGTGAAGCCACAACATGGCCCATCATCCATCATAAATGAAATATTAGAACAAATGTCTACAATTGTAATCCTACTTTTCTTTGATTCATACACAACACAAAGTTAAGGGTTCTGAAATGTCTTCATTGTGTGGCACATATTCTAATGTAGAGACAATCTTGTAAACTACCTATTATCTTATTTCTGACCACATAATATTCCTGTGGTAGTTGCTTACAGGGAAAAGTAAAGTGTTTTTAGTTGTCTTTGGTGTGTTTTGACCTTTCTTCTGAACAGTTCATCATACTGGCTATTTTTGAACTTCAGTCCATCTCCTTCTGCACTGCCAAAATTGGTTGTTTCTCAGAACCATGTAGCCAGCCAGACCTCCACTGGCCACCAGCAGCACATGCTCCATAAGCAACAAAATTAAAAATAAATGCACAGATATAAGATTAGATAGAAAACAAGAAACGATGTTATTTTTCTATGAGTTCTGCAAACTGGATTCTACTGTAACTCTGTGATTTGCAATATACCTTTACATGCAGTGTGCTATTCAAAAAATTCAGAAAACTGAACACTTATTATACAAAAGGTAAGAAGGCATAACATCATCAACTACCTGCTGTGTGTAACTCAGTTGTCTGGTAAGGTCATCTTCAGTTTTTTTAAGCTTTTGTTCCAGTAATGACTTTTCTTCCTATATATAATTGACATTTTAAATCAATACAATCTTATTTTCCAATTTAGAAACATTTAGCATCCATATCCCATTATTTCTACATGTAAAGTTCAAAAAACATGTCCATTAATCTAATAGCAAAGTCTTATCAAGATAGTCTAAATACCGAATTATATGTATTTCATGAATCCTAAGGTAAAAACCATTTTTCAACTGTAAAAAAAATTCCATACAAATGCGGACAATTCTGAGTCAAGTTTGTTTTTCAAAAAAATTCCCCAAGAAATTAGGATCTTCACACTTTATTATTTTAAAAGGAGTTTTGTTAACACCTAGATCATGGGTTCTCATATTGGGAATTACAAGGTGATTGTGGAAGGGTCATAATCTGCAAGCTCCCATGCATGCAGGTGCTCCAGCTGCCAGCCATCTGCAGGGCTGACAGTTTGAGAACTCGAAAGCGGGATGGCCAGAGAGCAGTAGCTGCTGGCCAGGACCGCAGCTCTGAAGGCAGTACTGACCCAAGCAACAGTGCCGGTGGCATGGTAGGATCATCACTTGGGGGAAGGGGGGGGGAGGGAAAGCATCACAGCTTGAAATATTTCCAAAGGGCATCCCAGAAAAAAAGTTTGAGAACCCTGACCTAGAAATTAAGGGGAAAATCTTTAATTTTTTCTTTTAAAAATAATTTATATTACAGGGGCAGTTTACATTGCACTAAAATAAGGGGAGACAAAAACTGTGTGTGAAGAAATTAGTAAGATGTAGACTGTAAGTTGACGATTTTTCAAACTCTGAAATCGCTGTTCATATCATAGCATTATTTAAATCTGGTATGCTATCAAATACATCAACTTCATTTTCCAATAATTTGACAGTGCTATTTTAAATAGATGTGTGCCAGTGATATTTTTATCCTTAGAGAAAGCAAGGGTATTGAATTACAGTATGTACCTATATAACTATGTTCAAAGCCACAACATGAACCAATATTATAAAAAAATTAAAATAAAACCCAAATTTAAGTATTTGGAGGATAAGGGCCTAATTACAGATACTGCAAATCTACAATCTTACCTTAATACATTTCAAACAGATTGCTAAAAACTTCTTTATTTCTGCATCATTTCCTGGCAGGAATTTTAGCGAGAGATGTGTAAGATGTTTAAATGGGTTTGTCTCCACTACATTTAAAAAAGCAGGTGTGTGATCTAAAACAGATGCTGAAGAAACTAATTGGAGCAAAAACCTTAAAAACAAATGAAGAACCAGATTTAATACATAACACCTATGTTTACAAAAGCATATGTAGATTCCAGTCTTTTTTTCACTTTATAAAATAATCATTAAGGCATTTAACACACAACTGGAGCTATGGTCTAGAAGCAACCACCTGTTTGGATGCAGTTGCAGGATCAGGCTGTAAATCCTTCCCAAATTAATATTATGAGAATATAAAAGAATCCAATAAGGCAACAGCATCTTGACAAATATCATATAATGCTAGCACCAAAAAAATTCCTGTAGGCGTAGTAAATAAAAAAGCCAAATGATATGTAGTTTTTGCTTTTTCTGAGTTTTTATAAAAGTAAGTAACTCATGTTATGTTTGATATTGCACGTTACCCCACCATTCAGGTGCATGCACTTCAGGAGAACTTTGTAAAAATAAACACACTGGATAAGTGGTAACATTTTCAAAGGCACTGAAGTAAAAATTCTCATTTTCAAAAGTGACTTAGGCACTTGAAGCTTAAGTCCCATTGACTTTCCTTAGTCTTATCTTTCTTTTTGGAGTATTTGGCATATTGAGTGCGTGTTTCGTTTAAGAAATTTTTTTTTTTTTTACCAAGTTAGTAATGAGGTACCAAAATATTATTTACCTTGGGGTATCTTTGTTTTGTTCCTGAATACACTGTAAAAGTAGATCTACAAATCTTTGCGGAAAAGCAGAGAAATCCACCAAAAGACCCTGCTGGCATTTTAAACTACATAAAGAAAGAGGGGAAATAAATACATGTTACATTCCTACCAAATATTTTTATTCGCTCTAAGTAAATAAATATCTTAATTATTAATTAATTAAAAGTTTACCACCTAACATTTTGATTGTTAATCCAGAGTATAAAATAAACCTTATCAAGTTTGTATCATTTGTATCAAATCACAAGTACAAGAAGCATGTTTTAATTTTTAAATGTTTTGCAAGTTAGCTTTCACTAAACAAAATCATCATGTGGGAATATGTATCTTTCAAATTAAAATCTTCTGTGAGCACCCTATATTGTAGAGGGTTACATGGATAGATGTACTCAATTAGGGCCTTACCAATGCAAACTCTGAGGCAGGAACTTTCTTTTATTGTAGCTATATTGGGGATGTAAAAATCATCCAGAATAGTTAAACAGGCACAGTGAGGGGCTGCTCCGGCCTAGGCCCTACCTCGGGAAGTAGATGGTGGGGACTGTTCTGGCATTGGCCCACCCCACCTTGGCTGGTGAGAGCTGCTTTGACTCTGCCGCGGCCAGGGTCCTGCTGGCTGGGCTGCCATGGAGGGGAG
The DNA here is from genome assembly GCA_032595735.1 of Pelochelys cantorii. Classification (NCBI taxonomy): domain Eukaryota; kingdom Metazoa; phylum Chordata; order Testudines; family Trionychidae; genus Pelochelys; species Pelochelys cantorii. The sequence continues at coordinate 27,239,628 of CM064334.1, read as the reverse complement.
CCCTCTGGTTAACTGGTTAGCTGGTAAGCATGCTAGTAAGGCATATGCTTACTGGTTAACCTTCAACATCCTTAGTGTGCAAGCCTAGTATAATGAAGCAGATATGACTGACCTATGGTAACTACTGAAATAAAATCCCAAACGTATTTGTATTTCTTCTTTTTATCTGCCACTACATATTGATCAGAGATTGTCATTGAGATGTTCAAACTGAAGTATTTTTCCTTAAATGATTACAATTGTATTGAGACCCAACAACGTGATGATCCAAAATACATCTTTCATTGAATGATCCAATTCTGTGAACACTTGCTCACTGAAATAATCCTTGCTTATGAGAGTACGCCAACTGAAATCCTTGCAAAATGTTCAGAAACACCCAGATACAAAAATAGGGGGTAGTGTGGTCTAAGTGGATATCGCACTGGACTGAAATTTAGGAAACCAGGATTCCATCATTGCCCTGAATGACTTTGGACAAGTCATTTCACCTCTCTATGCCTCAGTTTTCCTATCTATACATGGTGAGGAATGATATTAGGTCTTCCTTGGTAGACCATTAAGCAATTTATGGCAGAAAAATGCAGTAAGAGCCAAGTTCTATTATTTGATAGTCAAACAGAACTTTTAAAAATGAAAGAATAGCTAGCCATTCTTTATCATCATCACTGTTAATATTTCGTAAACAGCACAATAAGTTGACAACTAACCTTTGAAAATCTTCCTCAGATATAACAAGGTTATAAAGGAAAAAAGGATCAGAATCATCTGTCAACTGGACAATTAAGTCCTTAAAAAAAAAAAACACCACATGTTTAAAGATCATTTTAAACAGTATAAATTCGTTAAATTAATATATTCAGACAATACCCAAAAATGTTTTAACTTTTTATAGTAGTAAGAGACGCCTCTGACCACTAATAAGAGGGACAAAACAACATCAATTACATTACATTTTAGGGCAATTCCTATTTTAAATATTACAGAAGAGAAACTACCTCCTAAAAAGAGATTGCAACCTTAAAGCAAGACCACTAATTTTTACCAGCAAAAATTTCCAAAGCCAACATATCTTCAGACTATATTTGACAGTTCCAAGTACAAATGATAAAAATGGACTGCATGAAAATAGAATGGAAACCAATGGATAGTAACTACAAAAAGGCAAACTAGCAACTGAGGTGGAGTTTCTGTGCTGCAGCTCTTAGAAGCATAGCACAGAATTCACAGGCTCCAGGGCTATGAGGTCATTACACTAGTGGTTCTCAATCTTTTCTCTTTTGCAGACCCCTAAAAATTTCAAATGGTAGTGGGGATCTCTTTGGAAATTTTGAATGGAGGTGTAGATTCCTTTGGAAATCTATCATCTGTATATATATAGACCAGGAGCAAAAGGGCCTCCATGGGCTGGATCTGGCCTGCCAAGTGAGTTTATCCAGCCTGCAGACGCCCTCTCAGTCCCCTGCCAATCAGGGCCTAGGGTCAAGGGAGCATGCAAAGTCCCCTCCCCCCGCCAGCGGCGCAGAATTTAGAGTCAACCACTAGGACTGACTTTAAGCATTGTGTACCCCTTGCAGGGCAAGGGAGGGAGCAAAAGACTTCGTGTGCCCACCTCTTCCCCAGGCCAATCAGGGTCTGTGGGCAGAGAAACATGGAAGTGCTCTAGCCCCGCCCCTTCCACAGTGGCTCCCCCAGCTAAAATGATTGCCCACCCCTGATATAGACGAATTCTATTCTGTCAGTTTTCAGTCTTAGTCCGCAGACTATGGATGTTAAATATAGGTTAAGTGAATAGTCAGTTAACTTCATGAATTCTTATTGGTTACTCAACTATTCTATATTCCCCGGGGGTAGGGCTGGCAGCCAGTGCATTCTGGCCCCACTCCCAAGGAGTCCCCTGCCACGCTGTGCCGCTGCCTCTATATCAGAGGCAGCAGCGTGGGGTACGAGGCAGGAGCTGGTCGGCGGGAGGAGCCAGTTTAAAAACCAGCTCCCCTCACAGACTGGCTGCCTGACGCCCTGTGCTGTTGCCTCTGATACAGAGGCAGCAGTACAGGGTAGCAGCAGTCCCTGTTCAGAGGGAGATCTGAGCTCCCAGACCGGGTGTGAGCCAGAACTGAGACGGGCTGCCTGCCCGCCTGGCTCCAAAAACACTTTAAATGCAGAGCTGCAGAGGGGGTAGGTCCGAGACCTGGCGCAAGCCAGGACTGAGCTGGGCTACTGGCCAGCCTGCTAAAATGTTTACTGGCAAGAGGGGGTGCAGGAGTGGGAAATATGTGTGGTCTATAGCATTAACTGATAAGCTTTTGTTTATCAGTTAATCAACTACACTATTACATCCCTGCCGCAGACTCCCAGGGGTCAGCAGACCACAGGTTACAAACCACTCCTTTAAACCAATGGTTCCCAACCACCGGGCCGCGAACCACTGGCTGCTGGGCCTCAGCACACTGACCGAGCGCAGGGCAAGTGTCATGCTAGGACCCAGTGGCAGCAGCAGCAGGCAAGGAAGAAGAGATCACTGGCTTAGGCCTGGCAGCAGAGAGCGACTTGCAGCCTCTGATTGCGAGGACTTTGGGGCCAGGCTTTGGGCTGGATCCGCAAGCCTCAGCAGGGAAGGCGTGTGGCACTGCTGGGCCTCCAAAGCCCGGGCTGCAGCCGGGAGGGGGAACCTCCAGCAGGGCTGGTCCCACTGCTCCCCAGGAGCCTCTCTCCCAGAGCAGCTCCCCAAGCCTGGCCAGCCTCTGCCTGGTCCAACCCCTGTCCCAGGGTGGGCAGCACTCAGGGGGCAGGTGAGACAGACCCCTACCCCCCAGGGCCCCCACCCCCCAGTCTACAGGGGCAGGGTTTGGCCCTGGGCTGCTCCCAGTGGAGCTGGCTGCGATCACTGCCCAGGGAAGCTGCCAGCAGTTTCCAAGGAGTGCAGGGGGAGCCAGCCGGGGCAAATAAGGGGCGCGGGGGGGGGAGGGGCAGTCAGAGGGAACAGAGATGTGCGAGGCAGGAGAAGGATGCAGGAGGTGCTGAAAGAAGGTTAGGGGATTCAGGGGGGACTTATGGGGCAGATGGGAGCAGGGGTGCAATGGAGGGACACTGCAAAGGGAAAGAAGGGATGCAGGGAGGGGAGACTGGTGGGAGCAAGAGCAGCCTGGCTAGGGAAGGGAGACACACAGGCAGGGATTATACAGTAGGAGAGGGGGAGATACAATGGCAGCTCCCCAATCCCTTGAGGCAGGAGGGAGGGGGAGGGCAGATGTAACTGGTGGCAGCACTTGGGGGGCACCAGTTCCTATGCCCTGGACAAAATTTCTAAAGTTGCTAAATATGCCCCCTTCCCTGTAGGTGCCCCTCAATGCGCCCCTCCCTCTGCAGGCACCAGTTGCCCCTGCGGGGAGGGGCTGTCCCACCCAACAGCCAGAGGGGAATTCTTTCTGAGAATTTTTATTTAAGTGTTGTAGATATCTGCAAACTCTGATCCGTTATGGACTGGTAATATTCATTATTGCAAATAATGAATATGCAAATACCATGACGCCAGTTCGCCAGAAGTTTGTGAATGGGTTTGCCGGTCCATGGTATAAAAAAGGTTGGGAACCACTGCTTTAAACCACCTTTTCACCCTCAATTTTGGGTTGCTCTTGTCTCCAAAATAAGTTACATACCCCTGTCTCTAAAATACATGCTCACGCGGTCTTCCTCAATTCCTGCACTGTGGGAATTTTCCCCCAGTTGAGATCATGGCTTTTAAAGTCCCTTTACATTTCTGTGGCCATTTTATACAGCATAAAGGGCTGGAAAAAGGGTGAACAAGTTATCCTGACATCTTTAAAAAAAAAAAAAAAAAAAGCATGTCAAGGATGTTTAATATGTCAGGTAAGGAACCAGTCTTTCAAAGGTGTTATGATGATAGCTACATATGTTCAAAAAAATATCTAGACTAGCTATCTATAAACTTACAATGTATTACATTCATCATATCATGAAGAAGTGCTTGTTTTAATTAAATAGAAAAGGGAATGGTGTGAAGTTCAGACAACACATCTTTAAAATCAACAGCTGAGAATTCTAAAGTAAGAGTCAAACAAAGACGGGTCAGTGCTGGGGAAAAAAAGCTGTTACTAGCCATGGGCTCTCTAAAATGTCATGGTTATCAGCCCTCAAATACAAAAGATCTATGAAACTGAAAACTTGAGATAAAAGACTAATAAGGCAAGGAAAAAACCTAAAGCAATGTGTCAACAAATCTGAATACTAAAAGCAGATTTTTAAGACCTTAACCTACTAAATGACAAATGTAGTAAAACTTCATATTGTTCTCTCTTTACATAATCAGTAAGAAGATATTTAAAATACTTAAGGAGGAGCAAGCACCACGCACCTTTTTATGAACAGGATTAGATGTTGATTGTAGCTCAATCCTCACTCGAACATTTATCCTCCTATTTAATAAATATCCAACTGTTAGGGTATGTCTACACTTCAAGATAAGGTCAAATTAAGATATGCAGCTTCAGTTAGGTTAATTGCATAGCTGAAATGGAAGTACCTTAACTTGACTTTTGGCGCTGTCCACACTGCAGGAAGTCGAAGGGAGAACACTCTCCCTTCGACTTCCCTTACTCCTTGTGGAAGCAGGACTACTGGCATTGACCGGAGTGCTCCTCTCAGTTCAAATTAGTGTGTCTCCATTACACTCACTAATTCAAACCCTGGAAGATTGACAACGGCAGTTTCAATCTTCTCTATAGCACAGACATACCCTAAAGTACTACAGTATCAACAAATTAAGAACTTATTCTTCAAACAATTATTTAATTGTACACTAAATGCAAATGTCACATAAAAGGAAAATTTATATCAAATGTCAAGAAAGCTTTCTTATCACTAAGGAATAAAAGATTGTAGAGTACTACAAGTGAAACACTGGAAATGCGGTGACTTAAATACATAGGTGGAACTGTCAGCAACAAGGCTAGTCCAATACTTCACATTATCACACTTAAAGTTTTAAGTTGCTTATAACTTTAGCTGAAGATTCAGGCTGAAATGTCCCATGCTAGATGCCTATAAAGACTGATTTTTGTTACAGTTTCAGCAAAAATATAGCAGCAATTTTCAAATATATGGGGAAAGTATATTGTTTTGCCCACATTAAAAAAAAAAAATCTTACACCAGTTGCACTGAGTGTCCATGATTTAGAGCAAGGGCTTGAAATCTGATAGGGATGTACCTTTTGCTACACCTATGAAAAACTTATAAGCCTCTGAAACATTTTAATATGCACTTGCTCAACAGAAACTTGTTAGAAACTGTCAGCTAAATTCTCCAACATTGCTATGCACAATGAGCTGGACTTTCCTTACAATTGCTGTGGATTCCAATGGAACAGGCACCAGAGCAGTGAGAATAAAGTCTCAGGTGTTTGCAATGCTCCCCATGCTGGAGCCCTGTCAATATGGAGTAAGAAGAGTCCTCACTCATATGCAGAGGGGACTAGAACTTAATCAGGGTGAGACAGTGGAAGTAATAATCTGGAACAAGGAGATGAAAGGATTGCCAGCTTCTGGGCAAAGAGGAGCTGGACATGCTAGCTGCTTCCCGGATCCATGAAGAGCCAGGGCAGGCAAGGAACCTGCCTTAACCCCGCTGTGCAGTCCACTGTTATTTTAGTATCCCAATCAGCATTGCTGACCAGAGCAGCCAGGATCACTTTTTGACCTGGCATGGCAGCGACAAATCAGAAGCCTAGCAAATCCAGAAGCTGGGAGTATGCGAGGGAAGAGAAACTTGAGATTAGAGGAGGTGCTTAGTAGAGATATAACAGTGTGAGCGTTTAAACGGTTAACCGATAAGCACAAGCCTATCAGGTACCTAACGGTTACACACCAGCTCCAAGCCACATTTCCACGGAGCCAGCTGTCACCCGTGTTGCTGGCTCTGCAGTATAAAGCTTATACTACAGAAGCCCGCAGCACAGTCCATGGGAATGGGGCTAGGAGCCACCATGTAACCACTAAGATTTTTAACAGTTAAATGGTTACATAATTAACTACTTTTTAACATCCATAGTGCTTAGGCCAGGGGCGGGGAACCTCAGACCTCAGGGGCTACAGGAAGCACCCCAGCTTGCCTGGATCCAGCTCCCAAGGCTCAGCTCCGCCCCCTCCCCCCCATCCCACCCCAGGGCTGGAGCATTCAAAATCTACTAGGCGGGGCCCCGAGGCTCTGGTGTGCAAGGGGAATGTGAAGAGTGTCGTTCTCCTTTTCAGTCAGGGACCATCTTAGTGAGGGGTGGGTTGTGGATTTTTTTTTTTTTTGGGGTTGGTTGGTTTTTTTGTGCTTCTCACTTGTGTGCAGCCACCGAATGATTTTTCTGGGACAGTGGCCCCACCCAAAAAAGGTTCCCCACCCCTGGCTTAGGGGAATATGAGTTTAGGACAAAAAGCCTGGTGGGAGATTGGCATGAGGACTCCAGGCAGGGAGACTAAGAGCCAGGATAGGGGAAAAAACTGGGACTGGCTAGGTATGGGGACTTGGAGAAGGAGAGAAAGCCAAGGAGCTACAGCAGTGAGTTTGGGGGAAGACAGACAACTCTGGGACAGAGATAGGCTGGAGGGGACAAAGCAGAAGGATTTGTGACCACTAGAATATATGATTCCTCAGTCTCTGTATACAGTACTTCTGCTGTTAGCATATCTCTCTGAAACCCCCTGGCAAAGTGTCTCTCGTTCACCCTCTAGTAGTGGTTGTTCCCCCAACAGTATGACAACATATTACTTCTATATGTTACTACACTGTTAGCCCAAGCGAAACAAAACTAATCTGAATCTATAGTTTGTAACTCTGCCGATGAACCATATAGGTGTCTTTGTGACTCCACATTATGAAATTACACCCAAAAATAGACACTCTCCACTGAGCCTAAGTTTCTGAAATTGGCTATATTTCACAATGATAGTGTTTTCTTAAGGTTGAAACTGTACTCTGACTTTCGTAAATATCATCCGCCAAACCCATTAGTTAGGAACTCATTTGCTACATTCTACAAGTCTAGTTAATGGATTTGATTCCCAGCACATGCCTTCAGATGACATCTGGTTGGGTAGGCCTGAGAAAAAAGTTCTTGGATTTTAGGATGGAAAAAACTCTGGGGAGATGAAATTCCTCCATTCACCTCCCCATTCTAATTCACACCCCAGATACCATTGTGCAAGGAAACTTAGAAAAATTGCAAGTACTATATTATCATAACACTTCTATGGTTGTAAGTAGTTTTTCTGGTTGGAGTTGAACAATGATCGTACTAAATTAAAGGTACAAGTTATGTATCTTGAGTGAATAGAGAGACCAGCTTGCTGAGAATCTGTCTACAACAATGAGAAGTCCTGTGGCACCTTATAGATGATCAGATTTATTGGAGCATAAGCTTTCATGGGCAAAGACCCACTTCGTCAGGCATCTCATTGTTTATGCAGATCAGACTAACACGGCTACCCTTCCCATACTTGTCTACAACAATGGTTTTCAACCTGGGTTTCATGGATCCCAAAGGATCTGCAAACTATATCTAAGATTTCCAAAGAGGGCCTCATCTCCATTTGAAATTCGTTAGAGATAAACAAAATGAAAAAGGTTGAAAAACCACTCATGTAATGTGAATAAATTCAGTTTACAAGAGATCTGCTCTGGGCACCCTACTGTAAAGGCCTTCAGTATCTGCAAGCGCTCAGCCCAGGTTGGGGCACCCGGGAAATACAATACAGCAGTGCGCGGCCCCACAGCGATCAGGCAGGATCGCTGTTTTGTGTACGTGGGAGAAACCATGGCAATCCCGGCCTCTTCCCGCGCAGCGAGCCCGCTGGGGGTGAGCGCCCGGCCCCGCGGCAGGCCAAGGATAAGTGGCAGAGACCTCAGTGGGGCCGGGATTTCACCGGCCCTGTGCCGTGGTGCCCGGGCTGCAGAGGAAACGCTGCAGGCTCCGCCAGCCCTTTACGCGGACGCTGTTTGAGGAGCCCACCCAGGGTACCACCGACCCTCGGCTACTCTGGGCCCAGCCCGGGGTCCCTAGGAAGCCCCGAGCAAGGTCAGAGGCCACCCATGTTCCCGAGATGGGATAAATGCTCTGCCCCACAGCCTCTCACCCCGGCTCAGGGCGGCTGGCTGCCGGGCCAGGAGAGGGCCCTGCCGGACCGAGCCCCAGCCCGCTACAGGAGCCTCGCTGTGGCCGCGCCTGCTCTCACCTGTCCTCGCAGCCCTGGCACTTCACCTGCACCGGCACCAAGCGGCTGAACAGACTCTCCGCCGCCATCTTGCACTTTGAGTTTGGCGCTCGGCTGCCGCGGGGGCGGGGCAGCAAGATGGCGGCCGAGCCGGCGGCGGCCACGGGCCGCGGGGCTCCCTTGCCCGGCCGCTGCGGTTACTTCGTGGAGCGGAAGAAGCGGTTCTGCAAAATGATCCCGGCTGAGGGGAAACGCTTCTGCGGGGAGCACGGGCAGCAGGAGGTACCGCGCCGCCCCGGGGCCAAGGGCCCCTCACCTGTGTGGCTTCAGGAAGGGGTGGAGCGTCCCCCGACCTCAGGCTCTTTTATAGCCTCTATGGACGCGCTTGGCACGTGTCCCCAGGGCGAGCGCCATAGAGACAGGCCAGCTCGCCAGGTGTCTCTGCGGGCTGGCGAAGGGCCCAGCTTGTCTCCCAGTCCCAGGGCACCCGGGCCTGTGACGGGGGAAGGCCAGGCCAGCGCAAGCCTCGGTCTCCGACTGGGATTGTTGCAGCGGGGGTGCCTGGCTGAGACCCTCTAACTAGCTCCTCAGTAGCTTCCCGAAGGGCGGGGGCTGCCTTGTGGCTACTTGGCTGTGCTTCAAAGTATGTGTACATCGGGTACGGCCTTAGTCAGCCATTGCCTCACGAGCCTTCTTCAAACCTCATCACTGCTGGCCTCTGCAGACAGAGCGAGCTGGAACCTCCCGTAGCGCAGGGCTACTCAACCTTGGAACCCTGAGGCCCGCGGTGATACTCACAGCACGTGCCCAGGGCCGCAACGTAAATGTGGTTGCATATACATGCAAATATCTATGCAAATAGCTTCTCTCACACTGAGAGGCCTGAATACAAAGATTAAGGCAAGACTACACAACATGCAGGCCCCACTTAAGTCAGTTCCGCTGATATTAATAAAATTCAATATTTACTCGATTTCCACCCATACGACAGCACTTTTCATGAGTAATGACAGTCCAGGAATTTAACTACTAAAACGCATTATCAACAGAAGACCATTATATTGACTACTTTTTTGTTTTGGCTCTCACCTGTGGACCGCATGTTGAGCCTGAATGGCATTGTGGGCCGCAAACAAGAGGGCTATGAGCTGTATGTGGCCCACCGGCCGCATGTTGAGTAGCCCTGGTGTAGAGTAATTCCTGGTGATGTATACGCTGACCATACATCCTGATTTTTTCATCACAGTCCTGAATTTAAATACTCTGTCCCGGTGCCCCATTAAGTAGAGAAATATCCCGGAAAGCCCCACTGGACATTTTACTACTTGGTGGCAACACCAGCTTGCGGGAAGAAGCAACCAAGAAATGGCTCTGTGCCATTACTCCTATTACGGCGCAGCAGCCTTCTCTCCCTGCCCCCAGCAGGGAGCGTGGGCAGCTCCATTGGAGCTTTGCTGATGGGTAGCCAGGCTGGCTTTGGGTGGTGTGCGGCCTCTCCCTCCCCCCGCGAGACCACCTATACCACATAGGGGCCAGGTTGAGACCGCCTCTGCCACACAGGGTCCCAGTCAGGAGGCACTGCCTTCTCCTCCTGCAGGCTGCTTGTTAGTACAGTGGCTGCTGCTGCCAGCGGGGCTGAGTGGGTCCAAGGCAAAACCCCACAGAGCCACTCCTAGACCTTCGTGCCTTGAAGCTCCAGCAGGAGCTGCACAAAGCCCAGCTGACGTGCTGCGGGGTGGAGTGCACTTGGGCTTGGAAGGTGCTGGGACTGGAAGTGGAGGTTGCCCGGGGTGCTGTTTTTAGTACTGCAGTCCCGATCCCTGCAGGCAGCTCCAGCAGCTTGACTCCAGCTGGAGCTGTGGGGGCTTCTGGGGCCAGACCGCGGTACTAAAAATAGCACCACGACCACCACTCCAGGCCCCGCAAACTGCTTTCCATGTCAAAGGCAGAGATGAGGGAAGGGGCAGGAGGAGAACTAAGGGGGAAGTGAGGGTGAGAAAGGGGCTTGTGCTGAGGTGGAGGGCAAGGCAGGAGAAGAAAGGGGCAGGCACCAAGGGCAGGGTGGAGGAGAGAAAAATGCCAGAGGGCCAAGAGGAGACAATAAGGAAAAGGGCAGGAGGGAGAAAGGGAAGGGAGGTGGAGGTGAGAGAAGGGAGTGGACAGGGTGATGCTTGGAGATGAGAGGGGAGGGACAATGGCGGCAAGAGGGGAGGAGTGGGTGCCAGGAGAAGAGGGGTTGAAGGGAGGGGTGGGCATGAGGAAGGCAGGGGATGGAGCAAATCATGTGTGAGGGCACAGAGGGGCATGAGGGGAACTGGGGCAGAGGTAGGTGAGGGGATGGGCACCAGGAAGAAAGAGGGCAAGGAGGGCAGGGGCAGTGAGGGAAGGGGGAGGCATTAGGAAGGTGCAGGAGTAAGTAAAGGTGCAGGTGCTAGAGAATTGTGGGGGTGAATCAGAAGGGCAGACATGTGGAGGGGAGGGACAGGCACCAGAGGAGAGAGGCAGGGCAGGTGTGTAGAGGGAGGTATTATGAGAGGAGGGGTAGCTACAGATGATCAGAGTGGGGCTAGAGGAGGGGTGGACACAGGGTGGAAGAGAAGGGTTGATGCAGGGGGTCAAGGAGGATGAGGGGGGCAAGTCCCCAAAGGGCAGGAGCCAGACAGCAGAGGTAGGTGAGGGGTAGGGAGGCAGCAGAAGGCATCTGGGTAGCAGATTGGGCGTGAGGAGGTTGGGAGACATGGCAGCAGAGGGGGAAAGGGAGAGGTTTATAAGATATTTATTAATAACTTGGGTGCCACAGTGGCACATATCTGAACTAGGGATGTTAAATATCAGTTAACTGAATAGTTGAGTAACCTCGTGAAATTTTATCGGTTAGTTGACTATTCTATAGTCCCTGGGGGCAGGGCCAGCAGCCACTGTATCAGAGGTAGTAACATGGGGTGCCAGGCAGGAGCTGGTCCGTGAGGGGAGCCAGTTTAAAAACCAGCTCCCCTTGCGGACTGGCTAGCTGTCACCCTGTGCTGCTGCTTCTGAGAAAGAGGCAGCAGCATGGGGTGGCAGCAGTCTCTGTCTATGAGGGGGGAAGGTTGAACTCCCAGACCTGGCACAAGCCAGAACAGAGCTGGGCTGCCTGCCTGGCTCTTAATATACTTGAATTACAGAGCTGAAATGGGGGTAAGTCCTGGACCCAGTGTGAGCCAGGACTGAGCCAGGCTGCCTGCCTGCCCGGTTCCTAATACACTTTAAATGCAGAGCCACAGCAGGGGTAGGTCCTGGACCTGTTGCAAGCTAGGACTGAGTCAGGCTGCTGGCTAGCCTGCTAAAAAATTTACTGGCAGGGAGCGGGGGAGAGGGAAATGCATGTAGTCTATAGCATTAACCTATAAGCTTTTGCTTGTCGGTTAAGCGACTATACTATTATATCCCTAATCCATACAAGAGCACATGAACTCAATACTGGTGCACAAGACAAAATTCACTCTGCTCATAGGAGGCAAATCTTAGAGGGAACACTCTTCCCCCCCCCCCCCCCCACGAGTTAATGTAATACAAATTGGGTTCATGCAACTACAGGATAGTTGCATGGAGGGGTCCTGTGGAAGCCAAACCCATTCCTATTGATAGAGGACGGTGGGAGGAGTTCTCAGAGGGGTCACATGACACCTACTACTTCTGGTCTTGTGTCCATCTTGGCCCTTGGAGTACTACTGCCAGTGGTGGGGGCTTCTTGTGGCAAGGGGTGTGGCTAAAGAGGTCAGGGGGCATCGCTAGCGTGTGTCTAATTTTGCTTCAGAAAATATGGTCACCATAGTGATGTATAAAGGCTTTCAGTTGCTAGGTGTTCCTTCATCCATCAGGCCAGTTCAATTTCCTCATTTCTCTGACTGAAATACAACTTATTTTTCCGTTTGACCTAATTCCAATAAATCGAGGCTAACGAGTTGTTATTTTTAGTCACTGACAGACACAAATCTGAAATTACTACCATAATCATGTGCTAACTAAATAAACATTTTCTTTCCAACTAGGAAGAAAATGACAGGAAAAGAATTCCATGCCCTCTTGACCCAAAACAGTAAGTGTGTTTTATATATGTTTGTATGTTCATTGTTAAAATTATTACTTTTTGTCATTGCTCATGTCTCTTTTTCTGATTTTTAGCACAGTTTATGAAGATCAATTACAAAAACATTTAAAAAAGTGTAATTCAAGAGCAAAGCCAAAGCCTGTAAGTGATATAATTTAAATTCTACTTCTCCAGATAGTCATATTAGACTTGTATAAACTAATTAGTGGCACAGAGTAGAGTGGAGAAAGGGTGAATTTGTCCATTTGTTCAAAGTTCCATAGGCTCCAAAGTCAGAGGGCCATGACCTGCCAACTTCTAAGCAGTTGTCCAGTCTGGAGTGTTAGCTGGTAGGGCTCTTGCTACAGTTCAAAGACTGAGGCGCCCTTATAGACTAATCAGATAGTTGATGGAAATCCCATCGACTGTTCGATGTAGTTAATTAATCTAAATTTAACATCCCTAGTGTAGCAATCAAAATATTAAGTCAGCTCTATTTTTGTATTTATTATCCTTGAATAATAATGTTGATGGAAGCAGTCCACCCATACCTTGTCATGAAATTGTCTAGTCTACTAATGATAAAAACATTGATTTCCTTGTATAGCTACATGATGTAACTGGCTTTTGCCCATAATTGAGAACTGGATTCAGAGATATATTCAGTGATCCAGATGCCAGTGTGCTGCATTATATTTCTTTCTGATGATTACTGTGCTGCCAACACATCTGTTTGACTATATAAATAGGGATGTTAAGAGGCGGGTAATGGACGGATTATGTAGTTGATGCAATTTGTATGTGCACTTTAAAAGTATTGGGAGCCGAATGTGCAGGCAGCTTGGCTTCCACTACATTTAAAATGCAGAGCCTCAGCAATCCCGGACCGGTCTGAGCCAGGCTTATTTAGTCCCGGCTCATGCCAGATCCAGCAGCCCCTGCTCTCAGCCAGCCCTGGCTGCCACGAACAGAGGCTGCTCCAGCAGCAGACTTTGTTCACAGTGGCTGGGCCGGGCCACGGCATAGTCTGCTGCCGGAGCAACCTCTGTTCACAACGGCCAGGGCTGGCTGCGGGCAGAGGCTACTGCAGGGGCAGCCTCTGACTGCGGCTAGCCTGGGCCGCTGCAGACAGAGACTCCTTTGCCGCAGACTCCCCTGCCCCTGCCCTCTCATCCACTTTTGCAGTGCTGAGGGGAACCAGCTTTTAAGCTGGCTCTCCCCCTTGCTGCCTCTGATACAGAGGCAGCAAAGGGCGCGGGAGCAAGTAGCCGAGTCAACTACCTGATAAGTTTAGGCTTATCGGCTACTCGACTACTCACTTACCTCCCTAAATATAAAGCTTAAAATATGCCTGTATATATGAAATGGCAATAATCAAGAAGCTTAAAGAATAACTGCTTGAAAAGAGAAATTCCTTTGATTACTGATTTTTATAGTACAAATAAGATATAAAGAAAATGCTAGCAGATGACAGGACTCTGCCTTGCAAAAGCATTTCTAGTGTAGTGCTTGCTGTGGGGCTTAGTCACATTGAAATCTGTCAGGCTAGACATGTTAGTAAGCACTGCACATACTGGAGAGTGCTTGCACAGTTGGGTCCTAAAACAGTCAGAGAGATTATCTTTTCTCAGAAATAGTTTCTTCATTTGTAATGATTTGACTACTCCTAGGTGAATTTCTGTAACCACACTGTGAAGCACTTTCTGTTGCTTTACATGCTGTTCTGTCTTTCTTTGGTTTTCATGCTGTGTGGTTTTTTTTGTTTTTGTTTTTTTTACTAAGGCCTACTTTGTTCAAGATATTAATGCAGGACTAAAAGATGCAACGGAAGTACCTGAAGAACAGGTAAGTCAATTTCTCTGTTATTTTAAGGAACAAGTAGATAAAATAAGAGGAGAACCTTTCTGTTTTCTGTATTTTTTTCCAGCAGTTACCAGTTTCTTCCCTATCTAAAGAAGAATTAGAGGACTTAATTAGAAAGCTGAAAAAAGCAAGTAAAGGTGAGTCTGCTTAATTTGAAAATATTTTAAATTGCTCTCGCCAGAACTGATCAATATTTCATGACTATTTGGAATGTTAAATATCTTCCAGGATTAAAAAAGAGGAGAGATTAATAAGAGTGCATATTTTTGTCACTTCACATGATCTGAAATTGAAATCTTGTAATGGTTGAAGAACTGCCTAGATGACACTGTTAGCTAGTATTTTTTCCCCATGTCAGTCTTATTTGTTCTCTTGAGTAAGAATTAATTTTGAATTAAATTTATTACTTTTGTTTATGTTTGTCTGTGTGCACCATTATTGGATGATGACAGCAGAGCTCTGGGAAAAGCATTTATTAGTAAACTGTTGTTTCTGAACCTTTAGAGAGCAATCATGCTTGTGTTCAATGTTTGTCTAATCTTTTTCATCCATGTGCGGAAGAAATGTTATTTGCAATTTTTAATAAATTTTTTTCACACATTTTTATGTGTGAATGTGCACCACCAGTAGAAACAGAAAACCTAGCTGGGGGAGCTCTGATAATCAGCTGGGCAGCATTTGAATCATTCCTGAGTAATTGTATAAGCTCACAGCTTACAGGGAGCAATGCTTATGTTGTAGGTTATTTTGTTGGTGGCAGAAGATAGGGAAATTTTCACATTTTGGATTAAAATAAAAGATACATGTTTGTGGTTTGAAGGATGTTACCTATAAGATCATAATTCTGAGGTGTCATCTTGTGGACCTAAACTATTGTATAGTATTTCTTTCACTTTTATTGTTTATTGTTCAGTCTATAGACAATCAAATAATCTGCATACTAAGTACTATGTTGCAGTCATAGCAATATGCAGGTGGGAGCCAGATTAATATTAATTAGCCTTTTTAATTGAACCTATAAAGAGTGCTTTTGCATTTGATCCAGGTATAAAGCCAATTCTTAAGGATCAAATGTTGTCCCATCAGGCCTTACAAGAAGCCTTAAATGACCCTAAGAATGGAGAGTCTGCTTTCAAGCACTTGAAGCAACAGGTACAGTCATTGCTTTACTAATAGCTGTGGTTGTCTTTACTGTAGTTTTCTTATGGATTCCACTGATTCATACTATCAGTTATTTCATGTTACGGAAGTTTTACAGTTGCAGACTGTACCCATTGGAACCAGTTTAAGTATTAGTGTACTCCTGTTCATCTAGATGGCTGGGGGGGCATTAGAATGTTTTAGATAAACTGGAATTCAAATAAACAGACATGCAATTAAGTAACGTAGGGCTACATGGAGGACACACTGTATTGAATTCCCTTTATTCAAAATCCTAGTTAACTGGAATTACACTGTATCAACCACCTACTTTGTCCCTAACTGCTTTGACATTGTAGGTTACCCTAACCCTAACAAGCTTACCTTCTCATTCATGAGACTACTCAGTGGTCCCCAACGCGGTGCCCGTGGGTGCCATGGCGCCCGCCAGAGCATTTATGTGAGCCCGCCAAGTGACCAGGGCTGGCCCAAGCCATTCTTGTGCCCTGGGCCCCGGGCATGCGGTGCATGTGCAGTGCCGGGTGCACAGCGCATGCGCAGCCCCGCCCCCGGGTGCGCGGCACATGCGTGGCCCCGCCCCCGGGCGCCCGGCACATGCGTGGCCCCGCCCCTGGGTGCCCGGCAGCCCCAAAAGGTTGGGGCCCACTGGACTAGATGATCTCCTCCCCTGAGAGAGGTTAAAATACTCTTGAGATTTGCCGTTTGGTATTTTCAGGGAATTGTGCTCCTAAGTAGGAGGATTTTTATAGGGCACAGATTGAGTGGAGGGTGCGGACTTCCAACACAGGAAACCCTTGAAATTCTTGGGAAAGGGAAACCAGAGAATGACTAAGGCAAAAGGGTCCATGAGAATAATAATAATCACTCTCTCTTCTATATAGTGCTTCAGTCACTTGATCTCAATATGCTTCATCTTTTTTAATTAATATATCCTCACAACACTCCTGTGAGATAGGGAAGTACTATTATTCCCATTTTGTAGGTGAAGGACTGAAATGCAGAGAAGCTAAGTAACTTGCCTACTGGCAGAGCAGAAATTGAACCCTAGGTCTCTCCACTGCTAGGTTAATGCTCTAAGAACTGCTCTCTTGGTACCCTTCTGCTCCTTTCTATAATGCGTACAACTGCAGTAGCTAAAGAGAAGGCTTTGTAGGAGGTGATGCTTCACGAAAGTCCAGTGGAACATCCATGTGACTTTTGCAAGGATTTTTTGAGAACAATACTCCAATGTACACCTGGTTCCTAACTTTACCTCCAAAAGCCAGTGGATAAGATTCTATGGGTGTTAGAAGAAGGAAAATAATGTCTTATTTCCCCTGCACTCTGGATCCACAACATCTTTACCCTTGCATTAATGAAAGAGAGGTTGACATATTGCAGCATGGTTATTTAATCAATAAGAGCTATGGGAGAGGCTAGTGACTGAGAGTTAAGTTAGCATTTTTCCCACAGAAGTCATCAGAATGTATCTTTTTCTTGGTTCATAAATAATCTTTTGAAGTTTGTAGGCTTCTATTTTAGGTTACATGGAAAAATTACATTTGCTTGGGCCAGGAAGATGTTTTATTGAGTTTGGAGCTGGACGAGGAAAGCTGTCTCACTGGGTTGATATTGCTGTACAAGATGCTGAAAATGTTCACTTTCTGCTTGTTGAAAGAGCAACTACACGATTCAAGGTAAGACGGTCTGTTGTTGAGTTGGCAAAGCCTTATTTTTGGAATTGTTCTTGGTAAATGTGGCCTTTGCTCAGAAAGTCTCATTACCTTTTTTAAAAAAGGTGAAACATATATATAAAAGGCTCTGAAAAGTCTAATTGGTCCTAATTATAGTTATAAGTTATGTCAGTAGCGCAGTGGGGGTACAAGATGCCTACTGACTGATGTTGAACATGTTCGTGTTCATTTGAAAGGGGCTGGTTTTGTTTTCAGAAAATTAATAACCTTAACACATTTTTGTAATTTAGTAATTCAATGCCCAGCACTTCTTAATAATGTTATATCCTATTTGCACAGGTAGATGGTAAACACAGAAAAAGAGACTACATATTTGAAAGGCTTCAAGTTGATATCCAGCACTTATGTTTAAGTAAGTTGCTACTTAGCTTGTATAACAGCTAAGGATGTTTGCTTAAAATTTTGATTGTATAGTGCCAGAGTGTAGGAACATTTTACACTTAGGGTAGATTAATTATGTTAATGTTTAGAAGACTGTTCTCAGTTTTTTGGTAAAACAAAAGGAAAAATATGTAGCACTTTAGAGACTAACAAGATAGTTTATTAGGTGATGAGCTTTCATGGGCCAGACCCGCTTCTTCAGATCCTATTCTGTCTGGCCCACGAAAGCTCATCACCTAATAAACTATCTTGTTAGTCTCTAAAGTGCTACATATTTTTTCCTTTTGTTTTACCAAGGTCAGACTAACACAGCTACCTCTCTATTACTACTCGGTGTTTTGGTCATTTTATGTCGTACTTTTGTTTTCAGTTACTAGATGGGGATTATATATTTTCAAGATAATTTGTACAAATAGTGTTAGAAGTTACAGGACTTTATTTTGGGGGCAGAAACACCAAATAAAAGGAAACCTTAACAATTTCAGGGTTAGAGGTTTTCACTCGTCTATTTTAGCTGTGCGGTATTTTGATAACAACTATCATGACTGAGTGAGGCAAGTCTCAGATATCCTCAAAACAACACTTGGACTCTGGAATACCACATTCAAAAGGGTACTGTTAACAGTCATGTTTCTACTTTATAGATAGTGGATGGTTTATGGTGATGTGTAGAAATTACATTGGTTAAATGGGTAAAAGTGATTACCACATCCTAACCAATATATTCTTACACATTGGCAGTATGATTCAGGTCTTGTATTTAATCTGAAATAAATATTTATCTCCATGCCTTTCTTTATGTTGTGAAAACTTAACTGGATCCATCCTTTGGGCTATGGATGACTCAAGCTATGTCTAGACTACAGAGATTTGTTGGAAAAAAGGCTGTTTTTCCGACAAAACTTGAGTTACGTCCACACTGTGAGCACGTTCTTTCGACAGTAAATCGAAAACAGAGGGCTTTTTGCGCAATCGGTAATCCTCATTCTACGAGTAAGAAGCCTTTTTGCGAAACAGCTCTTTCGCAAAAAGGTGTGTGTACACAGGTAAGCAGGAGTTTTTTCGGAAGAAGAGGGAAAAGGAAAAAGCACAGGTGCCCTGATGGCCATTCTGTCCATAGCAATCACTGCTTACGTGCAATATAGCATCCAGGCAGTCTGGACGCTATCTTTCGAAAAAGTGTATTGCTTTTTCAATGCGCTTTTGCCGTGTGGACGCTTTCTTGCGCAAGAAGTTTTTTCGGAAGATCTCTTCCAAAAAAAGCTTCTTGCGCAAGAAGCCTGTAGTTTAGATGTAGCCTTAGTTCCCATCTGGTGTACCACAGTAGTAGAATATACTGTAGTTGTTTTGGTACTACAAATTTACTTAATTCCTTATAGGTATAGTTTCATAGTTAAATCATGTATGTTCAGGTCGTACAGATGGTTGAATGGCATATATAGGACAAAAGAATACAGAGAATAACATTTTATAAACAATAAGCAAGAATGTTTGCAAGTGGGTGTACACACAGAAGGAACATGGTGTGTATGTATACACTTCTTACATTTATTATCTCAGAACTGTACATTCACTTGGTTTTCTAAAAGTTACATGACAGTATTCATCCATGGGTAGGACAAATGGTCTTATTAAAGCACAGGACTAAGAATATCAAAACCTGAAACTTATTACCAACTCTGCCACAAGCTGTCACTATGATTTTAGACTTGATGCCCAGTTCTGCTCCCAAAGATTTTAATGGAAACATGGTTTTAAGTTCTCCCTTAGTTCCCCATTTGCGAAGCATAATTGGGAGACTAGATCAATTGATGTTGGTAAACTAGAGATACAGAGTATTACTTTACCTCAGTGGAATACACGGATATTAACTTGGCCAGCTATGTATGAACAGTGTCTTCTGGAGCACTGGGGTTTTTGTAGTATTTGACAGATTATTGATTTGCTCTCTATTAGGAAATTGTTATGGATAAATTAAGTTTTGATTGATTTATTCACGAAGGAGACATACGAAAAATTGCTTGAACTTCTCACAGTAAGCAAGAACTACAGGTTCAACCTCTGAAAACCAGTACTCTCTGGTCTGGCAACATCCATCATCTGGCAGGACCACAAATTCTCCTGGACCAGAGAGCCCAGAGCCCAGTGGTAGGAGGTCCAGCAACCCAGCTGAGTGCATCAGGACTGGAGCCCCATAAAAGTACTGGTGCCAGACCAGAGAAGTCCAGTAGCCCGCAGCAGTGCAGGGCCGGGAAACCGTGGACGCTCAAAGCAACATGGGGCCAGGAGCTGAAGAAACCTGGCTGCCTGTGGCAGCGCAGAGCCAGGGGCCGGCCGGGGGCAGAGAAGCCTGGCCTCCCACAGCAGCATGGTGACATTGAATTCCAGCAGCCTGCACCATCGTGGCGCTGGGGGCCAAAGACCCCAGAAACCTGCAGTAGCTCAGGGCCAGAGAACCGCAGCAGCACGGGGCTAGGAGAGCTGGAGAACCCCAGACAACCCTGGGAACCAGGGCCCGGGGGACAAGTGGCTGGAGGGCACGCAGCCCGGCTGGGGAAGGGGGTAAAGAGAGTGAGAGGCAGGAGGCCAGCTGGCTCTGGCCAGTCACAGCGGACACCTCCCCTGGTCCGGCAAACTCTCTCTTTCACGCCCCCCAGGGAGGTTCAACTTGTATTTTCAGAGTTTTGTACTTTCCTGCTTTTGTACTAATGTACGAAGAGAAGCTTGACTCTTACTGCACTGGGAACATCACAATGTTTTCAGACTAGAATGGAATATGTAAGAAAACAACAGATATATTTCCAAGCAGCTAACAATGAATGTTTTTAAAATTCCCTTTTACATGAAACTTATACCCTTTGCACAATTTGAAGTTGTTGAAAAGGAAGAAAAATATGCTATTTAAACATACTGTACAGCTAGTCTTTTTAGTTGTCGATAATTTTATTTTGTTTTCATCTTGCCCTTTGAAGATGCAGATAATTGAAGGGTTTTAATGAAAAGGTGTTGAGTGAGGAATTTTACTTGAGTTTTCTGACTTATTGTTCGTTATGTGTGTTAGACTGATATTACCCAGGAAATGGTGTCCAGCTCCAGTAATTCAGGTTCTGTTTCTTTCAGATAAAATACCTATTCTTGAGAAAGAAAAGCTTCCTGTGGTAGGAACTGGAAAGCATTTATGTGGTGTGGCAACAGGTATGAACTATACAAATGCATTCGTGTAAATGCAGCTACAAAGTGGAATGCCAATTCTAATCTTCTTGAATAATATGATGCTTCTAACAGTTCTTTTGCAGTATCAGTTGTGTTGCAAATATTCATTGATTTTAGTTTAGAGGAACACCAGTCGAATGATGGTAAGCACAATGGAAGACAATCAACAAGGGAGTTTATCCAGATAGAAATAAAAGTTAATTGTTGTATATAGAACAATGAAGAATAAATGTTTTATGTAGCTGTGTTCTTAAACTGATACAAGTATGTTTTTCATAAGATTTCTTCCCTCTGTTCTAGACTGACACAACGATGTAGCAAAAACAACGTTCTGCAAAACAGTAACAGCATCAGCACTCACCCATTGAGCGTTTCCCCTTTTCATTGGCTGCTAGTGCCTGTAGATACAGTTCTTTTTACAAATGGAGCAAACCCCTCCTGTGGATGGGTTCCCTTTCACTTGGTAGCTGTTGAGCCTGCTTTTCTTTTTTGGTCTTACATCAAGCTGGCACCTGCCTCTCACAAGCACTCATAGGCCAGTTCTCTTGGCTGGTCTTCAGCAGTTCAGCCCTCTTGCCAAGCAACACACACAGTCTCCCCTTCCAGGATATATAGTCCAAATTCTTTTTCAGCCCTGGTATGGGACTATATTTTTAAGGCTTCTCCCTCAAGGCACTGCTTTCTTTGGGCTAGGGCCCATCTTGGTACCCTCATCTGGTGTCCTTTTCAGCATTCTTCCCTGGGCTTAGTCTGCAGCCAAACCAGTAGGGCCCATGTTGGTACCTTGGCCTGGTCTAGCCAGATTCCATGCTCAGTCCCCTGTGGTTCAGCCTGCCCTCTCTGATGTTTCAGTGGTCCTGTTGCTCTTCTATTCAGGTAGCCAGGCATCCAGTCTTTTTGCACCCTTCTCTGGGCTCAGTTGTGTCTAATGATCTCACTGCAGTGAGATAGCCACAGTCTTGCTGTTCATCTAGTCAGCCAGT
This sequence comes from Pelochelys cantorii, assembly GCA_032595735.1. Lineage (NCBI taxonomy): Eukaryota > Metazoa > Chordata > Testudines > Trionychidae > Pelochelys > Pelochelys cantorii. The sequence continues at coordinate 27,218,008 of CM064334.1, read as the reverse complement.
CCTCCCTTGTCAAGCTCCACACAGCAACTCAAGGCTCTAATCTGCTGCTTGCCTTTTTTCTGTCCCCTTAATGGTTGCACCAGCAACTTGGATTGGTTGCTCTTCTGCAGCTTTTCCAGGCTGGAGGACTTCTCACTGCTCTGTTCTGGGAGAGAGTGATGCAGGGCCACAAAGCCTCCAGCAGGGGGGTCTCTAGACCTAGTCTACCCCACAACAACATCTTCAGTAAGATAATTTTCAACTTGTTCAAGATGTTTTCAAGCAATTTTTTTTCCAGCATTACAACCTATTTATATGGGTAAAGGTATTTTGGGTATGATAGTGAGTGCATATGTAAAGAAAGTTTGTCTGTTTGTGTGTCCCCCAGCTGGGGGGACAATGCACCTCTCCCCGGCTGTGCCTGCTGCAGCTGCAGCAGCCATGAGAGATGCTTCTCACCTGGCCCCATGCTGCTGTGGTGACAGAGGGCGAGAGTTATCCTTTCTCCCTGGGGCAACCTGCATACTGAACCTCTCATCCACAGCCCCACCCTAGAGCAATGATTTAAATGAAGAAAAACAAAACTTATTTGAGTTAAGACCTGAGCAATGCCAGGTATATTTTCTAGTTTCCCCTCTGTGTGTGTGTGTGTGTACGTGTACACACACATATAGAGAGAGAGAGACTGTTAACCATGATCTCTTTTTAATGGTATTTATCATTCTAAGTACAGGTTCAACCTCCCTGGTCTGGCACTCTCAGGACCAGGGAATTTGCCATACCAGGGGAGGTCAATGCTAGCCCCTCTGCTGCTGGCTGCGGGGCTCCGCTGGTGGCAGAAGAGGGGCTGGCATTGAAAAGGCAGAGACAGGGGACAGGGAAAGAAGAAGGGCAGTTTCCCTATCCCTGAATGCCCCCCTCCCCATTCTTCTCTCAACCTCCTTAGACTTGAAAGCTGCAAATCAGCTATTAGCAGAGCTCTGGAACCACTGGGAGGCTGGGGGAGGAGTTACTGAGCCTGGGGCTCCCAGTTTTTCCCCCGTGAGTGCTTCAGTCCTGGAGCACCCCTAGATGCCGAACCACAGCTGTTGCCAAACAAGGAAAGACTGGATTATAGAGTTTAGGCCTATAAATTGATGGAGAATAAAAGTACACAATCTAACTTCTACATAAACATCCTTTTGTAATAAAAAGGCCAGGAAGCTGCTGAACAAGTATTCTCAAGAATATTGACCACTAGCAGGTTAGGTGATTGTGACAGGGTTTTCAGGGTAGAACCTAGAATCATGGGACCATAGTGTCACCTGCCTGGGTTCTCTCTCTGGGTTCTCTTGTATCAGCAACAAGAAGCAACACCCCTTCAGGCACTGTGATCTCTCAGCCATCAGCATGTGAATCCCCACACCCAGCTATATGATGCTCTCTAAGCCCCTCATGAATCATACAGAAAGGCGCCAATCAGTTCAGCTCTTAGCCTTGCACCTCAGACACTACTCAAGGTGCCCTTGGATAGTGAAAGCCAGTTTATAAGTTTGCCACTCCAACAAGAGGTTAGTGGACAAGCAATAGCCCTTGCTTACACTTTAACCAAAAACACATTAACTACAGAAAGGTAGATTAAGTGACCAACTAGCAGGCATAGAGATCAGAGTTGGTTATCTAAGAAATAAAAACAGAATCTAAATTCTAACTTTAACAGATTAAATGAAATTTTAAGTGAACAGTTTCTTACCCCAACAGATGTTGCAGGAAGCTTACAGTTCCTCAGTGCACATACTGCATTCCCTTCCGTTCAATCTTTAGTTCAAAGTCTTTGTCTTCCAGATGATTTCCCAAGTGTTGAGATTTAGAGGGGGGTGAGGCCAAGTGGTGATGTCACTATCTCCCTTTTTGTACCTTCCTCCAGCTGCTAGAAAGTTCCTTGCTGATGTGGGGTTGGACAGTCTCCACTATGTATGTGCCTTTTCTGAGAAGCCTCTGGGATATTGGATTCTTCCAGATGAACCGTTAATGCCTGCCTGGCCCGTGATTGTTGCTCCTTTGTCCATATTGAAAGGCCAGCTTTTGGCATCTAACTTCACAATATAGTTCAATAGTACATATAGCAGTACTTCATAACTTCACATAAAACGATAGTACATACAATCCAAATAAAATATCAGTGTACAACAGATCAAGACTTTTAAAATAACTCACAAGGTATGAATTTCATAAAACGTGTCATAATTTTATTAACATTAGTGACTACGGGGTCTCCAGGGTGCTATTTTGGAGGTACAGAGTGTCTCCATGGTACTATTCTAATTTTGTAAGTTCATTAATATTTGGTAAACTGAACTTGAAATATATAAATGTATCTCATTTTAAAGTAACTGACAGTAATTTAGTACATTTCATTAGCTTGTTGCTTTTACAATTACTTTGTAAAATGCTTTTATGCTCCCCTTATTTTTGAGGAAAGTTTCTTTCCTATATGTCCAGTATAAATGTAGTACCCTGTTTGAGAACTTCTTAAAACATAGCCATTTGTTCACAGATCTTGCTCTGAGATGTTTGATTGAAAGTTATGCAACCCAATGTAATGAAAGAAATGAAGAACCTTCTCCTAAACGTTTCAAGAGTGATAAAACAGACATAGCTTTTAACAGTTCTGCTGATAAAAGGAGTGGAAAGAATGTTTCAGAAAACTGGAAACCTGTGGCTGGAATTGTTATTGCACTCTGTTGCCATCACAGGTGTCAGTGGAAGCATTATGTTGGCCAAGAGTTCTTTAGAACAGTGGGACTTGGGCCAGTGGAATTCAATTATTTTCAGAGAATGAGTAGTTGGGCCACTTGTGGCATGCAAGAAACCATCACTGAAGCCTCTACCATTGACGCAAAGAGCGAAGGCCATAGCAGTGATACAGAAGAACATGACCAAGCACCCAACAGAATTGAATGCAGTTCTGATAGTCTGCAAGGGTAGGTGATATATATATATATATATATATTTTGTAACATGTAGAAGTCTCCAGGAAGGTAGAAGTAATTGATTAGTCATTTATTGCTGAAAGACTAGATGTCAGAATGTCTCATTTTACAGAAACATGCCCATCTATATTTTTTACTTAAAATTAAAAACATGAACATTAAAATGACATAATAGGCTTCAAAATCTTATTCCAAAATAGTCACACTTTATCTGCATTGAAATGCATCAGTTACAGTTTTTATAGTTTTTCTGATCTTGAACCATTTGTTAGACTAATTCATGTGTTTTTTTTGTTTTGGAGCTAGGCTACTTACTGTTGAAGAACGAAAGCAGATCGGCCATCTTTGTAAACTCTTGATTGACCATGGACGGATCAGATATTTACAACAGAGAGGGTACAATGCTGAATTACAATACTATACAGATTCTACTGTTTCCTTGGAGAATGTACTCTTGACAGCTATACCAAGTCAATGTTCAGTACTCCAACCAACTGTATAATAGGAGACAGATTTGGAATGAGCAGGACACAGAACTCTACAAAACGTCTGGATTTTTTGAAAACCTTATTCACAGATTCAGTACTTTTACAAAACAATTTTTAGTCTTTCTGTACCTACAGAAGCATTTTCTCTGTTCAGAAGTAGAATTTATGTTTTTCTCCAATTACAAAAGCTCAGTTTGGCAGGTTAATTTTTTTTATTCATTATTATTAGTGGTGGCAGAAGCAACAGGTGTACAGTTTTCCAGGTTTTCTGAAAGACAATAAGTTAAAATGTAAGAAATTTATATGTTTAATAACCAGTCTCAATTTTGAACATCATGAGGGTTTTTATTTTGTTTTCTATGCCTGTAATTTTATTTCATGAATTCTGACTGTGGAATTGGCTGCAGAAGAACGTTTAGCTGGAAATCAAATGCCACCTCATTGTTTTAGTAATTACATTCCCATCCATAAAGCTTTTGACATGGAGAGAAATAAAAGCTGAAATTGACATGATCTCTCAAGTTAACTTCATTATTTTAGTAATTTGTTTTTCAATTTTTATAATAAATGGGTTAATTTCATGAGATGAAATATTGATACTCTGTGTTGGGGAAATTTGCTGTTCACATAATAGACACAATAAAGGGACACTGACTAATGATGTTCTACTAAGATAACTCAATCCTGACCTTCATTTACAGCTATGGATAATTCACTGTCCAGTCCTTATCTCTCAGCAAACAGCGCTAGTTGGTGTACTTTATCATAAGGCTGGATGCAGAGTGAAATAGCAAATTTATTTCACTTGGATGACTGGATCTTCCTGGAAACACCTCAAATTTCCCCATCACAAATTAGTGCTTTTCCACCTACTGGTGGAAACTCTATGGCTATGTCTTCACTGCGAGTTCTTTCAGTAGAAAGATTACAATACTATACAATAATGATCTTGCACAAGATCAGGTTTTTGCACAAATAAAACCAACGTAAAAATTCCTTGCGGAGAAAGAAATGGCAGAAAATATGCGAATGAGATCACAACTTATGCTAATGAGCCCCTCATTAGCATATTTTCTGCCGGAAGAACTTGCAGTGAAGACGTAGCCTATGGGAAAAGCATCAGTTCCTCCTGCTACTCCCTCTTCAGTGTCCCTTATGTCATTGGTCTTCACAGCACATCCAAGAATGAAGGGGCTGTTAAGCTCCCCCCAGGCAAAGAGAGGAAAGGACCCACACTCCTCTAGCCGAAGGGTATGTGTACAGTGGTGCAGAAAGGTGTAGCTTCCAGCTTGAGGAGATGTATCCATGCTAGCTGTGATTGTGCTCGTGAGCTAGAAATAGAAGTGTCACTGCAGTGAAACGCATGACAGGAGAGGCTTTTCGGTCAAGTATATTATCTATGGTCTTGTACATGATCATATTAAGGTGTAACCACATTTCTGTTTTTAGCATGCTCACTCAGCTGTGTCTCCTCAAACTGGAATTCACACCTTGCAGTTCCAGTGTAGACACCCTAATTCTGCGTGATTTACCAGCATTGTAATGCTTTGTAATATTTTGTGTTCATACTCTATTTATAGACAATACACATTTCATACCTGCTCTGTTGAGTGACTCTTGAATATACATATGCATAAACTGCATACCAAACAGTTCCCGTTCCTCCTCCTCTTCAGGATTCTCACATGGGGGAAGTGTTACCTGCAGCTCTAGTGGGTTGTCTCTGAAGTTGACAAATCTGGTAATTCATCAGAAAAAACATTACTCTGGGAAATCTTGTATCCCATAAGAGAACAACTGTTTGAAAACTAAATAGGGCTCCATTGAGCAGTGCATCAGCAAAAGAACATATAACTAAGGGTAATTTCTCAGGACACTATCTTTCAGGTAGTTTCTATACTTAATGATATTGTGGTATGCGTTTGTTTTAACTGACTTATAGAGAGTCTTCATCTGAACATTATATCACTTCTTAAAATGGTTCCTATGTCACAGTTGTAGTTCGTACAGTTTAACATGGAATCACTATCGTGTTTAATAGTTTGTGCACACGCTTGAAAATGTAGGTCTTAATACCTGTGGTCAATGCCAAAGCCAATTCAAGCAAATCTGGGATCTCAAACTGAGGTGTTCTTACTATCCCTATGTTTAAATACGTGTTTGTACTGCACAGTAAGATAATGTTATACATTTTTGTTATACTTTGATGACAAGATATAGAAGCAGATGTTTATTCTGAAACCAGAACAATAGTTAACTTAAATCTATTGCACATAACATTTTTTGTTTTTGATAATAAAATGATCTGCTTCAGAGTTTATGAATCCCTAGATATAACAACATCCACAAATAATTTGAAAACAGGAATTGCCATACTAGATCAGAGCAGATGGGTGTATACTTGGCTGGCTATCTTGAGACCTGGCTGCACTGCTGATTTATCATGGTAGTTCAAGCAGTGTTTACACCAGTACATATAGGCAAGCTGGGTATAACACCCTATGTCAGGGCTACTCAACTTTGGCAGCCCTGGGGCCCACAATGTTACTCACAGCACATGCTGAGGGCCGCAACTTAAGTGTGGTTGCATATACATGCAAATATATATGCAACTAGCTTCTTTCACGCTGACATGCATGAATACAAAGATTAAGGCAAGACTACACAACACAGGCCCCATTTAAGTCAATTCTGCTGATATTAATAAAATGCAATATTTATCCGATTTCCACCCATACGACAGCACTTTTAATGAGCAATGACAGTCCAGGAATTTAACTATAAAACGCATAGCAACAAAAGACCATTATAATGACTACTTTTTTGTTTTGGCTCCCACCCACAGGCCGCATGTTGAGCCCCGCATAAACCCAAACCGCACCTCAGGCCGCAAACAAACGGGCCGCATGTAACCCACGGGACGTGTGTTGAGTAGCCCTTCAGGTGCAGACATGGCCTTAGACTGGCATCCTGCCTCTGAAAATGGCTAATACCAAGTACTTAAGAGAAAGCAGCAAGAATCCTGCCTTAGTGAAAAGCAAAAGAATCTGCCCATAAGGATTCAAAAGTTTTTCCCTGTCACTTCCTGGTTAGTTTGTCCTGAAGCATTAAGATTTAACTCATATGTTTTTATCAAATATAAATGAATATTTTCATTATTCATATCCTAATATCTAATCCTTTTTTGAAGGGTTCTAGGTTCTTGACCACACTCATACCTTGTGGCATTGAATTCCCCGGGTGAAATATACATTTTATAAAAAGTTCTCCTTTTATACGTTTTTAGTTGTTGCTTTTCAGTTTTTGCCCCTTGTTCTTGGGTTTATGATAGAGGCTAAAATAGTGATACCCAAATATTCCACTGAAAGCCAGTGTCCACAACCCCCACAGATCAGGAAGATCCTAAAAATTCCCTTAACTTTTTGGGACCCTAATCCACATTTTCAATTTATCCATTTTGTGAAATGAAATAACTCAACACCATCACATAACTTTCTGGACCAAAGTCCTTCCTAGCATAAATTTGTAATTCCATTGAGTTCAATGGGGCTATACCACTTCACACCAGCTGAGGATCTGGCTCCCTCTCTCTTCTTTATTATGCAACATTCTGCACCATATGATGGAGGAGGTTCAGGTACTTGCAGTATTATTGATATTTTACCTGAGATTTGTCATTTGTTGCATGCAAGCAGGAATATCCCGAAGTTTGTTGTTGCTGAGAACAAGAGTGTTCAGATTTTTCATATTACTGATGGTTTCTGGTAAATAGGTTATTTCATTCCGTTGGAGCCATAAAGTATGTAGGTTCTCCATTCTGTAGAAATAGAGGTTTCTATATTTAATCCAGCATTAGGAAATATTTGATTAATAACCATTGATTTAAAAGTTTCAGCAGGGTAGCTGTGTTAGTCTGTAATAGAAAAATCTTTAAAAACAACTAATAGTCCTGCAGCACCTTAGAGACGAACAAAAAATGTAGATGGTATCATGAGCTTTCGTGGGCACAACCCACTCCTTCAGATGAATGGAGTTTAAGGGTCAGGTTCCCAGGTTCATTTCCAAGGTCCAGGTTCTTTCTTTTTCTCTGCTATTTCTTTGGAACCTGTACCCCTTAAATTTCATTCAGCTGAAAAAATGGGTTGTGCCCATGAAAGCTCATGATACCAACTACATGTTTTGTTCGTCTGTAAGGTGCTGCAGGACTATTCATTGTTTTTAAAGTTTTTTCATTGATTTAAAGGACTTGATTCACTTCAACAGTCATTTTTCTGATCTAAAGAATGCAGCAACTCTGTAACAGTCTGGGAATGTGTATTCTGTGTGCAAGTTAATGACAGAAAAGTAAGGGAGATGTCATTTGATTCATTAAATTCTGTAGATTTTATCTGAACATTATTTATATTGCTTCTTAAAACTGTTCCTATGTCTGACTTGTAGTTTAACTAGTGGGATGATTAAGTTTTAAGGGATGCAGATGTTGTCATCTGCATCCTTGGCTCATGTGCATGTTCAATGGTGTCATCCTATGGCATGGCCAAGTTGAACATTTCTACAGCAAGATTTGATTTGACAAGAAGAATGTAATGTCTTAATAATTATCAACTCGGTTGCAAGCAATTTTCCTTCTGAACAAAAAAAATAGTTCTCTCACTGAAATATTTTGCTTTGAGATATTCCAATTATTTTAATATTATAAGTAGATGATGCCATTTTAAAATAAGCAGCACAATGTTGAGTAGCTTGCTTTATTTTGTTAACTTTAGAACAGAGGTGGGTAATTAGATTTTCAGTGCATAGAATTAAAACTAAGAAGTATTTGGTTTTGGTTTTTTGGGGTTTTTTTTTTACCTGTCAATGGTATCGGGGAGTTGCTGAAGTTTGTTGCTCCCCATGTCTAGCCATTCTAGACTTGGCATGTTCAGGAGAGCTGAAGGTATGGCAGTAAACTGGTTCATACTCAGATCTACATGGTAAAGCTTCTTTAGATCACTGAGCTAAGTAGAAAAGGGAAGGCTCATTAGTATAATTCTTTAATGCACATTTATATTGGATGGCGCAGTAAGTGATGTTCTGTCACAGCTGCAATTTAACCATCTTGGCCACAAATCTGAAAAATTCTAAAAACACTATAACATGTTCTGGAATAGTAGAATCCATGCCAGACAAATGATTCTGGGTTGTATGAGATAAGAACGAGGGCCAGAATCTCATTTACATTATTACTCCTCTGATGTAAAGGGACTTTAGTAAAATAAGATTCTGGTCTAGCGTCTTAGAATTTATTTTAGTCAGGAAATATTGACTTGACTTCATAGAATATTGCTAACTGTGCTAGTTAAACAACAACCAGATGGATTTGGTAACTTTGGGTATTCAGTTAATATTTTATATTTATTTTAAAGCTTCCCAGTGGATTTTACAGACTGAATGTTTGGACTTGCAAGGCATTGAGCATACTCAGTCTCCAGTGAAGTCTGCGGGAATTAAAGTTACTTTAATAACTGTCAGGGTTGTGATTTTTGTAATGCAAATAAATAAATACAAGTATTTGGTTACTTTGTAGCCAAGGGACTGCTATGGAGATAATGGACCCCTTTTTATATATATATCATCAGTTATGATTCAGCTCAAGTAAGGGGAAAGCAAAAGTTATTACTCTGAGCTGTTCTGTGTCTCCACCACACAAACCATAATCACAAGCAGCATTCTTTGTAAGGAGACCAACAACTGAATAGGGAGTGAATGAATTATGCCTGGGCGGCTAAACCCACTAACACTCCAAGCAACACACAACAACCTTTGAGAGATGTGGTGTCCTGCTGAGGTTTGGGGCTTCAGCTCTACTGCTGCTGAAACTTGGGAGTACTGGCAGGCATGGCTCATGAGGCAGAAGCCCCTCCCCCACCACCTTGCCACTGGGCAGAAGCCCAAACTCCAGAGAATGGGGGAGAGAACTTCCATGAGCCAATCTTAAAGGCTTTGTCTACACTATGACTTTTTCCACAAGAGGCAATGCAAATGAAGCACGGATTAGCCGTGGCCATTTTGCGCAAAGACCCCTTTTTCTGCAAGATCCTTATGCTTTTCCGTTTTGTGCAAAACGGCCTCGGCCACACTGCCTGTTTTTGCGCAAAAACCCCTAGCACAAAAACAGAACAAAAGAGAGTATGCAAATGAAGCACAGGAAAATGCTAATCTACGCTTCGTTTACATTGCCTCTTGCGGAAAAAGGCATAGTATAGCCGTAGCCTAACTGTAAAAGAACCACTTGTGGCTTGCAATTTGGCCACTCTGAACTATGTACTCATCCTTTACAGGTGACTTTACTAAGGTCACAGCTGAGCCAGTGAGCCAGATCCTAAGCTGGTGTAAAACAGTGTAGTCCAATTAAAACCAATGATTAGATGCCAGTTTACCCTTGCTAAGCATTTTCTACATGCTCCCCTGTAAACATAGGCAAAATTAGCCTCAGTTCCTGCAAAGTTACTGATGTGGTTAATCCCATTAACTCCAATGGGACTATTCATATAAACATAGTTTATGCATGTGTTAAATATCTGTAAAATCAAAATCTTAAAAATAAAGTGAAAACAACCCATCTATTAAACAGGTCATGCAAGACTTTCCAGTAGAAATGCAATGACATTTTAAAGTCCAAGTTCAGTTCTTTCCTGAGAATATTTTTTGGCTAGTGAAAATATTTACTATACACCTATAAATAAAAGTAATTGTTTTTCTCAGACCTGAAGTGGAAGGTCACAGATATCCCTGTTGACAGCCAGTTCCAGTCTTCCCAGGCTGATGCAGTTACTTAGCTCTTTGGGAACAGACTTAATTTTATTATAACTGAGAAGCAGCTCTTGGAGGTTAGGTAGCTGGCCTGCAATGGCAATAATCAAAGAGAATACACCTGAATATTTATTCAGTCTGAAGAATAAATTGAACTGTTTAGCTGTGAAGTACTGATGTTAAACTGTATTGTGTTGGCTCACCATAGTATAAGTGTTCTTGGTCTGCTTATTGAAAATAAGGTTGTAGATAAAGAAAATTATGGGATTGGGTGTGGTGGCTGCTTAATCCTGATGAGTGCTCCTAGGCTATGTCTACACTGGCAGGTTCTTGCGCCAGAAATATGCAAATGAGGCTAAGCGTGGAATATCACCAAGCCTCATTTGCATACCTAAATGAGCCACCATTTTTGCGGAAGAGGCTCTTGCACCAGAAGGAGCTGTTTACGCTGCCCCTTCTTGCGCAAGAAAAACCCTCTTCCGCAATGCCGCTACGCTGATTATTTTCAGGAATAACAGCATTGCGCAAAAGGGTTTTTCTTGCGCAAGAAGAGGCAGTGTAGACACTCCTTCTGGCGCAAGAGCCTCCTCCGCAAAAATGGCGGCTCATTAGGTATGCAAATGAGGCTCGGCGATATTCCACGCTTAGCCTCATTTGCATATTTCTGGTGCAAGAACCCACCAGTGTAGACATAGCCCTAGTGAGTAATACAGAAGAGTTGTTTTTGTTTTTAAATACCACTCACCAATCTCTTTTGGTAGCTTTTCAATGGCATTTCGGGATAGGTCCAGCACAATGAGATTTTGAAACCTTCCAATGAATTCAGGAATTTTCACCAAATTAGTTCTGTGAATCCGCCATTCCTGGAGGTGGTTCAGTTTGAGTAAGCAAGAAGGTAACATCTAAAAATAAAAAAATAAAATCAGAAGGAAATCCCATTTGATTATTGAATGAAAATGCACTGTTAGTTTAGTAAGATTTTGAAAACATGGATGTTTACACTAGAGAGGAAGGAAACAGTTTTGTTTTTCTGATCACTACAGCATACAACATGTAGAAATTAACTCCCATTACACCTCAGGAATAACCAGCCCTTCTCTTTTCTCCCAGGGTACGTCTAGACTACATGGCTCCATCGACGGAGCCATGTAAAATAGTTTACTCGGCATAGTCAAAGAAGCAGGGATTTAAATAATCCCCGCTTCATTAAAATAAAAATGGCTGCCATGCTGTGCCGATGATCAGCTGATGCAGCACAGCGCGGCAGTCTAGACGCGGCGCGGTCAACAAAGGAAGCCTTTGTTGACTGCTCCGGTAAACTTGATGCTAAGTCTCATCAATGCAAGATCCCAGAATCAAAATAAACAAAAATGTTTGAACTCAAATGATTATTAATTTCTGTCATGTGAATTTTATAACATTTGTTCAGAACAAAAGGACAATGTTAGGTAACTGCACTATAGAATGCATGTTTTATATTAAGAAAAGACCCACCTATACCATCCCAAATGGTACAGCATTTATAAACAATTGCTTGCTATAAAATTATTATAGAGTAGATTTAGTATGTGGTAGTGTATTATACAGGGTTTGTGTGGAATAGAGGACCTGCATATCCAGGCCTCTGTCAAGGCTTCAAAGACTATGCTGATTTTATTGCTCCTTCTCTGCCCCGTATGCTTCAGGCACCTCAGAGGGGCAAGCAAGATGGATGTGATGGGGGGGAGGGGGCCTCTGTCTGGCTGCAAGTTTGTAGAGAATTAAGTCTGCCCCAAACTGCTGTGTAAGACACATCCCTCGAGCCGACTGGTGTAGCTATGACTGTTACACTGTAAGCTGAAGTCACACCTTCACCAGGCTGTATCTGATTCAGCTCTCATCAATGCCAGTGGAAAGATTCCCAATGAGTTAAAAGGAAAATGACTTAAAAGAAAAAGCAGGCATCTTGTCTTCAACTTCTCATTCATGGTGGACATTGGAACTAGCATAAAGCCAGTTCAACAACGAGCAGGGAGCGGCAGAGCCATGTCCCATATACTGAAACCACCCTGTTCTGAGAGCTTCTCTGCCACCTTCAGAAAGAGAAGAGAAATAACCCTAATAAATCTTTTCATTTTGTTTACAGCACATTACAACATATGTCTGTGCAATTCTGGGGCAGTAGCAAAATTAATACTTGTTGGATTAAAGACACAAGACATAAAATACCATTATGTTGTTCTGTTCATATGAGAAGACTTTTTGGGCTGCGGGTTAGTGGTGAAATTACTTAGCATTCAATAGTCTACTGCTATAGTAAGTATGTTTAATTTCAGTACAATCGGGTTTTATTTACATTCAGAGCAATAATTAATCTCTGATCATGTCTGCATAGTGCTGAGCATACTGTGGGTACTAATAGATGAAAAGTAATACTTAATTTTGTTATTTTCTAACCATGCAACCCAATTTCCTGTTAATATTACCTTCCATTCTTCTTGTTCTATCTTTAATATAACCCTTCCAGCTTCAGTGATGACTTTTTCTTTGAGCTTGGCTAAATTGATTCTTTCTTCCCATTCAAGTGTCAGTCTACAGGACAAAGAATTCTTTTTAATTGTGCAGCTATTAATATGAGCAACATTTACTATGCCATTTTGATTGCCTGACGTAGCAAAGAGGCAACTTTTTTGGCAAGAAGCCATTATGGAGGTCAGACAAGTATTTATCTTCAGAGGATGCTAGATACACTTTGGGAGGGCAGGAAATGTAGCAGTTCATTGGCTTAGAGAATTCTAATGTTCTGGGTAACAAAAATATTTTGCGATTCTGTGGGTTTGTATTTTAAACTCTGCATGAAGTAAAATATTTTATAGAGAGAAACTAAATTGTTCCATCAAGTTTTATACTGTTTCACCACAAACAGCAGGGATGGGGGAAATAATATAAGGCACTGGCTCTCAAAGTGTAGTCCACGGCCCACTAGTGGTCTGTGACTGTCTTGCAGGTGGGCCGCAAATTCAGAGCAGGCCCAAGTGGTTGAAGTACCAGCACTGGCTTCCTGCTGGGTAGAGTGAGCCCCCAAGCCTCATAGGTCAGATCCAACTCGCGGGGGCAGGAAGTGGCTCCAGATGCTGCTGCTCCCTTTCCCACTGGCTTGAGGAATGGCAACGCAGGAAACTGCTTACCTGAAGGGTTCCCCACAGCTCCCATTGGCTGGAATCCCGGCCAATGGGAACAGCAGGGGGCAGTGCCTGGAGGTGTGTGGAGCCACCTAAATGCCTCCCCCATCTTCCTCATGTCATACCCCACACTCTCACCCCCCTCACACACACACAGAGACCCTGCACCCTCAGCCCACTTCTGCACTCAACCTTCTGGCTGGATCACCCATCCCCAGCCTGCTCCTGCATCCATTTTGTCATTGGAGTGGTTGGCTGGTGGTCTGTGGAAAGATTTGCATTGAATGGGGTGGGCTGTAGTCCAAAAAGTTTGAGAACCACTTATACAAGAGGACTGTCCAGCAAATAATTCATTATAAGGGAAACTTGTAATCTTTCAGGGGTGAGAGAAGCACTACATTCTTTAGTCTTTTCACTTCTACAGCCTCTAGGTGCTGTAACAGATTATGCCTACAGGGACAGCAAGCTGGTCACAGACAAAGGAGAGTTGACTTCTTTACATCCATATGTATGATCTGAGAGACACTGGTGATGGGGTGGGGCAGAGCAGGGAAGGACAATGGATTGGGCCATAGGTTGTGGAGCTTGCCGCCCCACGCAGCAACTTCATCCACACCACCCATCTATACGAAGGTAGATTGAATTCAAGTAACGTTCTTGCAAGTCATAGGCTAAGCAGTAAAGAGATCAAAATAATGGTGGCTATTAAGTAGAGACTGTTTCTAAATGGAAGGCAACAAAATGTGCTATAAAAACATGAAGAATTTATGTTATACTATTGCAGCTCTAAAGACACTGCTGTAATTTGATATATATACACCAGGAGAATTAACAGGTGCACTAGTTTCTATTTACAGTTGATCTTAATTTTCTGTTTGACTTGAGTCTACAGATTCCTTTCAATGGGAATTTTGCCTGAGCAAAGATTGCAGGATTGGAATCTGAATGTTCCAGAAAAGACCAACCGTAACCTCCTATATGTTTAGTTTCACATTTCTTCCTAACATTTTTCTTAGGAACATACCTGCCTATAGCCCTCTGTCTGAATTCCTTCTCCTTCCGTAGTTCTTCATTTATTTTCTGAATTCTCACTTCCCAAAGTGTCTTAACAGCAGAGAACGATCCAATGCATGGTGCCATTTCAGTCATGGTTCTTACTCATTCCGGTTCAGTGATAGGGCTCTACTTTTGAATAGCACACTGATTGCCATCATCAGCGTCATTATAATTCCTATGAGCTGGACATGCCAGAAGAAAACATCAAAGTTAAAAAATGGATATGCCTGTTCGATTAATCGGTGTGCAGAGCTGATGGAACTCACACCAACTCACTCCTATCATGTATGTAGAATAGTGGATCATGTCTCCCTAGTTACTTCTTTGCATACTACAAGAAGGAGGAAATAAGAACAGAACAGCAGCCATACTGAGTTAGACAACAGGTGCAGCTAACCCAGTATCCTGTCTTCCAACAGTGGCTAATTCCAGGTGCCCCAGAGAACAGAACAGATATCTATCAAATGGTCCATTCCCTGTCCACCCATTCCCAACTTCTGGCAAACAGAGACTAGGGACACCATTCCTGCCCATCCTTGCTAATAGCCATTGATGAACCTATCCTCCACGAACTTATCTATGGAGCCCTGTGTGGGTACAAATTTATATCCATGGATGCAGATATCCACGGATATCGATTAGTATCCACAGAAATGTGGGGACTCCCCCAAGAACCACAGCAGAGAATAGGGATGTGTCTATCAGAGGCGGGGGTGGGGGTGGGGGTGGGAGGAGAGCAGGAGCCAGTGCTGCCAGTTCCCCCAGCACCATCTCTGTGGGAGGCAGGGGGGTAGCGGGGACTGGGCACAAGCCAGGCTCATGCCCAGTCCCAGAATGCTATGCTTCTGCTTTTAAAACGTATTAAGAGTCTGCTGGCTCTTAATACATTTAAAAAGCAGAAGCACAGTGGTGGAGGGATCTGGCACAAGCCAGGACAACTGATTCCCAGCTCACATCAGGTCCCTCCCGCTGCACTTCAGCCTTTTTAAATGTATTAAGAGCCTGACAGCTCTTAACCCCACTGCAGTTCTGCCTTTTAAATGTATTATTTCTTGGGGCCAGTAGCTAACCCCACTGCAGGTCCCCCACTTATCAATGGAAATTCCATCAATTAGTCGATCAGTTCATTAAACTAAATTTAACATCCCTAGCAGAGAAAGAAACAGAGTGTGGAGCTGCTGCTCTCCTCGATTATGGCTGCACCATCCCAAGCCACAACTCCAGCTCTGTCCTATTCTTTCAGCTGCCTGTATCTCTTGTCCAGAGGCATGCAGGTGAAGCTGGGGCCCACTACAGTGGGTGAAGTGAGGGGCAGTACAGCCATGTCAGATGATATCTGTAACCATTGGTATAAATTTATATCTATGCAGGGCTCTATTTACCTAGTTCTTTTTTAAATCTTATAATACGCTTAACAACAGTTCCTGGCAAGGAGGTCCACAGGTTGCTTATGCATTATGTGACAAAATACTTCCTTTTATTTATTTTTAACCTGCTTTCTATTAATTTCATTTGATGACCCCTCACTTTTGTGTTATGAAGACTAAATAACACGTCTTTATTTACTTTCTTCACACCAGTTGATTTTATAGATCTCTATCCTATCTTCCCTTAGCCATCTCTTTTCCAATCTGAAAAGTCTCAGTCTGATTAATTTCTGCTCATATGCAAGCTGTTCTATACCTCTAATAATTTTGTTGTCCTTTTCTGAACCTTTTCCAATTCCAATATTCAGTTAAGTTGAAAGGTAACAAAGATAAAAATAGCTAGAAGATCATACATTCTACTCAGCACAGCATTAGCCTGTGGAATTCACTGCCATGAGCTAGCATTGAGTCCAAGAGTCTAATACAGATTGTGAGAACATCCAGAGAGACATAAACCAAAATTAAAAAGTATAAGGGCTAACTTTTATGCTTCAGGGGTCAGTCAGCCTTAACTGCCTGGGGCTAGGAAGAAAGCTGCCCTATAGGCTGGCTACTAATAATCCTGTTATAAGGCTTCTTGAACATTCTGGTACTAGCTCCCGGCAGCCAGGACCCCTGGTCATTCTTGGGCTTCTGTCTGGACTGATTCCTCTCAGCCACTCTTGTATTGACTGGGTTTTTGTATTTTATCAGTGGATTAAAACCGTGAAGTTCAGATTTGGCGTGGAACTCTCCTAAAATTTGGGGCAAGGTTAGATTGGGGTTCTGCTTTAGTATCTAGTTTTGCAGGGCCATGTAGTAATGCTAAGACCACACTAAACATTGCATCTCTTTTTTATTATAATAAATATAATATAAATATAATATAATGCTTTCTACTTGGTGGGGGCATACTGTCTCAGTCTGAAAGACCTGACAATGTTTTTGGAGCCAGCTAGGCAGCTTGCCCTGCAACAATAAAAGTGGAATATTGGCCTTTTCCCTACAAGCATCTTTCTTCCAATGGCCACTGCAGAATCACTTGTTAAAAGGAATCTTTCCCAGCGTGCCTTTCCTTTAGCTGGCCTTTTAAATGTAGCAGACACAAACTAGCTTATGCTCAACAATGGCTATTTGGTACCTACATGCAAAACATTTCTACATCCAAACTGGCAAGTATTCCTGCTACGTTTTCCTTTTCTGTTGTTATTGCAGTGGTGTATGCTTTAGCCAGATTGTATGTGAGCACTTACATCAAAGAAATATAGACAAAAGAATATAAAAAGGTAGAAAAACTATAAAGAATCGATCACTGAAAATGGCTCCTCATTGGAAAGACAGCCGACTGGAGAATGGAGTTCCTCTGGAGCTACACTGAAGTAAAAAAGGAGAATTTGGCCCAATTATTTTTGCACTGCTAATTCTTAACTCTGTTTTAAGAATAGAGGCTGTTGAGGAGGAGCTAGAGGTTCTGACAGCTGGAACGCTTGATGCCCAGGAAGGTGTGAGAAATGGTTTAGTTGTGGAGCTTCCAAAAATGTCTGAGACTTTTTAGCAATGAGAATGGATGCATCTTCCTCTTCTTCCTCTCCCTCTCCATATGGGTATGAACACAGACATCTGGATGTAGGTTCACGGACAACCTCCTCCCACTCCCCATCAGTTCTCTTTACCAGTAACCAACCATGCAACATGACAAAAAACGTTAACTAAAGATTTTTAGTAAATGATTGGTAAATGAGATTTAAATTGTTGTTAGAAAGCTCTAGAGTTAACTCTCATTGAGACAGATCAGTCAGTTCCTGCTTTTCATAGCTATTATTTTAGGCCGTGTGGAGACTAGGAAAACATTATTCCTGCAGTTGACAATTCCAATTCCTGTGCTATAAACTTATGTCAGGAACTATATTTGTTACATGTCTATGATACCTAACATAATGGGAACCTCAAGCCCTGACTGGGGTTTGTAAGGATACTTACAATACTTTAAAAAAAAGTTTCTTTTTGGCCTCCTGTTTTAAAATTAAAATTTAATTTCTGGTGCACTGTTCTGTGGCAGATTCTTCAATGAATTCTACTGAAATCATGCCACAGATAAGGCCTCAGGTATAAGCTTTTGTTTTCAAACTGATATAATTATGTAATGAGACTTTTCAGACAATGAAAAGCTGAAAGTAGAACATTTTGATCCCACTGTTTACACTTTTTTCTGGTGATACAATAATATGCTAGTAATCATGATCTTCCAGCAAATCAGAAGTGCTTTCCCAATTTTAGCTATAAAACAACTGCAAATTTACAGTCTTGTAACCAGAGCTCCTGCCCATGATCACCTCCTAACATTCCCTTACAAACAAAAAAACATTTTATAACTTACCTAAATTACTAGATGTATTCACAGATTTTCCCATAACTCATTGATTTCTGTGCAAGAGCAGAGAGGTTGTGAATCTTGTCTGTGTTACTAATGTCTGTCTCTGATACAGACAGTGAAATGCAATGCCAGTCCAGTTCTAATTTTAACCCATGACATTGCTAGGAATAGCAGATATCACATGGGACTGTTTTGCAAAGCCACTGTCCACTTACCACTGAATGTCTTGCCATTTTTAACACAATAAGCTGTGTAAACACAAATCAATATTTGTGACCAAAAAGATCCAATTAATATATTTGCTATGCCAAATAATACAAATATAAACAAACTAGATTAGAGTTTAAAATGACAATTGTTTTCTTTACACTTGAAATGTTTTACTGCAAATAAGTTTTTCAGAAGTATATTAAATATTTGGCAATTATGAAAAGTATTATAAAGCAAAATTAAATCCTATAATACACTATTTTTGGAAGAGAAAAAATGTACTGTTCTGATTTTTTACACATGTAGTAAATTTAAACATTTGTGAAATTCTCCAACACTCTGCTATGCAGTTCTTCTCTTCACATAAAGTCCAGGGTACCTGCTGAACTAAGATACTATTGAACCAAGAAGTATTTCACTCACAGTGCTTCTGGATACGGAAGGAAACATTTGAGATGGTTTTGTTATTGTTGGTTCTTTTTTTCAGAATCTTAATGTAAATATCTTTCATTCCAGGCCATATTGCCCTCCATGCAGGAAAAACCTGCACAGGAAACTGAGTTTTACCTTGCAGGGTTTCCTCCAATATGATCCATTCTGGGAGCCTGGATTAGAACAGGCAGAGTGTTTGGTCCTCTAAAATGATGGCTGTGGTGAAATCAGTGTCAATCATAGGACACTCAGTTCTCTGATGACCATCTGCTTTTTCCAAGGCAGTATAGTTCTCTCAGGAGAGTTTTGCTACTCTCTGGAACTGGGGGTCTGACACACTAGGAATAAGGATGTCATTAAGTGGAGAGAAAACCAGTGTAAGACTAGTATGTCAACATCAACTCTATATTAGGCTTTACAATCCCAGTGGGAATAGAGGGATGTGATTCTGTAGGGACTGATCCTCCTGGTCCACTCCCTTTTCAGTCAAAAATTACGCAGCTCAGAGCACCTGAGTGGAGGTTTCCACAGGATGAGGAGAAAGGGGAGCTTGCACAGGAGATGCTGCTGTCCCTCCCTTCTACACTCCCACCCTAGCAGTACTAGACTGGGCTCCTTTCATATTTCACCTGATAAATGTGAAAGGTGACCTTTTAGGGAAGTAGGATTTGTGTCTTCCCCCCCTAAAAACAAAGCCACAACCTCATGGGTCTCCCAAGATGTGAGCACATCTCAGACATGGCATTTAGAAAGCTCTGTCCCCACAGGGATACTGTGTCCTGTGCTGGCCCAAAGGCCACCTCCTTGAATGCACAATTCCAAACGCAAGCATCAGTGGAATGTTCTGTAAAGTCTGACCCCTGCACTGATTTCCAATGGGTTTAAGGGAATTGTGCACCCAGTCTCTAGCTCTACCCAGCTTGCCCACTGCACATTCTATTCTCAGTTCCAAGAGGGCTGTCTGAAGAGGGGACAGTAATCACTGATCACTGTTTGCAAGAGAATCAGTAGAACTACATGCTCCTTATGGACATTGCTTACAAGAGTGTTGTTTTTGAAGAAGTGGGTTGTGCCCCTGAAAGCTCATGATACCATATATCTTTTCTGTTCGTCTCTAAGGTGCTATAGGAGCACTCTTTTTAAAGTTTTTTTTTTAAGTTACAGACTAACACCACTACCCCTCTGAGGTTTTTGAAGACCATTTTTGTAAATGTGGATTCATGACCGCTATGTCAAATTGTCATCAAATGGCAATGATTTTCTGTCATTATCAACCTGGGCCTGATTAGAACTGGTTGCATATGAAGGTAAAAGGCTCCACTGATCCATTACCGATCCCTGTTAGTTCCTTCAACATCCCTTTATAAAGATACCACCTGTATTCACTTTTCAATCCTCTAATTTTTTTTCTAATCCAGCTAGTGAAAACTTCTCTTAAGTACCCAATTTCCTTCCTGATTTAATAAACTACTCAAATAATTAGAGATGATTGCAGAAAATAGACTCCCCATTTTGTTAAGGATTTGACAGAAATCTGGCTCCCTCTACTAGCAGAGTAGTTTAATTTATCTGATATTTCCAAGGCACCTATCATGTTGTATCATTCCTTCAGTTGGGTTCTCACCAATGGTCGTCAGGTTTGCACATACATCATTTGGATTGTAGCCTGTATAGCAACACAATTGATAGGTGAGTAGCCTTTAGTGTGTGTCCTTTTGATATGTCCCAAGAGAGGTAGATTCCAAGTACTGCTGCTTTGTGATCTCCAGCAAGAAGTAGAAGTTTGAGTCTCTTGTTTAGGATTGTTTGCATGGAATTCCAAAATAAAAAGATCCAAAACCACAAAGATTGTAGTGACGTAAGTTTTATTACTAGAAAAAAATCAGATTTAAACGTATCTTTCCTTACACTGCAGAAGCTAATGCAGATAAAAACCATTGTGCATAGGAACATATGAATAGCAGCTTAGAATTCTGGTGTGTATCATCTCCCCACAGCTTAAGAGTTCTTCCTCACCCCTTTAGCAGTTTGCACATCAGTGATAGGCTCTCTAATCTTAGGTGCCTTGTATCTGCCTCCCTTCCTTCTCATGGTCCCTCAGTTACACCTTCCAGGTTACTTAGATCTACTCACCACAGGGCCTTTGCCACAAAGGTATTCACACAGACGTACCCTCCAGAGAGGAGATGAGTCTCTTATAAAATGTCCATTTTGACTATCCCAAATTGTTTGGTCACATGATTGGTTTTTCTGTATTATTTTTGCTATTCAAAGTTGTCTGGAAAGTGAATACACATACAATAGTTTTTCTTTGCATCTTATTTGCAAACTAGTATTCATATTCTCCATTGTTTTAGCCTAAAACAATATGCATGCTATTTGTCCTGGGGTTGCTAACCTGAACCATATTAACTGTCTGCCTTGCATATGAGCTTTAAGAGGATTAATCTAATTGTGATGCTCAGTTTACAAATATTGATCTATCACACCTCGGTATATGAACAAACACACACCTGTCTTGTGCAAGATGATGGCAGACTTTTAGAGCACACTTAGCTGTTAGGTTATAGTAATTATAAACAATGGTTGTAAGTAGTTTTTTTTTTTTAGTGATGGAGTATTTAGTCATGGCATTCTTTTGCAGGCTGTTGCTTCCCAGAAGAAAAGTCTGAAAGAGTATGTAAATAATATGACATACTTTCAGCACACCAGTTTGGTGTAAGACAGTTCTACTGAGTTATTTACAAAGAAGTGTTGGATACCAGTAAATATTCTGAAACTGTGCAGGAAGTCCATTTTTTGGGATACTGTCATCTTCCACTGTCACTTGACACTGAGTACCTGTGCTAAGAACTTTCTATGCATAGGAAGACCACAGGAAAAGTTAGCACCATTTAAAAATAAAAAGTCAACTGGACATTTTTAAAGGTAAGCATAAAGACATTTTATTTGTATACAGTTTCTGCATAATTTCTTTTAGAAATATTCCTTTAGATTTGTTAAAATAAATTCCTGTTTTCAAACAGGAAAAAATGTGATGTAACTTCCCTTCTATCCGGAATAAGCAGTTTAAAAGTACTGCAGACATGGAGATAACTTTCGGTAATGCCCAGCTGAGTGACAGTCATTACATATTATCCAAGTCAGACACAATATACTTTCCCCATCACATTTTGAAGTTACACAATGACCTATAAAGTATGACAGCCTCCCGTAAAATAAATTACCGACCTACTTATTTTTACTAAAAAGAATGGAACAGGTTATCAATAGACTGACATGTGCTCTTGAGACCTTTTAACCACATAATATAATTATATAAGAAAAGTACTAAAGGGCATATGCTAGCATAGCTAGCTTTTATAATTATTCAGTTTAATCCCCAAAAGTTTAAGGATGTGTTATGGCATTAGTCTTCTTTATTTAAGATCTACCAGCATAGAGGCAGGGTTCTCCAAATAGGATTTCCACAAGTTAGAAAAACGAGCCATTGTAGCTCCATCAATAATTCTGTGATCAGCTGACCAGCTCACATTCATTATCTGTGCTTTAAATACTTCCCCTTTACCATTAAATCGGGGAAGAACCTAGAAATAAGAGAAGTGAAGAAAAAAAGAAAGCTGATGAAAGAGAAACAATACAAATACGATTCTAAACAATTGCTAAAGTAGATATGTTATGTTTCAATTAACATAATACAGATTTGCCCCCAATTGTTTGCGCAGTAGGTCTTGAAACAGAATTACCAACTACTACACTTAAGCTTCAGGGGGTAGCCGAATTAGTCCATTAAAGGAAAAAAAACAACCAATGGTCTAGTAGCACTTTATAGACTAACAAAACATGTAGATGGTATCATGAGCTTTCGTGGGCACAGCCCACTTCTTCAGATGAACTCTGGTCATCTGAAGAAGTGGGCTGTGCCCACGAAAGCCCATGATACCATCTACATGTTTTGTTAGTCTATAAAGTGCTACCAGACCATTTGCTGGGTTTTTTACTACTCTTAAGCCACACTGTTGAGTTTATCATCATTCCTCCTTGACTCCAAATTATCCTGGTAGACCAGAGGTCTCAAAACTGTGGGGCACAGGGTTTAAGGTGAGACATGACCCTGAAAGGTCTGGAGACCACTGTGGTAAATAGGTGATTGAACCTTTGGTGCCAAGGTGATGCATACCTCCCACACTTTCCCTAAAAGCTCAAAAAGGCATGCGAAATATAAGCAAAGTATTGTTCCCTAAGAAATCTATGGGTAGAATCTATTTTATTTTTTTGTTTGTCTGCAGTAATGAATTTACTTATCTGAATGCATTAAGTTCTTACATAGACTTAAATCTCCAGAGCACACAACAAAACTTAAATATCAGAAGCAATTTATTTCAGGTCTTCTGGTTTGAAACCCTGCAAGTATTCTTTTGGAAGTGGCCCTATTAAAAGACACCAAGAAATATCAGAATATCATCTGATCTTTTTTTCTTTTCTACCCTGGAAGTGAGTAAGTTAAATGAAAACATCATGTAAAGAATATATTGGGCTTATGGTAGACAATCCTGAACCAAGGGACAAAAGATTTGTATTCATAATTTTCAAATGTTATCATTTTCTATGCTTCACCTTTTACATCTTATAAAAACATGGCAAGATTTCATTTACAAAGCTCACATGGTATCCTTTTTCCACATCTTGTAGAAAAAATGGTTATGAGAAGAACAACGTGTTGCAGAGCTTCAGAGTTATGAACACCAGATTCACAAACTGACACACCTCATTTGGAACTAGAAGCATGCAATCAGGCAGCAGCAGAGACAAACCCCCAAACAACATATACAGTGCAGTTCTGTGTTAGATGTACTAAAAAAAAGGGAAAGTCTGAAAAAAAGATTTGACAAGGTAAGATAAGAAAACTATTTCTATGCTTGTTGCACATAAAGTAAGAGTTAAAAGCAGCATTTTTTTTGCTGCATAGTAAAGTTCAAAGCTGCATTAAATCAATGTTCAGTTGTAAACTTTTGAAAGAATAATCATAAAGTTTTGTTCAGACTTATAAACAATCTTCATTCTTGAGGTGTTCGTAACTCTGAGGTCCTACTGTATAGAAGGTAGACAAAATGCAATTTTCAGTGAACATGGTGTTACTATGCTACAATGTGCGCATACCTGTATCTTTCCAAGAGCACCAATAGCTACTTCAGGAGGTAGTATCACTGGTTTGGCATAAGTTCCACCAATCTAAAAGGGAAAGCAAGAAAACTAGCTCAAGAATATTCCTGGAGAGCAGCAGCATGTTTCTTGCATGCTGTATTGTAATATTTATTATAGAAAGCACCTTTTTCTGACAATTGTATATTTATCAGTATAACAGGCAGTAGTTATTTTTAAACCAGTTTTTAGACGTAAAAACTTTAACTCACTGTGCCAATATTGGAGAGAGTGAATGTTCCCCCAGTGAGGTCATTTGTTCCCAACTGGCCTGAAGAGCCCAAAGTCTGTAGGCGATTTAATTCAGAAGCAATATCAAACACACTACAGACCTGAACATTTTTCACATTAGGGACAATCAAGCCTTGTTCTGTGTCCATGGCAACTCCAATGTTGTGAGAAGCCTACAATATATGCAGTTATAATACAGTAAGTTTCACTAACCAACCATGACTTATGCTAGTTAATGCAAAAAAAAAAAAAAAAAAAAAAGAAAAGATTTAGCGTTATTTTCTAGAAACTAAAAAGTATTAAAATATTGCTTTCAGTACTTCTACTGAGGAAGCTTTTGTTTAGAACAAACCACACACTATGCAGATTTGAAATTTTTAAAGACCAGTCTTTTTGGTAATCTCCATACAATTCACAGTAAAGGCAACCACCAAGTTGTATTTGGGGAGTTTACATCTAGGAAACTTAGGATCCTTAGTTCATCCTCAGTTCCATTCCCTTGGAAATATCAATTCTTTATTCTGTTAACAAATTTGTGCACACAATAAAGGCTGGAGCCCATGTTGGCAGTCTCAGCAGTGAGGCCATGAATTTAAAGGAAATAAAGCTGGAACTGCCCTTTCATTTTCTGAAGTGATTCAGAAAGAGTAGGTCTGAGAGATGGTGGAGTAAGAAAGTGCATGGGAAGCTTGCATTACTGCTACCTGTGCTATATTATTTCTGTAAATATAGGATTTCAGTCCTCAGGGTCATCAACTCAGCACCTTTCACAAACACAAAATAAATCCACTCAAATTGTGTATTCTGCAGAGCCCTGACCACAAACTCCTTATATTCTCTATGTTGCATATCAAACTTCTTGCTTTCTGT
This sequence comes from Pelochelys cantorii, assembly GCA_032595735.1. Classification (NCBI taxonomy): domain Eukaryota; kingdom Metazoa; phylum Chordata; order Testudines; family Trionychidae; genus Pelochelys; species Pelochelys cantorii. The sequence continues at coordinate 27,192,835 of CM064334.1, read as the reverse complement.
CATACCAAGAAAATCCTTTTTTCCCCGCAGACAAGTGACTTATTTAAGACATCAGAGTTGACAGATCAGTGTCACCACTGCCACAGTATCAAAATATTTCTATCCCTAAATTTTTATGTGTTATAGTCTGGGACTACTTAGTCCCTTTTAAAAAAGAAGAGCAAGAGAGCAGGTTGCTAATATGCTAATGCAGTCTTTCTGAAACTTTTTAAGACCGAGGAACACCAAACAATAAATTTTTTTATGAAGAACACCAAGGATTTTTTGTTGAGGAAAAAGGGGGAAGGGTCGGGGGGAAAATTATTGGGAAAAAAAGGGTCGGGAGAAAGTTACTGAAAAAAAAAAAGGTTGGCTGCCCTTCTAAGGGTGGCCATTTTGAATTCTGTTGTTCTCCGCAGCACACCTCTGACTGCCTCGCGGCACACCGGTGTGTCACGGAACACAGTTTAAGAAACACTGTACTAGTGGCATGTCCTTCTTAGCAGGAAACATAGTTAGACTGGACTATATAAATACCATAAATTGGATTAATCTAGCCCTCTCCATATAATATATTTTGATATCAGACAGAGGAGCTGGTGTGTGGATCATTTTCCAATATAGTACTTAAGAATTGCTATGGTTTCTATTTTTTTACCTTTTATAGTCATGAAAAGTTAATTTATTTCCACTGAAAAGGGCTCTGACTATAAGATGCTTGAGGAGCATTAATTTTTGGCACAGGAGTATTTTAATAAAATTGCACAAACCTTGTATGTGATACTTTGACAGTTTTCATCCACTGAGGCATTAAGAATAGGATAATGCAATAATCCCAGAGAAGCTGCCTGTTAAATATAAAAACAATATTAACACTAAGAGCTCTCTTGATACTCTTATCACCTAATGGAGAAAGCAAAGGACAAAATGAGAGTACGTCAGGCAGCATGTAATGTCCATAATGCAAACAAATGTGTTTGTCTAGGTTAATCTAATTTCTATTTTGAAATACTCTGGAGAACCATACAAGTACCTAGGTAAGTAGAGAGAAAGGATGACTGTAAGCAAGAAGAGATCTTACTGTTGTAGAACCACAGAGTGCTTTTGTGTGTTGCTAATTGTAAAGATGAGAGGGATAAAATAAAAGGACAATTTAAGAAAACTGCTGGACTAAATGAAAAAAGCAGAAGAAAAGTGTGTTTTTCCTTCCTCCACACTATTCCTTTTGCATCAATAGTCTATACCATTAGGAATCCTGTTCCAAAATGCAGCTATGACTCACCTTTATGAAGAACGGCATAAAGGAGAGTTTAACTCCACGTGCCTGTGCTACAGGTTTTAATTCTTCTCTCAATTGAACAAGCTGAGTTAAGTCAATCTCATCACAATAACCAAAGTGAGGAATCTGTAGTGCAGCAGTCATGGTCTTTACCATTGCCTTGTGAAAGCCTGAAAAATATTCAATGGCTGCTTTTTACCAATATAAAAATTTTAGAAGCTTTAGAGTTAGTCACTTTCTAAGATTCAGTTTTCTTTGAAAAACTATAAAACTTTCTTTCCACTTATGATTTGTGCATGGTAGCCAAGTAACTTAAGTAGTACAAAACAGCATTGGATATAACAGGACACTCTGAGTACCTTTCCCAGTCATGAAGATTAGTTCAGTGTAAGATCCAAAGCTTGTCTTTTTCAGCAACAGAAGTTGGTCCAATAAAAGACAGTACCTCATCTACCTTCTCTCGTTGTATACAACAGGAATTTTACCATCAGTTTAAAAATATTGAAGGGGAGACTCTGTTATTACCCAATGACTCAGTAATAAATTTATGCTACTCCAAATATTTGGTATTATCCCTGTATCCTAGTATTTGCCTCCAGATCACTTCTTCAGGCTAACCATGTGCATAATGCATACAAATGTTAACCTACATCAGTCTTTTCATCCTCTGTAGCCCCATATATTATAAAACTGAAGAAAACACAAACTAATTTGCTCTCCCATTGCATCTTGTCTTATCTGTGCCCATCTCGGATTAGTAGCTCCACCTGGCAAGACTGATCATCACCCAGTAGAAGTGACAAGGAGTCCTGTGGCATCTTATAGGCTAACAGATGTATTGGAGCATAAGCTTTCGTGGGCAAAGACCCACTTCGTCAGATGCATGTAGTGGAAATTTCCAGAGGCAGGTATAAATGTGCAGGCCAGAATAAGGCTAGAGATAACGAGGTTAATTCAGTCAAGGAGGGTGAGGCCCACTTCTAGCAGCTGATGTGGAGGTGTGAACACCAAGAGAGGAGAAACTGCTTTTGTACTTGGCTAGCCATTCACAGTCTTTGTTTAATCCTAAACTGATGGTGTCAAATTTGAACACCATCAGTTTAGGATTAAACAAAGACTGTGAATGGCTAGCCAAGTACAAAAGCAGTTTCTCCTCTCTTGGTGTTCACACCTCCACATCAGCTGCTAGAAGTGGGCCTCACCCTCCTTGACTGAATTAACCTCGTTATCTCTAGCCTTATTCTGGCCTGCACATTTATACCTGCCTCTGGAAATTTCCACTACATGCATCTGACGAAGTGGGTCTTTGCCCACGAAAGCTTATGCTCCAATACATCTGTTAGTCTATAAGGTGCTACAGGACTCCTTGTCGCTTTTGCAGATCCAGACTAATACGGCTACCCCTCTGATATTTATCACACAGTAGATTATTATTTAAGCACCAATAAACAAGTCTACTCACTGATCCTGCCAATTGTTACATAATGATTTCTGTAGGAACAGAGTACTTTTTGAGGAATTCCAGAGTACTCATTTCCAAAATTCTGCACAAAATGTTTTTAGATGTTCATAATGCACAGTTTAAAAAACAATTTAAAATGAACAGGAGCATGTCATAGCCCTGTTCTACTACCAGAGAACATGGTGAAACCACAGGGTGGCAGAAAAGAACACTGACAACCCTGTCTGACCACCATCTGAAAAATTATTTCAAACTCTTTTTTTCTGCAAAGCACACTTACCTTTCCTGATTCTCATTGTTTCAGCACATTAGTGTGATTACGAGATGAAACTGTCTCTCCATCAGTGGAAATAAGAGAATCAATTTAAATGTTACCATTCACTGAATAATTACTTAGCTGTTATTTTGGCTATGGAATTGCACTTATCTTTTTACCTGTCACTGCCTCAGTTTTATCTTTCCCTGCAAACACAATGGGCTTGGAAATGGGTATAGCAATTTTAGTTCCTCTGTCCTTTGGAGCAGGTGGCACAGTCTCTGGTTTTGGTAATGGTGGGATAATTTCAGGTTTTGGTGATGGAGGTAAAATAGCTCCCGTCTGCTTGGCCAAATAATTGAGAATGTCTTCTTTAAGGATGCGGTTATCTTTCCCTGTTCCAACAACTTCGCTTAGTTTAATCTGAAAAATATACAACAAACTATAGAACTTTTGCTATACAGCACAAGTAACTGCATTATAAATACAAAAAATATTACAATGCCAATAACATTCCTCAGGTTAATATCTTCTTGTGGCTTGGTGTTTGAACGTTTACAATCTAAACTGTCTTGCATAAGAACTATCAGTCAAATGTGACTGAACAGGAGTTTCTAAGACAGACAAATCCAAACAAAACGGTGGAAAGATGCGAAATGCAGCAAGCATCAATACGATATCTTAGCTCTGCAAGAAGATGCGTCACATTGGGTAAGCTAAAACCACATCTTAAGTTGTGTGGTGAGAGATTTATTTTCATTCAACTATGTTACAAAACTGTCACTGCCACTCCTATCTTTATAGCATTGCATGACAGTTACATGTATGGAAGATTTATAATTTGAGAACTGAAATTATATTTTATTTCTAGAACTGGGCGAAGAATTCACAATATACAGTGTATGTGGTGAATGCAGTTCTTTTTCCTGTTTGCTCATAGTTTGAAAACAATATGACTTTTACTATTTTTGTTGCTATTTGAATGTATTTGATGCATTTTGTGTGTGAACACATTTCAAGTTATAGATTGGTTGAAGACTCTTCACTCAGGGTGTGTCTACACTGCACCGTTATTTTGAGATACGTGTTATTTTGAAATAAAAATGTGAGCATCTACACAGCAATTCCATTATTTCAAAATAAATTTGAAATAACTAACAGTTTATTCCATTTATTTTTATTCTGTAAACCTCATTCCATGAGGAATAATGCCTATTCCAAAATAGCTATTTTGGAATAGGGCATGTGTGGACAAGGCACAGGGAGTTATTTCGAAATAAGGGGCCTCCAGGAAATCCCACGGAGGCCCTGCTGGCCACTCCGTCCACACTCATCAGGACTCTAAAGCTCCTATTTCCCTGCAGCTCTTACAGCTGCAGCCACAGGCTTGTGGCAGGAAAGCTGGCCCTGACAACCTCCAGCCACACCGCAGCTGCCACAGCAATTCAGCGAGCCAGCATGGCTGACCCTCGAGCCCCCCAAGAACCCTCCCCTCTCCCAGAAAGCACTCTGATAGCTCCCAGGAGCCTGCCAGGTGGCAGAAGAGGCATTGGAGTGGACAATCTGGCCCTCATTGAGGTGTGGGGCGAGGAGGAAAACCTCCAGGATTTCCACTCCAGAAGGCGCAACACCGACATCTAAGGCTGCATGGCCAATAGCCTGGTCACCAAGGGCCACATCCAGACCCAGGAGCAGGTCCAGATGAAAGTTAAAGAGCTCCAACGGGGCTACACCAGGAAGAGGGAGCGCAGCTCCTGCTCAGGGGCAGAATCACACTCCTGCCCCTATTACCAAGACCTGCACTGCATCCTGGGGGGGGTGGTGCAGCCCCTTCTCTACCCCTGGTGGTCAACTCAGGCTGGAGATGCCCATTGTCATCTGCCCAGGGGCCAGAGCCGGTGAGGAGGAGGAGGACGACCCTGACACAGCCAGCACTGCCATCCTGGTAACACTGGAGCCAGTACCCTACAGCCTGGGTGTGTCCCAGGCATACTCTGAGGCCGGGGAGGGAACATCAGGTGAGTGACCTTAGTTTTCTCACACAGACAGGATGGAAGTGGCAGGCAGCGAGGGGCTGGGGTGCACTCCTCACTCAGCCTTCTCTGCCTGGGGAATTACACTGCAGTCCGTGCATGTGGATGCACATGCAGCAGCAGTTTGGGCCACACAGCCCCAGGAGGCTGCATCTGAGCATCCCTGGGCTCTTGCTCACAGGGTCTAGAGAGATCGGCCACACTTCAGACACCAGGGTGGGACACCCTCCCACCACAAGCCACCGCTAGGAGGAGGCTGGGAACAAGGACACACACACAGAGATGCTGAAGTGCCACACGTGGTACACGGGCATCCCTGCATGCATGAGGCAGCACCCGCTCCCGGGGACAGCACTGCCGGGTGTGTCTGCTGTTAACACTCCCTCTCCTGCACCCTCACCCCTTCTCCCCCAGTGTCCAGGGATACAAGTTCTATCCCCTTGGGATGCCACCACTGACGGTCCCAGCATGTGCACAGCAACGAGGCAAGCCCAGCCAGCCAGCCCGAGGACCCCTCCCGCCCACAGGATCCCAGTGTAGCTGGCAACTTCCCATGCCTGCTTGTTTCTGGGATGCGGGGGAAAGAGGGAGGAAGCATGCTCCCCTGGGGATGTCTGGGCCTCTGTAAGAAAGGGCCTGCTGTCCAGGCAACAAATAGCCTTGCTCCCAGAACATCACCTTGATCTCACCCGAGAACTGTCGGTCTCGGCTCACAGATGAGGGCAAGGCTTCAGAGACAGTGTCTCCAGGGATGACTGACGGTTTCTCTTTATTCTCCCCAGCCAGACCAGCTGCGAGAGGGGGGCAGGCAACACCAGCTGAGGCAGCCACCTGACACTGGGGGAGCCGCAGGCAACGGATAACACAGGAAGAACTGATGCAGAAGCACATCTGCGTACTCCGGGCCCTGCACAAGACCCTGGACCAGAGGCTCTGGGAGGTCATGCACTGGCAGAGGGAGACCTGGACAGAGTTGCTGCAGCAGGGACGCAACATGTGCGTGATCGTGTAGGCTCTCCTTGCCCACCCGGAGCCAGCTCCTGCTGCCACTCCTGCCCCAGTCCCAGTCCCAGCCCCTGCCCCTCCTCCCATGCCTGCCCCAGCCCGCTGCTCTTGCTTCCCCCCCTCCCCGCCCCCGTGTTTGCTGAGGTCCTTGCATGCGAGGTGGAAGAACCATCCCAGCCAGACACCACTCCCAGCCCCAGCACTGAGCCTCTCCTCCCTCCTCCTCCAGGTTCTCTCTCTGGTCCCTCCCCAGTTACTTCTACCCCAAATAAATAACCAGAGAGTTCTTTTCTTTCAAAACCAGTTTGTTTTATTGTCTCTACAGAGGAGAGGGGTGGAGGAGGGAAAGGAGGGGTAGTTGGAGGAAAGGCAGAGAGGGGCAAGGCACAGGCCTTGGGGAGGCCCTGGGGAGAGTGTCACTGGGGTCCTTGTGTGAAACTCTCCCTCAGGGCCTGCCGGATGCACACAGCCCCCTCAGGGCCTGCTGGATAGCAGCCCTTCTCTCCTGGCCGGCCGCTGCCCCACAGCCAGCGAGGAACACCTCCCACTTACTCTCACAGAGTAAGTGGAGCACAGAACACACGGACACCACCTGGGGGATATTCTGCTCCCCTACATCCAGCCGGGCCAGGAGGCATCAGAAACAAGCCTTGAGACGCCCAAAGGCATACTCCACCTGAATGCAGACCCTACCCACCTGGGCATTAAAGTGGTCCTTGCTGGGGTCAAGGTGTCCAGTACAGGGCTTCATGAGCCATGGCATGAGAGGGTAGGCTGCATCCCCCACACTGCACAGTGGAATGTCCACGTCCCTGATCCTGATGGTGCGCTTGGGGAAGAAAGTGCCAGCCTCCAGCTTCTGGAATAGGCTGGAATTGCAGAACATGTGGGCATTGTGCGCCTTCCCCAACCACCCAATGTACATGTCAGTAAACTGCCCGCAGTGGTTGACCAGGGCCTGCAAGATCATGAAAAAGTATCCCTTCCAATTAATGTAGAGAGATGCCTGGTGGTCGGGGGCCCAGATGGGGATGTGGGTGCAGTCAGTAGCCTCCCCTCAGTTGGGGAAGCCCATGGTGGCAAAGCCAGAGATGGGGTCCACATCGCCAAGGTGGATGACCCTGCACAGCAGGATGGTGTTGATGGCCCTCGCCACCTGCAGAAGGAGACAAACAAAACAGAGAATCACAGGGGTGCCAGAGCCCTTCGGAGGTCACCAAGCCCTCCTCCCCCCTCCCCAACCACACCAGGAGCCACCCCCTATGTAGCCCCCGCCCCCCGAAGGACTGTGTGAGGGCGAGACTGGAGAACCGCCTGGGGATGGGGGCTTCCCCCCACCTTGCCTTTCCCTAGGGTTCTCCTTTCCAGCACTTCACCCTCCCCCTCCTGGGACTGCAGCCTGAGAGCGCCATACCTGCATGACTAGGGCCCCGATGGTTGACTTCCCCATGCTGAACTGGTTCCTGACGGATCAGTAACTGTCCAGTGTGGCAAGCTTCCAGACAGTGATGGCGACCAGCCAGGGGGATGGCAGGTCTCATCTGGGTGTCCCATCGTGTGAGGGTAGGGGCGAGCCAAGCACACAGCTCCAGAAAGGTCATCTTCCTCATGTGGAAATTCTGGAGCCACTGCTGATCGTCCTACTGCTCCATCACAAGCTGGTCCTACCAGTCAGAACAGGTGTCCAGCCACCAGAAGAGGTGGTGTACAGTAGGGTGCAGATGGAAAAGCTGCGCTCCCAGACAGAGGTTGAGGGTCTCCTCAAACAGATGGGGGTTGTGCTCCTGCAGGGCCAGGAGGGCATCCTGCAGAAACTGCTGCAGAAACTGCAGCATGACAGTCAAGGGCTGTTGCATGCCCATTGGCAGCTCCGGCTCTATAGCTGGGAGTGCTGTGGTGTCCAATAACAGGGAACAAAAAGCACACAATGAATATGCTTTGCTTTCCCTCAGAGAGGTAGACAAGCAGGAGAAGAATCTGACAAACGGCTGTACAGGGGTCCCTTTAAGCACGCATCTCAGATAGCCTCAGGCAGGAGCTCCAGGAAGTCACTGCTGACCTGATGCCCTGCCTGAAGTGGTTCCGGGTGGCCTTAAATGAGAGTTAGCATCCAATCAGTGTGGACACTCTATTTCGAAATAGCTACGCACTATTTTGATGCACTTTTTGTATGTAGATGCGCTATTTCGAAATAAGCTATTCCGGAAAATAAATTCCGAAATAGCTTATTTCAAAATTAGCATGCAGTGTAGATGTACCCTCAGAAGGCCAAATAATGATTATTTCAATACTTTTTTCTTATAGGAGAAATATTGTGTACAAGCAGTTCATAGCTTCAACTATGAAACACTGTTCATTTGAAGCAAGCAAATTATCAACAACTATTTTCATTGTTTCCTGGCAATTCACCACCAATCTTCAATAACACTAGAGTTTTATTACCCTCCCAAGTACAGTTAGACAAATGTACAAGCAGTGAATATACAACAGCAGAGCCTGCTTCAGTAGGACACAAACCTACATTGTTTTCCATGGCAAGGCGACGGACTGCAGGAGTTGCCAATGTTTTGTGGCCTTTTATCTCTTGGTGGGTCTGCTCTTCATGAGACACAGCAGGTGTCTCAACAACATCCTCTTCTGAGCTTACAGCTGAAAATAATATAAAAAAATGCTTTAACTTTACTACCTTGTTTTAAAGTGGTTTCACTGAAGATGCTAAACTTGCAATACGTCAAGATTAAAACAGAGATATGGTTCTGGATGTATGTGCATGTATACAGAGAGAGCCCTGCACAGATAAAAAATTGGTAGCTGCATCTGCAAAAATGATCTGCAGATATCCACATCCAAGGATTTGGATACCCCAGACATAAAGCAGATATCGACAAATTTGCAGAGTTCTAGGTACAAAATTTATATCCGCATCCACACTTGTATCTGCAAAAATGAGCTGCAGCGATCTACATCGATATCTGCGGAAACGGATAAATGCAGCTAGAAAGCAGATAACCATGGATTCACTCACACTGTAGTCTCTTTGGACTGACATGGCCTCTACATTGCAGTTACCTGGCCATTGTCCAGCCCAGGAGTAAACAAGAATTGTGCAATTCAAAATTTTGATTCCCCGAGCAATTCATTAATTCCCCTTGTACAGACACAATATTGTTCAGTTATTGTATAGGATAAAAAAATTGCATGCCTCTATGTACAATGTGGCTGTTAAAGTTTTTGTGGGAACTGTGATATTGAATTATCTCGACCACCACAAACTTTGGGGTTTTTTTCCTATTTTTTAACAACAAGAATGAAGAGAATTTTAATAATATTGAAATGCATGCATCACCGTTCTACTTTGAGTAGTTTCTTACATACAGAAGTTACATTTTATAGATTTTTATTAAATTCATTTTCTGCAAAAAATTTAATCTTAATCTTGACCTCCTCTAAATACCTGAATGGTTTTGATAACAAAAATAAATTAATATTGAAGAGAAAAAGTGTTTACAATACCTTTCAAGGCATCGGTTTCTATGTCCACTAATGGTTTTCCAACATATGCAATTTCATCTAGATTATAATGGAGTTTTCTAATGATGCCATCGTAACGACTAGTGATAGTGACAGAAGCTTTATCACTTTGTACTTCACAGATGCTATCAAACTGAGACACACTATCACCTTCTTTTACATACCTATTGGGGTACATAGCATATAATGAGAGTCAAATCAGACTGGCTTAATTTATTGTTTTAAAATACTCAATTATGAACAACAGTATAATGTATTGCGTTGTTTAAAATGTGAATGTATTCTATTGTATACCCCTTGCCAGCCTAGAGATAGGAGAACCATCTTTAATATGCAAAATGTTACAATGATTTGGGATTCCTTCCCACAGTACATTTGTTCTATATTTTTACTACAAATATTGTTGTGTTCTCTTGACAGTATACAAACTATTCCTAACTAAAAGCCTCATGAGTACATGACACTGAAGCTCTGAAGTTGGAGAGTCTATCTCCTATTATAAAAGAGAAGTACACCTCTCCAGCGGACACAAAACAAAAAGCATTCCATTGCTGCCTTAGTGCAGTGTTTCTCAAAGTGGTCTGCGAAATCACTCTGAGAAACCAATTAACTGGCTGCTCCAGTGTGTTTACATACCAGTGCCACGGCCATGGAGTGTGCGGCTCCTATTGACTCTGTTTTGCCATTTGCAGCCAAGGGAAGCGGTGTGGGCCAGACTGCCGCTTCCTGTGACTCCCCTGGGCTGCAAATGGTGAAATGGAACCAAAAGGAGCTGCGAGTCTCAGTGGCCATGGCACCCATAAGTAAACACACCAGAACGGGCAGTTAACAGGTTTCTCAAAGTGGTTTCACGGACCGCTTTGAGAAACACTGCCTCAAGTGAAGCCTCCAATTCTATTCAAACAATTTACAATTGGGTTTTTGGGAATGATTGTGGAGGGAAATGAGAGTCCTACCCACAGCCATGACTAAATAATGGTACCTCCTCCAAAACGTCCATGATGAGGTATCAGAGCGGTAGCCGTGTTAGTCTGAATCTGCATAAACAACAAGAAGTCCTGTGGCATCTTATAGACTAACAGTTTTATTGGAGCATAACCTTTCATGGGCAAAGACCCACTTTGTCTGATGCATCTGATGAAGTGGGTCTTTGCCCACAAAAACTTATGCTCCAATAAATCTGTTAGTCTATAAGGTGCCACAAGACTTCTCGTTGTTCATGATGAGGTAGAACACCAGAATATTAAATTCAGCTTATATAAGGTATAGGTCTTCAAAATGTGGCAAACATAGTTTTAAAAAGCCTACACTGGTAACATAAAAAGCTTATTCACAATCTATTGATAATTAATGTAGACATAAAAGCATTAATTTCTAAGTGTTTTAGTAAGAAAATTAAACGTACCATTCTTTCACAGTCACCTCTGTAATTCCTTCTCCAATATCAGAGAGCTTGAATTGGACAATTTGGCCATTTGAAACTTGAAACAGATAATGGAATAAAAAACAAATTAAATATTAAATTTAAAATAACAGCCAGAAAAATGTTAATGCACCAAATATACTAGATTATGTACTACTAATTAGACACAAATTTAACACAGACTACTAACATAACACAAATGTAAAATAGGTTACTTAAATATGAAAAGACTTACTGGTAGATGTTCTGAACAATCTGTGTTGATGACTATACTTGAATGCAGATTTGTCAAATATGCTCATGTACTTTGACTTTATAAAGCGAACACTGGTACACGATCTAATATGGTGAACACAAATCTGAAGGAAAAAATCTCAAGTATTAAAAAGGTAGTGTCTTACAACTGAAACTTTCTATAATGTATACAGATTCTAAATTAGCACGGTCTATACGTGTCATATGTACTTATACAACACTTGTGTGGTCAAAAGCATAAAAGCATTTTGTCTTCACTAGTGAACAAAAATCATTACAAGATTTGGCATCAGATATATACCGGATATTGTTTCTAAGCAACTGCTATATATTTTACAAAGATTACACACACACACACACACACGCACACGCACAAACCACAAATACGGCCATTTGAAATATTCATATGCAAAATGCATGCTAGAGAGAATTCTTAATGTGAGGAAAAATCTGTACATTTACCTTTGTCATTATAGCAAGAACAGATGGATCAGAGATGTTAATTAGAAAGTAATTGATCTTAGAGGACACGAACAATTGCTCTTCCATTCCCTTTTAAAATAATCTAGGATAGACACATCCCTTCAGATATGTACTCTTTAACATCAACTTTATTAAATTAATTTATCATTTTAGGGTATCATTTGCATGATTTCTTTACATCTTAAATTATATTCACTCCAGAAATCTAATTTAGGAATCAATACTGTAGTCTGTAAAGTTCTATAGAGGCATCATATAGTCACAGAGGCAGTAATTTTGGGTAACAGCCTAAAAGCCAAGAGTGCTCCCATTGAAGTTAATGTGTATTTTATCATTAACCTCAATGGCAGTTAGATCAAGTCCTTAGAGACAGAAACAAATTTCCTATTTTAGCATGAAATGTTTATTTTAACTTAATTCTGGTGTTATGTTGTCTAAAAATGATCCAGAAAACTAACATAAATAACTTTAGATAAATTAACTGCTGAAATTTACTACAAAATATAACACCCCCGCCCCAAACTCAGGTGCTACTATGTACCTCAAGCAGCTCAAACTGTAAAATTTAGACATTATCTTCTTAGAGGATCCAGAAAACAGGATACCTGCATGGGAAAGTTTGCAATTATGTGTTTTAACTTAACATTTTTAGCTCATAGTTCAGACAAATAGAAAAGCACATTAACTTCCTATAGACTAGTGGTTCTCAAACTTTTCCTCTCACGCCTCCCCTTACAGGTAATAGAATATGTCGCACAACTCCTCTCCAGAGGCTATAAGTGGGGGTCAGGGTGGAGAGCAGGTACTCGGGGCTGAGCTGCAGCCAAGACTAGTTTGGAGTGGAATTGGGGACAAAGCAAGGCTGAATGGCACTCCCCATCCTCTTTTGGGGGCTGGCCTGGCCTCTCCATGCCCCCCAATGTGACATGCCCCACAGTTGTAGGATCACTGATAAAGATAAAGCATATTAAACTTCCCCCATTGACTGGGAAAGTTTTTTTTTTTTATGTTGTACCTTTCATATGAAAGGTAATCCAAGAATACTATGCAATATGGAATTAGGCACTGTTAATATATTTGTTATCCATATTAGTATATATAACTTGATCTGATACATAAATACCTATAACCAGTGTTATACCTATAACCAGTGCTTTTTTTGTGACGGTACTGCCCGGTACACAGTACCAGCACCTCCAGATGCAGTACCAGAACCTCCAGTCAGAGCTCAACAACTTTTCCCCTGGAGTACCGGCACCTTTTTTTTTTTTTTTAAACAAAAAAAACACTGCCTATAACTATTTTGTTCCTTTTCAGAAACAAATATTTATGTAGGACAGGCTAAATCTAACAGGATTCCAGTGTCATTTTCAGTTACCTTTTAGCTACTTGTTATTGAGAGTTTTTGTTGAGCCAGGATGAATATATTTTTAATTCTCCCTATGAATATCCCTTCCTGACTATTTTCATGACAAAAGTTCAGCAAAATAATAGTAACAAACTACAGTAGCTCTTGTTTTATGAAAGCACTTAAAGTTTATGGAAAGTTTGATTACATTTTAATCAAATATGAATTACTTTTCTGCTTTGATTTTAGCATTTTGGAAGGGTTCTTGGTTACAGGTTCACATCTCCATTTAAGATCATGGCTATATATATGATGCATCTGACGAAGTGGGTCTTTGCCCACGAAAGCTTATGCTCCAATAAATTTGTTAGTCTATGAGAAGCCCTGTGGCGCCTTGTTGTTTTTGCAGATTCAACTAACACAGCTACCCCTCTGATACATGGCTATATTGTTTGTTCAATAAGGCTTATTCATTCAGAACATACCACACAATTCTTATCCTCTTATAAAGCTCCTACCTGGAAAATGCCCAATATTTACCTGAATAAATGATCACAAGCAGCAGGCTCAAACCTCTGAACTATCACTAAATCTGAAGTTTTATGAATGGTTTCCATTTGATTTTAACATTAGGTAACCACCGAAGATAGTAAATTAGTACCGTCACTGCCAAAAAAATAGACTTGTTTTGGTACCAAAGAGTGTCAGTGAAGTTTTGAGTTGACATTTGTAGGAATAATTCAAAACTACTGCAGTGTTTTAAATTAAAGCTGTTTTTGGTTTTTAATACTACACATTCTTTACTAAAAAACAAGATGAGTTAAGATATTCAATAAATCATTAAATGGATTATTCAGTACATAGTCTCTTTATACAGTATGGTGTTCTTTTCTTAACTGTTCAAATCCACAGACGCTGGTAATTTCAATGCAGAATATAGCAATATTTATTGTTTCATTAAACAATTTATACATTAATTTATTTTGGCATAAAATAAGTGATTCACTCAATTAATGCTATACTAGCTGCAGCATTTAAATAATCCAACAAATATAGGAATATTAAACAAATAAACCAATCTTTGTAGAATTGGGCCTTTGTTCAGAAAGTGAGTCAAAACAAGCTTTGTAGCTAAATCCAGAAAACATTTATGAAAACAAGTGCTTGACATACAGGGTTTGTCTTTACTGTACAGTGAACCTGGTTTCTTGGCAACCAGTCTGAACACCAGAGTTAGTCTAGACTGAGTATGACTGTTTCCACAGTAAAGCCATACCCATGTTACTGGCCTGTTTCTGCACTCATATGGGACATATCCATGGTTCTTTATGCTGAGATATTAAGACCCAGACAATTGTCGAAAAACTTGTCTGTCCTTCAAGGGGAGTTAAAGGAAGGGTATTGGAAGGCTACCAGCACGTAAGTGATTTTGCCTGGATCCTCACTGTATAGTGGGTTGGTTTCTGCTCAAGTGAAAGCAGCATTCAGATTCTAATTTATACCCAGCTAGCCTGGATATGAATTACCTTCAAACCTGGGTCACGAGTTTTTCTGTGTAGATGATATGGAGGTATGGGCTAAAATTTGGGTAAGAGCTCACATTGACTGCACAGTGAAGATGTACCCATAACTATATTTCCATCACCACTGCCATTGTCTGACAATTACAGTAAGACAACAGTCATCCCAGGCAAATGCTAAACATATTTCCAAAATAATCTGTATGAAGAAGACTGAGGCGATCCCCATGTCACATGCACTATTGTAGCCAAATGGTTACAGCATTGGTTCTGCTTGATCCAGTTTCGCTCCTAGGGTATGTCTAGACGGCATCCCTCTGTCGGCAGAGGGATGCAGATTAGGCAGGTCAACATTGCTAATGAGGCAGGGATTAATTGCAAGGAGGTTTATAGGATCTGTCGAAAAAGGCTTTCTTTCTCGACAGATCCCCTTCTAGACTGTTGCTTTTTGCCGACAAAGCACTGAGTCGGCAAAACGTGGTGGCCATTTTTATGCAAATTAGGCACAGGATATTTAAATCCCTGCCTCATTTGCAATGTCGACCTGCCTAATCTGCATCACTCTGCCGACAGAAGGATGCAGTCTAGACATACCCCTAGATTTTTAGATAGAACACAGGCGCATTGTACTTTTCTCGATCTACAGCTGTCCAGACTATACTGCTCATTTCACAGTAGCAGCTGATGACATATTCCCTTCAGGCTTTGTTACCATTATGTACTCAGAGCTATCATTTAAGACCATATAAAAGGTTCAATTAGCAGAGAATGCAACTGCTCTCTTCCTATGTGGGATAGATAGAAAAGCACATGTGCTCCTATCTTTGCACTGGCTGTTAGTTGGGAAGGTACAATTCAAGATGTTGATCTGTACAAACCTGAATTAAAGTTCTGGGAACAAGTTGACAGAGATCACCTCTTGCCTTCTATCTAGTCATGTCAATCCAATGCAAATAGATAAAAGAGCCTCTTTTATCTAAACAGTTTTCCTCCGATATGAAAAGCAGGTAACCCGATTAGTTAAACTAATATGACAACATGCAGAAACAAAGTTGCAGTGTTCAAAATGCTTTGACAATTACAGCATGTTGAATATTGTCTAAAAAATGGGTGATTGCAAAACAGTCTATTGAGAATGGTCACAAAAATCCTTCATTACAACACATTAAATGAATCCCAAATGAGGGAAAATGTGGTAAGTCTGTGACTAGATGGAAGTGGATATAATTGTTTATAGTGGATATAACTGTATATAGCTGATGAGGGACAAAAATAATATGCACTTCTCTCATAAAACAGGATATTCATTTTAAATGTTTTTTCACCTGGAAAATATTATACTTTCATTTTTGTGAAGTTTCACACAACAGCAACCATATCATCCCACACCAACATGCTTCAATAAAAGCTACAATATAGACAACTACAAATACTGAGCATCATTTTGCAAAAAAAATTTTAATTGATGAGATTACAATTTTTATTAAAAGCAGGCTGCTTGAACACCTCCCCGTAAGTCAAAAGGCTCCTTGTTCTAGATCTCCGGAGCTACAAACTCAATGTGGTTGTAATGCAAAGACACATACACAGGGACCATATGAAAGAGATATGGAGTAAGTGTGCCTTGGAGTGGCTTGGACATACCTACAATACAGGAATGTATTAGTACAGGAAGATAACTGACATCTGCATGGGGTAAACTAATGCAATGAGACAGAAGAATGCAAGGGTTATCCAAAAAGGGTAGAGCTAGCTGGCTTATGAGAATGTATATTTGACGCATGAATTTCCTTGTAGGGGTGTTTGTTTATTGAAGGGATATGAAATGGTAAGGGAATACTTGTACTGGGGTATCTGGGCTGAGAGGTAGTCCACATGAGGATGCCTAGGCTGGAGGGCTCTGGCATGGGGGATACAATGAGGTGTCTGGGACAAGAGCTATGGCAAGAGACAGGTCAGCACTGGGGAGTCTGTGACGTAGGCTATGGCACAGGGATGGGTCCCCCACGGGTGTCTGTCTGGGACAGGGAAGTCTGGGTGTCGGGGATGGGTTTGCACTGAAGCGACTAGGAATCTGGGATGTTGGGGACAGGACTAGGGTTGCCAGATGTCTGATTTTGAACCGGACAGTCCAGTATTTGAGCTTTCTGTTCAGGAAACAAATTGAGAAAATATAAATGTCCGGTATTTTCTAAATAAGATGTAACGTGAATTGTGATGTAATGTCAAGTGTGTCTGGTATTTTTGTTGAAACCATCTGGCAACCCTAGACAGGTCTGCACTAAAGGGTCTGGGACAGGGCACCAGGGCGTCTAGGCGAGGGACTCTGCGGTGTTGGGACAGGGCAGGTCTGCACTGAGATATTTGTGGCAGGGGCTCTGGGCTGGGGACCTGGGGCTCCGCATAAAGGGGAACTGAGGCAGAGGTCTGCAGGGATCTCTCTACCAGGGTCGCCCCTCCCACCCGGGGCAGCACCTCCCCGACGGGCCCGCGCACCCGACAAGGCGGAGGTTCGCGCGCTGCCTGCCCCTGACAATGCACTCCGCCCCCCTTACCAGGCGCCCCGCCGTCCGCGAGCAGCTCCTCAGCGCCCTCACGGTCGCCATCTTAATCGGGAAAGAGAGGGAAGCCCTCACGCCCCCCACACCGCCCACCTGTCAACCAATCAGAGGACAGCGTCAGACAACAGCCAATCAGAGGGTAGAGGACTAGCCCACGCCCCCCTCATTAAAGGAGCCAGTCGGTTGATGCAGGGAGTGACAAGGTCTTGGGGTACCACTTTGGGCGCGCGGAGCTTTGTGACTAGGGCGTTCCCCAAAAGTTATAGTGCAGCGGCCGGGAGTCCCGGGGGACTGGCACTGCAAAACAGGGGGCGGAGGAAGGCAGCTTCAAAGCGAGCCCGTCTTACCCACGTGACTTCACGGCGCTTTACTAAGGTTCACCTGTGCCAGAGTCTCCATGCCTATGCTTGTACCACCACCAAAGGTGGCCTCGCCTTCCTTGGTGTTGGAAATGATTCTTTCCCATTCCAATATGGGAAAGTCACAAACGTCAGGCCGGGGGATGAAATGCATTACAGCACTAAGTCTTCATCACTGATGTTTGCACTGATTGAAGCACCTGTAAGGATGCTGTCAATGCACACAGTTAACGAACTTGGGGAAAGGAGGAATGATGGGTTTTCTTTGATTTGTCAGTTATACGGGTTTTAGCGACTTAACCTACAGGTACAAAAATGTCAGACTGAAATGTGACTCTAAAATTGAATTTTCCTTTTAAATTTCATAATGAACATTAAAAGATTATCAAATAAAGTTTGCATGGCTCACTCTTCATTTTAGTTCTTTGTGACATTTTATTCATATTTTTATTTAACTCAATATTCTCAGAATAGAGCGCTACAAATCTGCAGATAGCTGAGGATCACTTTTGCAGATCATAGATTGGATGTGGAAACAAAACTTGTATCTGCACAGGGCTAAATCAGCTTTCACAGTAACTGAAAATACATACATGCTATCAAAATTGTCTGTATCTACACAGTAAGGAATTGTCCACATATAGGTTCCTAATGTGGATGCAGTTATATTGGTGTAAATGTGTTTATGACTACACAGTTTATTCCTGTACAGGAAGGAGAATAAGCCATACCAGTAGACGCACTTTTTCTCCAGTATAACTGCATTCAAGCTGCAGGTTGTACTAATATAACAATTACATTTAAAAAAACATACACAACCCCAAACATAATTCACCGGTATAAAATCTGTAAGAAATATATCCCTTTATTTTATGCCCCTTTTTTGTTTTGTTTATGTTGATATATTGCACTCATCTTCTGTGCAGCTGTATAATAAAGTTTGGACATTACCCGTTCACACCAACTGTTTAATGATTACTTTATTGTAAAAGGAAATGCTCCTTGAAGTCTTGCAGTGTCTACTATTAAAGATCTGCAGCATTGGAAATTGAGCATTCTCTTTTTTAATATTGTAAGCAATTAGGTTGTTGTCTAGACGCTTACTCTCATTAGTGGCATGCAAGCTACATTTTAGAATTCAATTCCTCCTCTGCGGTCTCGACTCCCAGAATGTAAAAGCACCTTACAGTCCATTAAAGTTCTGCTACAAAGTTTCTGTGCGGCGGAAACAAACATTCTCATGAAACATAAGCCAGCTTTCAGACAGTAAAGCACATAGCTGCTTAAAAGCTGTTAGAATATGGCTGATGATATATTCTCTGCTGCTCTTCTCCGCGCCTCTAGGACTACGTTTTACAGAAGGATGGAATGATCAGTAAGGAAGCACAGGTGAAATGTGCTGCTAAAGCGGAAATGTAAACAAGGGAAAGTGCTCTCGCTTCCCACTGACTGTCAGAGGTGGCCAGCGTGAGAGGGAGCTTTGTGTGTCGCTGCACCGGCGCCTGGCAGGAGAGGAGCCAAGATCTGGGCACTATTCCTCACCCACCCATCCCCCTCAAACTTCTCTCGCGGGAGGGACTGGAGCGTGCTGGACGCGAGGGAGATTCGGGCCGGGTCTGTCCGTTCTCCGAGCTGCAAAGCCGCAGTCGCGAGGGGGCTCAGCGCCGCAGCTGTCCGCCAGCCAGTGGCATTTCAGCGCTGGCGTCAGCCTAGTCCGCCGCTACCTCCGGGCCCGGCTGCTGCGTCTCGTCTCTCCCTAGCCACGTGTTACCGGCTCCAGCTCCAGCTCCGGCCTAGCGAGGCTGTTCCGCCGCGGCCTCGCTCTCTGCAGAGCCCAGCCAACTCCCCGTCGCCTCGGCCGCGCCTTTCCGTGGAGGCGCCGCGGCTCCCTGTCGCCCATGGACGGAGACAGGGTGGAGATAGATGGCGGGGTCATGGAGGGGGTGAGTCCAAGGGCCGGAGCCGCGCATCGGCCCGGCCTTCCTGATGAAGCAGCCGCGCTGGGCGCCTCGGGACGGGGCTGGCCCGGCCCGGCGAGGGTGCATGAATGCCGGGCTGGGCTCCGGTCTTAGCTGGCTCCCTAGGGAGATGCAGTGTGTGCTGTGGGGACGCTGGCCTGGATCCCTGGTTTGGGGGGGTGGAGGAGAAGGGGCTGGATTTGGGCCCCTGCTGGGAAGGGAGATGAAGGTTGTGAGCTTGGCTTAGGGGCCTTGTAGAGGAGTGGGATGGAGGAAGAGCCCTGGCCCAGCCATCTCTGCCTTGTGCTCCGAGGGGCCGCTGACCACCTGCCTCCTCTTTACAGGGTGGCCAGATCTTGCGAGTCTCCACGGCCTTGAGCTGCCTGCTGGGGCTTCCCTTGCGAGTGCAGAGGATCCGAGCTGGGAGGAGCCAACCTGGCCTCAGGTAAGCTTCCCGCAGTGACCCAGAACTGGGAGATGTCTCCTTGAAATGTGTTTGGGAAAAACTGTGCTTAAAGCTCTGAGGGGTGGCAGGAAAACATCCCTCTCTAGCAGGGCTGGTGTAACGATAGAAAAAGAAACCCTTCTTTTTTGCTGCTAGTTGCGGTTTCCACCATTCATACATGACATTCTGGGCTACTGCTCAGGACTTGCTACCTGGTCCAGGGGTTGCAAATTAGGAGGGATGGGGTTCCCTGGTCGAAAACACTCACAATTCCCTCCCTCATTGCTGCCTGTATAATTTGCCTTATACACATGGACACAAATACAGAGAAGTGGTTTTCAAATTTTAAAAACTTTATTATAACCTGGTATACAAATACAAAGTTAAGTTATAAGGTATGAGATGTATATTGCGGACATATAAGCAGGGTAAACCAAAATTAGCAATACATCATTCAAGTCTAGTCACATCACAGAATAAATAAATTGCAGCTACATGCATAATTTTGAAGTAGTTGTGGCTTACAAAAGAAGGCTGTATTCAGTCAATGCTGATCAACTGTTATTTGAGATAATGAGATCACCTACAAGATTGTAACCACATATAGTCATAGTAACTCAGGACAGGACATGTAACAGCACAAAAATGTGAATAACAAAAGAAAATTCCAGCAGAGGTGATTGAAAATAATAGGTTCAGAAAGCAAATGAATGCACACTGAAACAGTCTACTTACCTGCCATAATGGTGTGTGTAGTACAGTAATTTTTTGCTTGGTACAACTTTTGGGGAAAAAATAGTGTTCCGCAATTCTGAAGAATCTGAAATAAAGAAACCCCTATAATAACATACACATATCAGTATCACCTCATTCTCAGGTATGCATTTAACCAGTCCTTTTACTGAAATTTAAATAGCCAATCCTAATATATTGTAACTGATTATCTAAGCAATAATATCCCACCACCTTAATTGGTTTACACCCAGCAAAATTAGTTATACAGAAGAAAAAAAAAAAAAGAACCAGACAGAGACCATAGAGATAAACAATTGAGAAATGGGGACCATAAAGACAAAACAATAAAGAAATCACCATGATTACAGGCATGCAAACCATTTAAGAAATGACTATACAGTTTTGGTAAAAATTCTTGATTATTCATGCACTTATCCAGGAAGAAAGACCCTTAGTATTTGGGTACTGTTACCAGATTTGCCCATTACTTGGGGTATGCTCAGTTATTGGGGTTACTTGTCTGGGGTGGGAGGGGAGGGGAGGGGAGAGTTGATAATTCTGTTAATGTATTGCTTGTGTCACTTATGTTCTTAGAGCTCTACTTTTCCCTGCTGTCACTTCCCTCCCAATGGAGCTATCCTGCACCCAGGCTCCCCAGGGCAACCCTCATATGCCCCCAGATCCAGCAGTTTCAGCACAGAACCCACTTTCATACCACAACCATTCTGCTAGTAACCCACTTGATAACTAGAATTCTTTTGATAAATTTTGGTTAAAGCAGAGGCTGGGGGAGGGGCCATCGTGAGTCAGACTGGAAAGCCCCTTGACACTGGGGGTGGGGGAGCAGAATGGCAAGGGGGACCTGCCAGACATGGGTGGAGGGGGACTTTGGACCTCCATGCACCCAACAGTGGTGGGGATACCAGAACCAGCCCCACAGCTGCACAGTGCCTCACATTTTGTCACAATATTTATAGTAAAAGTCAGGACAGGTCACGTGCTTCCATGAATTTCCTGAATTGCCTGTGACCTGTCCCTGACTTTTAACATAAATATCTGTGACAAAATTAATGATCTGGAAAATGGGAGGGATTGCACCCTCAGCAAGTTCGCATATGACAGTAAGCTAGGAGGAGAGATAGATACCCTGGAGGGCAGGGATAGGGTCCAGAGTGACCTAGAGAAATTGGAGGATTGGGCCAAAAGAAATTTGATGAGGTTGAACAAGGACAAGTGCAGAGGCCTGCACTTAGGAAGGAAGAATCCCATGCAGTGCTACAGGCTGGGGACCGACTGGCTAAACGGCAGTTCTGCAGAAAGAGGACCTGGGGATTACAGTGGGAGAGAAACTGGATATGAGTCAACTACCTGAAGGGGGGGTTCAAAAGAGGATGGAGGTTGGCTGTTCTCAGTGGTGGCAGATGACAGAACAAGGAGCAATGGTCTCAAGTTGCAATGGGGAAGGTCTAGGTTGGATATTAGGAAACACTGTTTCACTAGGAGGGTGGTGGAGCACTGGAATGGGTCACCAAGGGAGGTGGTGGAATCTCCACCCTTATAGGTTTTTAAGGCCCGGCTTGACAAACCCCAAGGGGGCTGGGATGATTTAGTTCGTGTTGGTCCTGCTTTGAGCAGGGGCTTGGACTAGAAGACCTCCTGAGGTCTCTTCCAACCCTAATATTCTATGAGTCTATGAAAACTTAGCCTTACTCAGAAATATTGCTATGTGTAAGCGGGGGAATGGTCCCACTATTGTGGTGTTACTAGGAAAGGCACACTAGTAAACTAAATTTAGTGGGGCCAATCTGAATAGATGGAAAATGCCTTTGTCCCAGAAGGTGATCCGACCTGGAAACCACCATATCTGTCACCGGCGGATTTCTCCAGTCCGAAATAAGCACAGATGCAAATTTAGAAGATATATCATGAATACAACAGATAAGAACACAAACACACAGAACCCCAGAATACAACACTGCATAAATCAACCCCTCACCCCAGAAGTAATAGAAGATAGCACCATATAACTAAAACAGGAACGCACTATACTCAGTCTTTCCTGAGGTCAATTGACAGCTGAGGCTGAGGACCTTCAGCCCGTTGGCATAGGCAGCCTCAGGGGCGGAGCACTGAGGAGTCTAACTGATGATTCGTCGATGGTATGACGGTAAGTATGTTACACAGGCACCCAACGGTAATCAGTTCTCGGCTCTGGAATAGGGTGTTCGCCACAATGGTCAGAGTGGAACTGAGTGATAGGCAGCTGCTCTTGGTCCGGAGCTACAGGTAGCTATAACCCACAACACTGGGCAACTGCCACAGTAGTGAGCTAATGCACCCTATAGTCAGCGGTGCAGATGAGTCTGGTCTGGTCTGGTCTGTTGGGAAGCAGGTCCCGGCCTTCGCCACGGTCTTCTCCAACAGCGATCCCAACTGCCAGCTACCGGAGGATGAGAAAGAAGCAGGAGCCCAATCCCTTCAAGGGTCTAAGCTTATAAAGATCCCAAGGCGGAAACAGCAGGAATGTCTCTAGTGCACAAGGTGTAGTGCTGGGTGCAACTTAGCGTTCCTGGTGCAGGCTTTAGTGCTGTCTGCAGAGAAACAGTGTTGTGTACACAACCAGGTGCTGTGTGCAAATGATGGATTTTGGCTGCAAAAGTCTTTTAGTCCTTTGGGTTCCATTTTGATCTCTGTGTAGAATTGAAGACTCCATTTTGATTTCAGTGTCCTTTTGGTTGTAATGTCCTTGATCTTAATGTTCTAACTTACAGTCAACAGTGGGGAACTTTCCTGGCTTATGCACTACCCTGGTGAAGTGGGTTAGCGAAAGGTTCTAAGTCCTTGCTCCCACTTCCTTTACCCAGAGCGCCCCCTGACCTAGAGGACTCCCCTTCCACTCTCCTGTGTGGCAGAGTCCTTGTAATCCCAACAAGGCTGGGCCCAGGATTCCTGGGGGGGCTCAACCCCCGACCTCGTTGTGGTCCCTTAGGGCAGGGGCTAGGGCATCCCCACTCCGGGGTACTCTCTCTGCACTGGATGCTTCCCTGACCCACTGATCATTACATACAGTTCAAAGCAAATACAATTCAACAGCAATCAATTTTTAAAAATAAGAAAGAAATAGGAAAGGTTAAAGGAAAACACAGAACCACACTCTGTGGCAGGGGGACATCACAACCAGTGTATCTGGAATGCAAAGGAAGTTCAGTCTGTTCCTCACAAGTCCCAGGTCCCTTCTCAGGCCTTGGCTGTGCTGCAAGGATGCTGCGGCTCAGACACTTGCTCTGGCGGTGGCCACACGCTCTCAGGCGGCAGGACCCTTCTTCTCAGCGTTGCCCCCGCGCTGTCGGGGTTACGATCCCCCCCCCCCTCCCCAAAACTGGCCTGCAAGGCCTCTTGGCTGGGGGCAACTCCCTACGCTGGGCCCACTGCACAGGGTCCCCTTCGCTCCAGACTGTTCCAGCCCCGGCTCCACCACTCTGCCTCATCTCCAGTTTCACTCTCCCTTAGCACTGCTTCTGCTCTGCCTCCAGCTACCTGGGCTGATTCTCTGGTCCACCCTGGCTCTGGTTGTTGCAGCTCTGCTTCCAGCACAAGTCTGCTTTTGTGGGCTGCTTCTGTGACTCTGCTCCCAACACTGACCTGCTTCCTGGGCTGATTTTCTGGCCCCTCTGGCTCTGGCCCAGCTCTGCTCCCCAGCTCAGCTCAGAGCCCTGCTCTATCCTTAGCTCGGCCCCACTCTGTCTGACCCAGGCAATTACAGCTCACACGGAGAACAGGAATCCCCTGGCCTCCCGAGTCCCTGATTACCTTGACCACCCTGTCAGTCTAGCTGACCTAGAGTATTGGCACCTCCCCATTGTTCCAGGGGACTGTCAGTCTCAGGGTCCTGATTTCTCATCGACCCATCCCCTTTCTTTTGGTACTGGGAGCTAGCCGACCAAAACACCCCCACTGAGTTTTAGTAAGGGGACTACAGTCCCCTTACATATGGAAACTTAAGAAAGTTGTAAGAGACAGCAGTCTGAAACCCAGTAATACTACAGTACTTTGTTGTTCTGTGACTGCAGAGGTATTAACAGAGCATTGAACATGAAATGATCTTTAACAATATGTTCTCACTACTTACATTAAAGAAATCCATTCCACCTTGGTTTAGTAGAGAGATCTCTGATTGACCAATAGGGTTGCCAGGTGTCCGGTATTCTACTGGACAGTCCGATTTTTGGGCCCTCTGTCCGGTTAAAAAAAAAATCCAGAAAATACCGGACATGTGCAATGTCTGGTATTTCCTGGTTTTCTGGCTGGGTGCTGGATGGAAGCCTGGCTGGGAGGCGGACCATGATCAGCGCTGGGAGCCTCTGGTTGAGTCTGACGCCTTGGAGAGGAGGAGCCCTGTCCCTGCTCCTGAGCGTGTTGTGGAGCCGCAGCCGGACTCACTCGTGCTTTGCCGGGACCGTGCACAGGACTGACAGCGCCCTGGGGTCTGCATGTGCCGGGTCAGTCCCCCCCACCCCCTGCTTCCTCCAACCCTTCCCGACCAGCTCCACTGCCCCCAATCCCTGACCCCCTCCCGGCCACCCCTACTTCCTGTCAGCTGGTTTTCCTCCTTCCGATCTCTTCCGGCCAGCCGCGCTGCCCCCGAGCCAGCCGTGCTGCCCCCAGCCCCCCACCTGCCAATCCTGCCCCCCTCCCCATCTCTCCCAGCCAGCCGTGCTGCCCCCAACTCCCCCCATATCCTCCAGCAAGCTGCACTGCCCCCGCCCCACCCCTCTCCTGGCTGGTCCGTGTCCCCCCCCCCCCCAATCAAGGGTGTTCGGTATTTTTTCTAAACCTACCTGGTAAGCCTATTGACCAGTAAGAATCTGGTGTTGCAGGTCCCCATAGTGCAATCTATATTTGCTTCTCCACTGTCAGTGTAGCTTTTATTTTGGTGAGTTTTGCACACAGATGCAGGAATGTGGACTTGAGCATCCAAAAGTTCTGCAGCCACTGTTCATCAGCCCAAACCTCCATCATTGCAAAAGATTTTTGCCCTTGGGAGGGATGTAAGATGACACAGTATAATACACAGTGAATATTTGTGAGTCAACTTCTACACACAAGCAACGACTGTGAACATGGGACACTAAGGGCTGGATTCACAGCCAAGATAAATGCAGCAAAAAGCAATCCTCATTGCTGGATCAAAAGCAAAGGAATTGTTGAAAACAGGACAGGAAATCCG
The DNA here is from genome assembly GCA_032595735.1 of Pelochelys cantorii. Lineage (NCBI taxonomy): Eukaryota > Metazoa > Chordata > Testudines > Trionychidae > Pelochelys > Pelochelys cantorii. The sequence goes on along the minus strand of CM064334.1, from coordinate 27,166,976 downwards.
TTATACTGGAAGTCGCATGACCCAACAAAATAAACTTGTGCTATTAAAAGGGGAAAAAAAGGTAGAATTAAAAACTCCTAATTACAAATCGAAGTACAAAAACCATAGCAAGTGCTATAATAGACACACAGATGGAATTCCTCAAACCAATAACTACTTACTTAAAATTTTTTGATGCACATTAGCTATTAAAATAAAAAATAAACAGCACAATGACATGCATTGCACAGTGATAATACAGATAAATGACAAAATGTTCAGAGTAATAGAAATAACATTTGTAAAGGAGCAAAACTATAATTAAAATGGATTACAAGAAGAGAGCACAATTCAGGGAATCACATCAGTAGATAAAACACATTTGTGAACTTATGAGACTTCGCGTAGACATATAGTGATAAGAGACTCTTTTAAATACTCAAAATGTGTGACACAGAGTTTGAGGGAATGTAGGTAAATTATTTCACTGCACCATGTCTCCTGTAGTAGTAAAGTAGCACCAGGGACAGCAGGGAGGGGTTTGGTGTCAGTACTGGGTTTACAATGGTGCCAATAGCACTGTGGCACCAGGCCCACACTGGGAAGGGGCCCATTATGGATCCCTCTAATCCATCCATATAGCCTCCTATCAGGGCCGGCTATTTTGGATGGGGGGTCCAGGTGTGGGAGAGTAGATCTCTGGGGGGAAGGTGCTGGGCAGTGAGGGGGTGGGAGGTGCTGGGCAGTGGGGAAGGTTTGTGTGTTTTGGGGTACTGGGGAGAGGGTTTTTTTGGGGGGCAGTGGGGTGTGGGGAGATCTGTGTGTGTTGGGGTGCTGGGAAGCATGGGGGGGTCTGTGCGGGGCACTGCAGTTCTGGCGGTGGGGCTGTGGGGGGCACTGGGAAGTGAAGGGATCTGGGGGAGGGGCCTCTGGGTGGTTGGGGGTGTGCTGGGCATAGTGGTCTGTGGAAGGGCACTAGGCATAGGGATTTGTGGGGGTCTCTGGGTGGTGTGGCACTGGGTGTAGGGGGTCAGAGGGGTGCTGGGCGGGGGAGGAGGGGTAGCATGGTGTGGCATGGGCCCACCCCCAAGGGGAAGAAGCACGATGGCAGCAGCGCAGGGCCAGGCAGGCCACTGTGTGTCTGGCAGCTGCCAGTTTGTAAACAGTGCCCTTGTACTGGGCAGGGTGGAGCAGGGCTGTGCCTGCTGTGCCATGACCCATCTCTCATTGCCCCTGGCCAGCCCCTCGCTCTGAGGACTCTGCCTCGTGTCCCCATTGCCCCCATGAGGGTCCACAAAAGGTTAACCTGGCCCTGTTTGGGGCGCAGGCTCTGGGACAGAGTTTGGGTGCAGGAGGGGAGCAGGCTATGTGGAGTTTGGGTGAGGGGTGCGGGTTCTGACCTGGGGCAAGGGATTGGGGTACAGGAGGAGGTGTGGATATGTGGGCTCTGGGAGGGAGTTTAGCATCTCAGCACATTATATAAGACAAAGGAGGTGCAGTGATTTCATATAGACATAGAAACTGATAGAGGACTCTTAAATACTCCAAAAGTGAGAGGCGGAGTTTGAGGGAGGGACTGTCTACAATATTTCACAGCATTCAGTCTCCTGGATGTAGCAGTAACGTAGCCCTCCAGCACTTGTATACGATAGAGAGGAGCTGCGGTGTCTAAGCATTGACAGTCTAGGAATTGGGAGGCCTGTGCCTTTAAGAACACAACCACAGGAACCCGCCCTCTGCTCCGGTGCTGACATGCAGCGTCCTTTGAGGAGAACGAAAAACGCCTTTGCACTCCTTGCACCCCGATATTTACAAGCACAGCAGGTGGCTCATTCCGCGGGGTAACTGTTCCCCCCTCTTCCCCTCCCTAAACAGTGGTTTTGTCCCCACACAGGGTCTGGCAGCGTCTCCCCCCCTGGACTTAACCCCGGCTTCCATGCCCCATCCCCCAGTTTTTCCCCTTCAACCCCTCTTCTGCCGCTACCTACAGTAGCTTGATCCCCCCCGGCCAGTAAATTTCTGCCCCCTGCTCAGACCCTGACACTCCCCTGCTGCAATTTGCCCCCCTTAATCATTTTAAACACCTCCAAAGAGGAGGCAGCAAATCCTAAGTAGAAGTGAGGGCAGAGGCAACAGCGAAGGTTACTGCGCATACTCAGTGCACCCAAAGTAGGGAATTCGGAGAGGGAGCTTTTTCTGTCGTTACAGCTGTCCTAATCAATTGGCAGCCCTGGGACACTTCCTGTAGGGTTGCCAGATGGTTTAAAAAAAAAATACCGAACTAAAATTTTTCAAGCAAAAAAAAAAAAGGTCAGGGAGGATTCAGGAGGTTAGGCAGCCCGCCACTAAGACCGGCTCTGTCGGCAGCCCCTTGAAAATGGCAGCCCCTGGCAACCTCCTGCCCGCCCCTAAGACGGCTCTGTTCTCTAGCACACCTGGCATTGGCTCAGATGCCTTCTGTGTTATTGTGACGCTAATGTAATTCCAGCTCAGATAGCAGTGGAGGCAGTGCTAGAATAAGGTGGGGCATCAGCATTTTTATTACAAATTGAATTTCCCAAATCTGGGACTCTCTGGTCTGGCAACATCCATGGTCCGGCAGCGCCATGGATGCTGCTGGACCGAAGAGCCCCAGAGGAAGCAGGAGCAACGCAGGGGCTGGGAAGCCCTGGCTGGGCCAGGCAGCTTCGAGGTGGGGGGGCAGGCAGTATTTGGGGAGCCCTTGCCCTGGCTGGGATCCTGGTGTTAGCCGGGCCAGGCAGCAGTCTCCAGGGAGCTCCTGGCCCAGCTGGGGAATCCCTGACATTAGCAGGTCCAGGTGACCGGAGCATCCCGGCCCCAGCTGGGAAACCTGTGTCTGCAGCATGGCTGCCTGCGGTCGTGCAGCGCCAGCCTGGAGTTCTGGCAAATCCCTGTCAGCAGGGTTGGGGTGCCCAGACAACCTCTCTTAGGGAGCCACCTGGCTAAAGCGGGGTTGGTGGAGGCAGGTGGCCGGAATCCCCAGCGGCAGCAGGGCTAACCCTACCAGCTGGGTGGGGCAGCCAGGCGCCCTGGCTAGGGAACCTCTGGGGAACGCCCTGTAGCAGTGGGGCCAGCAGCAGCCAAGTGGTCTCTGCCGGGAACCCTGGGAGACCCTGGAGCAGCAGGTGGGCAGCTGAGTGGGGAGCCGTGCCGGGCTAGTGTTAGGGGGGCCAGTGGCAGGGCAGGGAACCCCCAGGAGAAGAGCTCAGGAGTGGGACAGCCAGCAAGGGAGCACTGACATCTCCTGGTCCAGCAAACTCCCTGGTCTGGGACAGCTCATGTCCCAAAGGTGCAAGACCAGGGAGGTCCAACCTGTACCACATTGCCTAACACTACCTATATTGGGGTTTCCAGGGCACAATACTGAAAACACCACCAGGCTCTAGCCAGATTATACTCGTATTCTTCCTTTTCACTAGAACTACACTATTGCTCCTGCAATATTAAGAGATTTTTAGCAAAAGATCGATGCAAATCAGGCCTTTGTGTCAGGAAAGGATACCGGACTGAACTCCTGAAACTCTGTAGAGACCTAACCTGCTTACATTGTACTTCATGCAAATGTATTAGCCTCAAGCGTATACTTTGTATCACCTGTATTTTGTCATGGCAAAAGAGTATTTGAATTTGCATCACCCACGAGAGCATCTGTCCCCATGACCCTTCACTTGGGTTTGGCTGCCTGATTCCCTTTCCTGTCAGAGACCCTGTCATTTACACTATATTAGAAGAACATAATATGATGATTTGTAATCTGTAATATGATCAAAACTGTGAAATGTTTGGTTGAAATGTACAGTAAAATATTCCATCCCTACCAAGAGAGACTAAAAACATGTCTATAAAAATGCCCTCCAAATAGTGAGTCTCTCTATCCCAAGGCATGAAGGTCTGAATACTTTTACCTACTGTTTAAGGCGCTGATGGTGAATGGCTTTTTATTTGGCTGGTGCCAAAGCCATGTAGGTTTTGCGTAGGACACTTGGCAATAATTTAAGAAACAGAACTTGAAAATGACAAAAAGAGGTCATATTTGTTTTTTTAAAAATTGCCACCTAGCAGTTGTATACACCTCAAATTGTTTTTGTATTTAAATGACAGTGTCAATTTGAAACTAGTCATATTAAATTAATCAAAATCATTTTGATGAAGTTCACCTGCCTTGTCTTTGAGTATATTTGCCCACTTCTAAAAAAGTTTTGACTTTGTTTTCCTATTTTATTTCCTTGACATTTTTTTTCAACTCTTGCTTTGTGGGCTGGTATTGCAGGAGACCTCTGATCTAAGGATGTAAATATCCCTTAAAAATGTTAACCAGTTAAATGATATCATTTTAATTGGTTAACTGGGGTCTAGATAGCTTCAGGTGGGCAGGAGAGCCTCCAGCCTGGCCCACTGTGTGCAGCAGAGGATGCTCCAGTCCGATCGGGCCACCGGTTAACCATCACTTGGTAAGCATCACCCGGTAAGGGTGATTCTTACTAGGTAACTGGTGAACCCTTTATATCCCTAATCCGATCACCCTGTTGTGCATGTGACTCTGAGATGCTTCTTGAGTCAAGTGACTGCCCCTAATTCTATGCCAATCCTCCTCTCTGGCTCTGTGTATTAAAGAACTGGAATGCAGGTCATCACATTTCTGACTGCATCTTGGCTCAAGTTTGAACATGTTCTTGCTGGGAGGGCAAGGAATTCCTGCTGCACCCACCTTTCTACGCTGTTTTGCTTCTGGGGAGGAGAAACAGGATATCCACTAATTTAAAATCCTGCTCTGCTTTTTGTCTGGTTCCTATTTGATTACAGGCAGCCAAGAAACTCTGTGGGAATGAGTTTGAATTTCTTCTGTGTTGATTTGGGGTGAAGCTTGCAATTGTACTATTCAAAAGCTTCAGAGGGGTAGCCGGGTTAGTCTGTAACAGAAAAAACTTAAAAAACAACAAATAGTCTAGTAGCACCTTAAAGATTAACAAAACATGTAGATGGGTACCATGAGCTTTCGTGGGCACAATCCACTTGTTCAGATGACAGCTGTATACAATAGATTGAGAAATGTGTCTGGGATGGAAGCTAGAGGCATGAAAGTAAGTGTAGCTGTCGGTAGGTTTCCGGTATAGGGTGGTGGAAATTTGTCCGTTATTTAATTATACTGTAGTGTCAAGGAAGTGGATTTCTCGTGTGGACTGATCCAGGCTGAGGCTGATGGTAGGGTGGAAGTTGTTGAAATCCCTGTGAAATTCTTCAAGGTCTCGTTCCTGTGGGTCCATATGATGATGTCATCAATATAGCGTAAGTAAAGTAAGGATGTTAGAGGGCTAGAGCTGAGGAAATGTTCAAGGTCAGCCATAAGGACATTGGCATATTGTGGTGCCATGCGGGTGCCCAGGGCTGTGCTGCTGACTTGAAGATACAAATTGTCTCCGAATCAGAAGTAGTTGTGGGTCATCTGTCATCTGAAGAAGTGGGTTGTGCCCACGAAAGCGCATGATACCATCTACATGTTTTGTTAGTCTTTAAGGTGCTACTAGGCTATTAGTTGGTTTTCAAATTGTACTATTGTTCAATTTGTAATTGTAATGTAAAGTGCGTGAGTAGGCAATCTGATGTATGTCTTAATATATGTCTTGACTTGAAGGCCTCAACATCTCTCTGGACTAGAGATGATTCGAGATTTATGTGATGGGCAGCTGCAGGGTGGAGAAATTGGTTCAACAGAAATAACCTTCACTCCTGGGAAGATCAAAGGTGGAACCCACATAGCAAATACCAAAACAGCAGGGTATGTGTATTTTAATACCTATTGTTAACTGATTTAATAACTAGTGTTCACTATTCTTCAGTAATTTTCAGGTTATGGCAAAAATGACCAAAAAAACCCCAAAGAAATTCATGCTGAGGGGACTGATACTAACCTTATAGTTCCTAGCCAATATGTTTTAGTAATGAAAATGTACAAGAGAAATAAACAGGAAACTTATGTTAATTTCCATCTCAAGAGGGAGAGTTTGCAAAACTAGATTGATCAAAGATAAAACAAAATTTTTAGGGAAAGTTCTTTATTTTTAGTCTTGTAAAGAAACAACAGTGACAAAACGGTACTTGTTAGGATTTTGGCAGGGTAATATATGTTAGAGCAGCATTTCTTAAACTATGGGCTGCGGCCCGGGAAAAAAATACCGAGCCTCAGTGTGGCTGCCGGGAAGGGAGCAGAGGAGGGGGAACCGGCTGCCGGGAAGCAGGGTTGGGGGGCAGCGGGGTTGTCCCGCGGAGATCCAGGCAGATGGGCGGGCAGCGAAAGCAGGGCTGGGGGCAGCAGGGCTGTCCCACGGAGATCTGGGCAGGCGAGTGGGCGGGTGGCAGAAGCAGGGCTGGGGGCAGCGGGGCTGTCCCGCAGAGATCTGGGCGGGCAGGCAGCGGAAGGAGGGTTGGGGGTAGTGGGGCTGTCCCACGGAGATCTGGGTGGGTGGGCGGTGGAAGCAGGGTTGGAGGGAGTGGGGCTGTCCATCGGAGATTGGGGAGGGCAGGTGGCGGAACCAGAGCTGGACAGGAGCCGGGGGAGATCAGGAGGAGGAGGACAGGAGAACCAGCTGCCGGAAGCAGGGCTGGACGGGGGCAGCGGGGCTGGTCGGGGGGGTCTGACTGGGGGAGATTGGTGGGGGACGGGGGGAACCAGCCGGGGGCAGCAGGGCTGGACTGGGGAGATGGGGGCGGGGGGAGTGGGACTGACCTGGGCACATGCAGACCCTGGCAGACGAGTGAGTCTGGCCGTGGGTTCCATTCCCCTCCCCCCACGTACCCTCCCTCGAGTAGTTGCGAACTGCCTGGCAGGTAGACACACTCAGGCAGCGTGAGCACATCTACCTGCCAGGCAGTTCACAGCTAAGGACTGATACACCTAATTATAATAAAACTTACCTAATTAGAAAATACCAGACATTTTATATGTCTGGTAATTTCTCAATTTCTTTCCCAGACAAAATCTTCAAATACCGGACTGTACAGTACAAAACTGGACACCTGGCAACCCTACCCCTCCTTGCACCCTCCCTCCTAGCCAGATCCCCTACCCCCAATCTGCTCCTGCTCCCACCTCCTGGAGTGCTCAGGCGGTGCTGGGTCCCCCAAGCCCTGGCCCAGGCTGGGCGGAGGATGCAGCCGGGTGAAACGCTGAAAATGTATTCATTTTTCATTCTTTTTTTATATGCGTTTATATTTTTGGGCTGCAGAAAACAGTACTGAAAAAAAAACGCGTTCCAGCTAAAGTAAAAAGTTTGGGAAACCCTGATCTAGCCAGCTTTCTATCCATCTTACAGTCCATTTATCCAATCCATATTCCCTTAACTTGCTGGCAAGAATATTGTGGGTGACTGTATCAAAAGCTTTGCTAACGCTGGCACTTGGGGCTTTGGGAGGACCAGAAACAACTTATTTGAATATTCATCATTTGCTTAATGAATATGCAAATATGCAAATGAATGTTACAGGTCCTCCAAAAGCTCGTGAATGGATTTACTGGTCTCCGTGTCAAAAAGTTTGGGAACCCCTGTGTTAGAGGAATGTATAATGTCATTTCAGTAATGATTATCTTCAGGCTCTTTGCATTCTTCTGACATTTAGTGGTTTAACTGGATTTTGCCTGCATCACCTTTGTGTTTTCCAATTCCATTTTAGGAGTGTGTGCCTACTAATGCAGGTAGCGATGCCCTGCGTGCTCTTTGCTGCTTCCCCTTCAGAGCTTCGTTTAAAAGGTGGGACTAATGCTGAGATGGCTCCGCAGATAGACTACACAGTGATGGTATGGATCAGCTTCTTTGACTAGCTAAATCTTTCAGGTGCACAAGTAACTTATCTAGGTTTCTATTGCTGCTTCATATCATTAATGGTAATTGTAGAGTAATCAAAGCAGTTTGTTTCTTTTTTGCTGTTTCAAGCATGAAATAAAATACAACAACCTGAGTTTTCTTTAAACCAGGGGTGGGGAACGTTTTTTATGTTGGGTACCGCTGACCCACAGAAAAATCAGTTGGGGGCTACATACAAGTGAGAAGTGGGGGAAAAAAACCAAAAACCTTCACTGACATGGCCCTGAGTGAGAAGGAGAAGGACATTCCGCACGTTCCTCTCGTACAGCAGAGCTAGGAGGACCCAAGCAAGTAAATTTTGTGTGCTCCAGCCCCACAAGAGGGGAATGGAGCACCTGCACAGGCCCCCCAATGCTGGTGGTGAGAGCCCTGAGCCTCGAGGACCAGATCCAGGCAAGCCAGGGCCTTCATTTGGCCCATAGACTTTAGGCTTCCCACCTCTGCTTTAAAAACTAAACTATCCAACTCAGGGCCGGCTTTAGGCCAATTCAGCCGATTCCCCGTCCCCAGGGATTTTGGGGCTATCTGGGACGCACAACGCATGCGCGGGGCCCTGGGCGCACGGCACACGCGCAGTGCTGCCCCAGGTACGCAACGCCCCGGGCGCGCGACGCATGCGCAGTGCCATCTGGGATGCACGACGCATGCACGGGGCCCCGGGCGCGCGGCACACGTGCAGTGCCGCCCCAGGTATGCACCGTCCCGGGCGTGCGGCGCATGCGCGGGGCCCCGAGCGCATGGCGCATGCGCGGGGCCCCAGGCGCGCGGCGCATGTGCCATGCCACCCGGGGGCCCCGTGCATGCGTGGCCCCGCCCCCGGAATCGGGCCCTGCCCTTGCTAAAGCCGGCCCTGATCCAATTAAAGTGTGGTTAGTATAGGAATATTGTACTATTAATACTGATTTTATAGCACAGGGGTCAGCAACCTTTTCAAACTGAGGAGCCAAACTGCATCAAAATTCAGAACATGTGGCAACAAAGAATGCCAATTTGCATGACTGAAAAAACACAACTTAATATTATTGATAATTGACATAATAATTAATAATAGAACAAATGAAACATTGTAGTCACAGACTTTATTTAATGGGACTTCTGCTGCTGCATCTTTCCGCACAGATCTTTGAAATTTACATCATAACTGGTCAAATCCAGCATCATGCACACATTTAGGCTGTCTTCTGTCAATCTTATGGCAGGGGGCTGGGTTAGAGTATATGAGGGGCTCAGGGCAGGAGAATGGGGTGTATGATGGACTCAGGGCACAAGGAGTGTGTGGAGGTGCAGGAGTGTTATGGGAGGGGACAGGATTTTTGGGGGTGCAGGAGGCTGGGGATGTGGGAGGAACAAGGGGCGCAGGGCAGGGGGTTCAGGTGTATGATGGGTTTAGGGTTGGTGTATGGGGGGGCAGGAGTTTTATGATGTTGGGGCTAGATGGGGGCTGAGCCCCAATTGGGGGCTTGTTGACCAAGCTTCATTTTTAAACAAAGTAAAATATTATGTCCAACACAAAATGTTTCAACATTGTCTTTATTTATGGCAGGGGTGGGGAACCTTTTTTGGGTCAGGGGCCACCACTGAAAAATCAGTTGGGGACCACACAAGTGAGAAGCAAAAAAACCCCTCCAAAACCCTCAACCCTCACTAATGTGCTCCCCCCCCAACTGAAACACCTCACTCCCCTGGTGTTCCAGCCCCATAGTGGGGGGAGGGACAGGGAGGACTGAGGTTCAAGGCCTCAGGCCAGATTTACTTTGCTGGGGTTCCAAGGTAGTGGATTTTGTGGGTTGGGGCCAAAAATAAGGCATTAACTGTGTGGGGCAGGGCTGTCAGTGAATGGGATAGAAATGGGAGTACAGGATCTGTGCAGGAGGTGAGACTGCAGGAGGTGGGGTGTACGAGATGGGGAGAGTGTGAGGTCTGGCCAAGGGGGCAGGCTGCCTAGGCGGAGGGCAGGAGTGGGCTGGGTGCTGGCTGTCTGGCCAGGGGGCAGAGGGTGTCTGATCTGGGGGCAGAGGGCATGGGGGATTTTGGACAGAGGGCAGGGGGTGTCTGGCCAGGATGCAGGGGGGGATTTTGGCCAGGAGGCCGGAGGGAGAGGGGATTTTGGGCAGGGGACAGAGGGCAAAGGGTGTCTGGACATGGGGCTGGGGGCAGGAGGCAGGCTGTCTGGCCGGGGGTGGGTGAGTGGGTGACACTTACTTGTTTACGTGTAACGCACCTTCTACTGCTCCTATTCCCTATCAGGAAACCCCCAGGAAGGGTTGGTAGGAGAGACTGCAGGAAGCGTGTCCCGAGGCAACAAATTGACCAGTATGCGGGGAGCCATCTTTAGTTCCTGGTTTCCTCCACACCGGGAGGTGGGGGAGAGGAGGAAAACACTGTTGCGCCAAGTCATTTTTAGTGCTGTTTGTTCCCTGCATGCCAGATCCAGGAGCCTCGGGGCTTTCTCCCCTCCCTCCCCCCACTAGCGTTCTAGTCTTGCAGGGGCCATAAGGCTGCCGCATCAGTGCTGGCTCCCTGCTGCAGGGAGAGTAAGGGGGGGCTGAGTTGCGGCTCCAGAAGAGCCATATCTGGCTCCCTAGAGAGCCATATTTGGCTTGCGAGCTATAGGTTGCTGACCCCTATAGAATATGCTTAAAGGCAACTGATGCCTCATATAATTCCTTGAAACATAAAGAAGTCTGCCTCTACTTGCCTATTTCTCTTCCTTTATTTTAGTTGCTGAAGATCATTTGAATTAAAACAGTCTTTCTATGCTAGAAATGCTAAGTATTAATAGGAAAGGAAGGAAGAAGGTCCATAAAAGTCCCTTACAAAATGGTATGCAGGCTAAAATGTGCAGATCCTGCTCTAATTCATTTTGTCTGACACTGACCATTTTCTACAGTGTATTTTCAGATCTTCATAGTAGAACAATATATATTTTCTTTTCTCTAAGGGTTGAGTAGGTGGGTGGGACATGTTAAACACAAAACAGTTCTCCATTTTTAAAGTATGTTTACTCCTCAGGTCCTTAAACCAATACTTGAAAAGTTCACTATGACATTTGACTGTGACATAAAAAGGAGGTAAGTTGCATGTTCTTGGCTTCTGAAATACTATGTGCCGGTGGCCTGTTTGTAAGTGGAATATGATTCCTTTACATTGGGGTGCTTTGTCCAGACTGTCAGAATCCACTAAAGGCAAAGGCAGTTTTTTGTTTATCTCAGTGGAAGTTGTATCAGACCTGCTAAGGCCTTGCGAAATTCAGTTTACCCACCTATGAAAAAAAGATAAGAAGATTTATCTACTCATGGTTATTGATTGTCTAATCTTTGTAAATTACTTCAGGAACCTTAAATGAAAATGTTACTTAAGCATAAAGTATTATTTTAATTTCTTATATAGTGTTTAGTAGGGATGTTAAATTTAGATTAATTAACTAATTAATCGACTATTCGATTAGTCTATAAGGGTGTCTTTGTCTTTGAACTGTAGCAAGAACCTTGCCGGGCTCTTGCTACACTTCAAAAGTGGAAGTCCCGCAGGGACTCCCTGCGGAGCCTGAGTCTTTGAAATGTACAAGAGCCCCCTGGGGCTCTTGTACATTTCAAAAGCAGAATCGCAGCAGAAGCAATGTGAGCGGAGACTGCTTCAGTTCCCGCTTGTGCCATTTCCCGCTGTGCCTCTACCTCCCCTACCCCCAGCACCGCCTTCTGCTCCCCCCATTGCTGCCTCTCCCTGATAGAAGCAGCAAGGGAGGGGGGGAAGTGACTAGTCGCATCACTAGTTAACTTTCCAATAAGCTTCTGCTTATCAGATAGTCGACTAGTCAGCTAGTCACTTACATCCCTAGTGTTTACATTGCTAGCTGCATGAGAGAGTCTCTACCACAAGAAACTTAATGTCTGCTTTTAGACATAATTTGACACGAAATAATTACAAGTAAAAAAACCCCATTTGCTAAATACGAATTATATCATTCATCATTTTCTGACAAAATAAAATATAATATAAAATGAACCTGAATAAATGTAAGTTAAGCTGTATAATGCTTAAATAGATTTAATATGTCCTCTGGGTTAGCAGGAAAAAAAAAAGCATCAAATATAATATAAAAGCCCTATTTAGTTGCAAATCAACGTATTTTAACAATTGAAAAGTATATGCACAATACAATTAAAAAGGTTTATTTAAATCAAGGTTTCCTGCTTGCTGATTAAAATCAGTGATTTAAGTTACAGCAGTTAAAATCAATTTACTCTGTTCATAAGATTGTGCACTTAACTGGGTTCGTTCCATGCACTTTGAAGGAAATACTATGTTTATTTTTTGTACACATTTCTAAAACATATATCACTTACATTTCTAAGCCACTTGACTGGTCTAAAATGGCATGGTAAAGATAAGACACCTACTCGCAATCAGATGTCCTAAATGCATTTTTAGTTTTCATAGTTATAGGAATAATTTAGGTTGCAATGTTATGGATCCCTTTTCTTTGCATTTAACCATATCTAATTGACATTTTAATAGGGGCTACTACCCCCAAGGTGGTGGTGAAGTAATAGTTCGAATGTCACCAGTCAAACAGTTAAGCCCAATAAATTTAACTGAACGTGGCACTGTGACAAAGATACATGGAAGAGCATTTGTTGCCGGAGCCTTGCCCATTAAAGTGAGTGCCTGTAATATTTTGTGGTATAAAGGTCTGTAATTGTATATAATGTAAATAAATACTATACTATTATTTGTATATTATTCAGTCTTTATAAGTAGTTATGTGCATTTACTGATATTTTTTTTCTGTAGTTCTCCACCTTGTAAACCCACTCATCCAACTGTTCAGAGCTTTCAAGGAGAGGAAAATTATAACAAATACAAATTTAGGGAATTCTAAAATGTCATTTATTATTGTTCTTGTTCTTATTATTAAGTTATGGTAAGACCCAAAATGGGAAGAAAAAACATTGTCCAAGTTGTAAACATTCAGAAACTTTGGCAGATATTCATGATTGGATGCCTTTCTAAAAGATAGGCTTGAGCGCGACCAGAAGTGATGGATTTGATGCAGAGCTCTTTTGTTGAAGTTGTCTAGCCTGTATTATATAGGCGGTCAGTCTACATGAACCTAATGGCCTTTCTGATCTTAAAGTCTGTGAACATATGAAAAAGTGTTTGGAAAGCTTATAGCACAGAGGTAGATACAGTTTCTGTCCTAAAGTGCTTGTAAACTGGGACACAAGGTAGGTCTCTGCTTCATAAAATTGTGGGTTTTTTTTTTAAGATCAGAGCTCTCAAGATTTATCAGGGCTAGAAAGAAAATATCTTATAGCATGGGGGGAAATTCTGAATTTCTGTTGCTATGGAAGCCCCGTATACAGCTTTAAAATCTGTCATTGGTCTGGGACTGAATATTACCTAAACTTTGAGCCAAAATTGCACACTGAGGGGAAGGAGGAGAGGTTAGATATCAGTTAGATATCAGCTTGCAGAAGTTGGCAATAATACAAGAGATAAAATTAATTTTAAATGCTACTCTCCTTGTGTCTTGGAAGAATGATATTCAAGTATGTGTTCATATGGTTAAGTATATAGGGGAAATGTTAGAGCAGAAGTTTATTTTAACTACTATACATGCTTCCTTTTTATTTTACCATGCCAGCTAGCAAAAGACATGGCATCGGCAGCAGTGAGATGTATCAGAAAAGAAATCAGGGATCTTTACGTTAATATTCAGCCTGTTCGAGAAGCTGATAATCAAGCCTTTGGAACTGGAAGTGGAATAATGTGAGACAAGACACAAACTTCTTTTATACTTATCTTACTGTGTTCTTAGCTGAGAATGTGATGTAGTAAACAAAAAACCACAATATCTCTTTCCTTTTTATTAAGAATAGTTAATTAGGGCACTTTGTAATAAGCCAAGAATTTTATAAATATTTTTATTTAATCATTTGCAGGAAGAGTTGGTGTGTTTAAATCTTCAGCAAAGAGTTTTTCTGTTAAGAATTTCTCAGGAATTTTAATTAAAAATGTATTAACAAAAACAAACTAAAACTTTATTTCTAAGTATCTGACTGAAACGTCAGTACTTAACATAAAACTAAAAATCCCTTCCTCTGTCATCTCAGTGGTTTTTTTATCCATTCACAGACTTCTCCAGCAAAAACAGAGACCTGACCTAGTAACTCTCATGTAAAAGTAGAAATATTGTGTGTTTCTTTGGCATAAATACAAGCCCATTCCATATCACACAGATGCAAAAGAGGGAACAAACATCTTCTTTGCAGTCACTTTTTAAAGGAATTGAAATAGAAAAAAAAGATACTAAAGCCACATTAAATGTATATATTCAAAGACAACACATTCATAATACGCTTACTAGTTTAGGTATAATCAATCAGCTAATATTTACAGTGTGTGCAATGTGGGTATTTTATTATAGAGATATTATATCTGAATTCTCTAGCTTTTTAAATAACCTTCCACACTGATCATACCAGCTGCTTTTGTCTTGATATCATAACTCAGTTTGCTATGATAGCAATCAGGCATTTATCTGCAAATTGATAATATACTTAGTTTTTCATTTTAGTATTGTTGCAGAGACTTCAACAGGGTGTCTGTTTGCTGGATCATCGCTAGGTAAAAGAGGTGAGGATTGTATGAATTATATCCATATTTTGTGCATTTAATTTCTTAGTAAATATTACATCCATATGATAATCATGGGCAACAGAAATTTGCAGATTTTAGTTTTGCTTTATAACATCTTATACTTTCATTAAAAATAGGCTACATTTTCACATCCATGTTTTTTTCTCTAGCATGGTGAACCAATCAACATAGCTGTGAATTTATCCACTTATTTTAATAGATTGTTAGAGATCACTGATTTGGGAAAACTTCTGGATTTTTTACAACCTACACATTCCACTCCAGTTCATCTGGTGAAGGATTTATGCTATGCTACATAGAGCAGAGATTGTGTTAGAGATTTAGGAGTGAATTTGTTTTTAAGTAGCATCTTGTTTGGCTAAAGCTGCTTCTCAAAGTGTAAGGTGGCCTAGAAGCTTCCCGGTGCTTAGAGAGTCTGTATCATACTTGCCCAGATGCACTAGTGGGATGATGGATCATGGTACTCAGAGGGTGCCAGGTGACTATTTCGGACAAGAATGTGGCAATAAAGGTATAATCCAAGCCTTCTGTTTCCTGTTTTTTCACATTGCACAATTAAAATGTTTTGGAGCTGTTTAATCCTCCTGAACTCTCTCCCTAGGTAAGAATTCTGACAGGGTTGGAATTGAAGCTGCAGAAATGCTGCTTGGAAATCTTAGGCATGGGGGAGCAGTAGATGACTATCTGCAAGACCAGGTAAGAAGCCCGCACACCGACTTCAAGGTAAAGTTAAGGCAGCAAGCACAGCAACTGGGTTTGACTGTGTATTGAATGTAAATCAAGAGCACAAAACAAAAGTCTCAAGTCAAACAGATTGCCTTTCCACAGTAATCCAGAGTTACATTCGAATAGCCACCACAGCCATAGGTTTAGGAGACATTCAGGGGTCTCCCAAACCCAGTCATCCTGAAGTCATAGGGGAGGAGCTAGTAAGCAGCCTTTTCTGGTTCTGATCTTGTACGTGTTAGAAGATTCTATGGAGGGAACCTCGCAGCATGAGTAGGAATAGCAGCCCTGATAAGCCAAAATGAATTTGTTAGCATGGGCGGCCAGTATGCTAGGCAGGGGAAGGCTTTGCCTTCCCAAACCGCCAGCCTGGTCCCCCAACACTCCTCCCCCAGTACGCCTACTGTAAGCATTCAGGGGGCGGAGTGTTGCTGCCCCCAGCTCCTGCTGTCCTCATGCAGCTGGCTGGGAAGCCTGGAGCGGCCTGCTCTCCTCCCTCTCCAGTGCGCCTACCTGGGACACTGGAGCTGCTCACTGTCCACCCTCCCCATGCTCCGGAGCCATGGAAGCTGGAGCCGTGTCCTGTCTACCCTCCCTGTGTTCCAGGACTGGAGAGGCTTGGGCCATGTGCCTTCCTCAGTGCTCGGAGCCAGGGAGGCTTGGGCCTCACACCTTCCTCAGTGCTGGGGGAGGGGGTGGGGAGGTGGCTTGGATCCCACAGGGGTGGGGCTGGGGCTTGCCTCTCTCACCCCTACCTTCACCAACCACACATGCTTGTTAAGAAGTTTAAACAAGCTATTTAAGGTCCACAGGGAAACACACACGATACCTGTCAAGCCTCCTGAGGTCCAAGCAGAGTTGTGAACTAGCCTCCTATAGCTCACTCTACACAAGAGATCGAAGGTTTGTAAGAGCAGGACTCTCTTCTTAAGTGCCTCAAGAGGTGACTAGGTGGGAGTAGCAGAGAGAATAACAAAGGGACATTCTTGCTGCTCTGGTTCCTGCTGCACCCTGGCCTGTTGAGCTGCTGATGCGCTAAATGTAGTGTGACAGTCAATGTGTCAGAGTGATTTTCCTAATTCAAGTCAGACCACTACACATCTGGTGGTGGATACCTCTCTGAGTGTGTCATTATTCAAAAACTTCATTCCCAATGTTGGGCACAGCCCCAGATGTCACCTATCAATCTGACGTCAGGTGTGAATTTTGGTGTGTGTGTGTGGATTTTAGCAAAAGTGCCAGAATCAAGAGTGCAACTGTGTTACCATTATGGAATGGCTGCTGCCACTCTAATATACACTGAAGAAGTAAACCTAGTTGTTTTCAGTTCTCTTGCGTACTGCTTTGATTCTTTTATGTACCTGTAGTAATGATTAAAAAACTAATTATATTTTTTTCTTCTTAAGCTGATTATTTTCATGGCATTAGCCAATGGGGTATCTAGAGTGAGAAGTGGACCAATTACACTTCATACTCAGACTGCTATACATTTTGCAGAACAGCTAACAAAGGTAAGTCTGGAGAATGGAGAAGAGCACTATCAGTGGGCCTTCATCTGCGACTTAGGTCTTCTGTACACATGGGCTTAGTGGGGAGTGAGTCAAAGCATAAGTCCACAACACACTAGCCCTCTGTGCATTAAGGTCGGGTTTGCACTACAAACTTACAGTGATACAGCTACATTGTGTGGGAGTAAGAAAAATCCACGCACCTGAGCAATGTCGTTATACTGACCTCATGGTCCGTGTTGACGGTGTAGTATTGACAGGGGGGCTCCTCCAGTTGACATAGCTGGACAGGAAGTACCATGAGGGAGGGGGAGGGATAGCTCAGTGGTTTGAGCATTGGCCTGCTAAACCCAGGGTTGTGAGTTCAATCTTTGAGGGGGCCATTTAGGGATCTGGGGCAAATCTGTCAGGGATGGTACTTGGTCCTGCCATGAGAGCAGGGGACTAGACTTGATGTCCTCTCAAGGTCCCTCCAGTTCTATGAGATAGGTATATCTCCATGTAAGCTACTGCCTCTCACAGAGGTGGAATACCTATGCTGACAGGAGAAACCTTCACTGAAATGTTACACAACTTCCACTGCACTATTTAAGTGTAGACCTGTCCTAAGTCCCTGGGTGGATTCAGCTGACAGCCAACACTACATTAAGTCCCTTGTTTGCCGTGAACTAAATCCCTGTGTAGTCAAGTCCTTAACATGTACACCTTTGTAGCATCACCATCTGATGGCTTTTTTGTGGTATATGTGAAATGAGTTTGGTCTTGGGATATGGGCATTCAGAACACCATAGTTCATACTTATTATTGGCAAATAACCCTCAGTGTAATGAGTAAAGAGCAGTATGTTTAGAGTTCAATTTTAAATTCCTTATTTCACAACCTTAATTAAAATATTTTCAGTGGCATTAATTATGTTATTATATACACTCATCTGTTTATTAAACACGTGTTCAGGGGCTGTTAAGTTTTCTAATACTTTGTCTTCACGATTGCAGGCCAAATTTACTGTGACAAAATCAGAAGATGAAGATTCTACTAAAGATACCTACCTTATTGAGTGCCAAGGAATGGGGATGATAAACTCAAATTTGTAGTTTTTCTTTAAAGGAAAAAAATGTACCTCTGATGTATTGCACTACATTTCAGTTGACATATTTACACTGTGAGGAACAGGGATTATTTATCATATATAATTAGTTTGATTCAAATTCAGAGATGATCTGGTTATTTCTTGGCATGCTGAGAACATTTCCTGTCCTGCTTTTGATTGTTAACAGCAAAATGAGTACAGACAAGATAGCAAATGACACAGTCATTCCTCTGAAAACATGTAGGATTATCATAGGGTATCTTTTACATATTTGTTATGAAATAGATGAACAGAAAATGAACTATCAATCTGTGTCTCTAAAGTATTCTGTTTCTGTAGTCATTTTGCTGAAAATGATATGGAAAAAATAAAGCCATTTCAGTGTGCTGTAATTGGATATTTTTGCTTCTGATCTCTCCAGCAGCTTGTGTTAAAGTGAGGTCAGTTCAGTAGTTGCAAATTAAAGTTTTGCAAATACCATCTGGAACTCCTTTTCAGTTATCCTTGCGCTAGTCCCATCAAATGGGGTCAGCTCTACAAGTCTGCTCCTTCCAAAGTGCTCTCTTCAGTGCCATATCCTGTCACACCACATGCTGACTCCCCCCGCTATGTAAGGTATATACCCTAGGGTTGAGGAGTGTAGGGCACTGTACTTGCCAAACCTGTGCCACGCTCTTAATACCCATGCTATCTGGAAATCCAGTGTCTGTTTTCTGCATGCCACTACAAATGTAAATGTACTTTAAGACATCCCACCCTGTCTTCTTGGGTTGGCCCCCATCTTTTTTCCTTCAGTTTTGATTTGTTGCACTGTCTTCCCCTATAGGTCTCAGGACTGTGCGTTATGTGACCAAACCTCGTTAGCCTGTATTCCATTTTTTTTTCCATTTATGGGTGTTATTCTGAACATGTCTGTAAAATTCACATTCCTCATGTAATCTTTCTTGCTTGCACCATTCACACAACTTAACATTTGCATTTCTGTGGAACAGATCATTTGCTCATATTTCTTCTTTGCTGTCTGCTACACAGCAATGCTACACATTGAAACTGGGTAGACCAGCTTTTTATAGCCATTGTTCCCTTTTAATCTTATGATAGCTTCCTGTCACACATTTACACCAGTTATCTCTCTACAGTTGAGCCAGGCATTTATTATCCTAGCTCTAATTTCACCCACATTTTCCTGGATTCTGGAACCCAGACACTTGAAATGTGATTTTTGGCATTCCCTGCCCATCTAGTTTTAAGACTAATTATTCAGTATACACCTTATATAATATATCCTGGTTTTGCCTTCACTTATTCTGTTCCCATGTCTCTCTATTTAACAGATTTATCTAATAATTTGATTGGATCTGAAATAAAATGCATAAATTCTCTAAATGCATTTGTAATGTCCACTCTTATTTCTGTTTTAGGAATTTCTGCTGTCACTCATCAGCATAGTATCTGAGCACTAAAATCAGACTGCATACGTCGCTCCTTTTGATGAAACTATGCATTACTTAAAACTGTATCTATTTTATATACCAAAAACATTGATTAGCTCACTGCAGAGATAGTATCGAGTGCAACCAATAGTGACCTAGTTGAATTTAGCTACTTCTGCTGTAAACCATTGATCTAGGTACTGCATATACACAGAACTTCTCCAAAAAAACTGCTGTACTAAAATACATAAGACCAATAAAGGAGGGGATGGTGTGATGTTCTCCATTTTACACCTGGGAAATTGAGACACTGTAAAAGAAGGGCTAGATCCACAAAAGGACTCAAGTTTTACAACACCTGATGGCCCACAGGAGAATCCTTAGCCTACAGTAGCTGCTCATGTTTCCTGTACGATGCATAGTGAGAGTTAAGCAGCTAAGCATGCAATTCACAGAAGCCAGCACATTGAATGGTGAGCTGCCTGAGCTAGCCAGTAGGGAATGCTGAGGAGAAGTATGAGGCCTACACTTCATCCCTCAAAAATACCTATGTGCCTAACTCCAAGCTGGAGGGAGACCATCTATCCCTATTCAGGATTATCAGTGTGAACCATCTCCTGGCGTTTATTCTGCAGCGCCCTCCAGCGCATGTAACTGTGTAACCACTAAGGTTACCTTTTTAAACAACTTTTTACATTCCTAATCCATGGCACATGATTTTTAAAGTTGCAGTAGTAGTTGCTTCACTGTGCATTTTAACTGGCTTTAAAGCACTGAATTTAGGATTGAAGGATGCCCCCTGAAGCCAAGAGAGAGCTGATATGTGTCTGGTTAACAATATCTGCCTCTCTGTAGAGCTCCCTTTCTCTCAGAAATCGGTCACACACAGAAAATGAACAGGATTAATTTTTTAACCCAACAGAAATAGTTCTTAAGGTTATATGAATGTCTAATACTAAGAGTGGCCTGGTGGTGGCAGCAGGCAACAAACCAATACTGGATGAATTGAAACCTAGTTTGACAGTTGGTATCAGGAACACCTCTCAAACACCATTCCAGGCTCTTGATTTTTAGGGCTAGTATGGGGAAAGGCCCAGAAAATACTTACTCTCAAGTGGAGAAGCTTGAAGGGAAGCATACATGCAGCTAACATATCTTTTCACCAAAATATATGTTGCTCTAAAACAGATGTTAAACAGATCTTCATTAGGATAGTTTAACGTTTGCACTACACAGGAGATTGGTATACAGAGGTGATGCATGGGGGTGCGCATGGGCCCATTTCCTCCTTCCCCCCCACTGCCCTGACCAGCAGCCAGCAGCGGGGTTGGTGGGCCAGAGAACTGGTGGTTTGTACAGAAGTGCTCCCTGTAGCAACGTGCTATTTAGGAAGTATTTAGGATTACTGAGCCTGCGACCCTGCTAGTACCCTGGACTGCATAGGCTGGGAGAAGAGGTGGGACAGGGAGGTGTGGAGCCAGAGTGGGTTGGGGGTGGAGTAAGGAGCCTGGAATGGAAGGGGGTTGTTCTAGCCTTTGCCAAAGCTGGCGGGGGGAGGTGGTAGAGGGACGTGTTTGACAGCTCAGTGCCAAGCTGTTTCTGTCTGCATTCCCTCCGATTCCTGCCCTCCACAAGGGTCTGCACATCATCAGCCAGGACAGGTAGGTGGAAAATGCAGTTCGTGGCTCCAGATCTTGGTGTCGCTAACACATTCCAAATGTTACAGAGTCACGCATCTGACTAGTGCAACGAGATAAGG
This sequence comes from Pelochelys cantorii, assembly GCA_032595735.1. Taxonomy (NCBI): domain Eukaryota; kingdom Metazoa; phylum Chordata; order Testudines; family Trionychidae; genus Pelochelys; species Pelochelys cantorii. The sequence continues at coordinate 27,145,938 of CM064334.1, read as the reverse complement.
AAACTACTGGACACCAATTGGGGCTCATCTAGACTATGCCGAAGGGCTGAAAGAGGATATGCAAATTAAGTGGGAATTTGCATATCTTCTTCCGATCTTACTTTCGAAAGCAGAGCTTTCAAAAGTGAAAATAGTTTGCATACGGCTTTTTCAGCGAACCCCCCTTTTTCAAAAAGCCACGTAAACCTCATTTTTTGAGGAAAAGCGGCTTTTCGAAAAAGGGGGGAGTTCACTGAAAAAGCTGCATCCAAACTACTTTCACTTTCAAAAGCTCTGCTTTCAAAAGTGAGATTGGAAGATGATATGCAACTGCCTGCAGAATTTGCATATCCTCTTTCGGCACTTCAGCGTAGTCTAGATGAGCCCCTAGAATAATCGTAAAAAAACATCCTGTGAAGCTAGTAGCAGAGAAAGGCTTTACATAATAGGCTATGTCTATACTACGAGTTTTTGCCAGAAGAGGCAATGCAAATGAAGCACTGATTAGCATATTGTCGCACTTCATTTACATAATCTCCACTGAGGCCTTTTGCATAAGAGGTTTTTGCTTAAAACAAGCAGTGCGGATGTGTCCGTTTTGCACAAAAACCTGTTGTGCAAAAAGAAACAGCAGAAAATATGCTAATGTATCGCGACTTTCTGCCAATCTTCCCCATTTAAGGTTTTGTTAATCTCTAGCAAAACATTTGCTTCCGAGTGATACACAACAAAAAGCTTTAGAAGCATTCAACACATGCAATTCTCCTCCCCCACATTCCTTAAAACACTCAGAGATGCATTAGGTTAAACATCTAGCTTTTCTCCCCTTTATAGTTTTGAGAAACTAACTAGGGCTGAGTTCATGACTATTTTAAGAATGGGGAATCTCAGGGTACGGCTACACTGCAGCGCTATTTCAGGATATTTCTGGTATCCTGAAATAGCTATTCCATGTCTTTAAACAAGCCCATTATTTTGAAATATAATGGGCTCACTATTCCAACGTCCCAGTAAACCTTGTTCCACATGGATTAAAGGAGGTTTTGGAATAGCAGTTTATTTTGAAATTTGGTACAGCATCAAATTACAAAATAAGCTATTTCAAAATTAACTTGAAATAAGCTGCACAATCATCAAGCATAAAGGGAGTTCCAACAGGTGGAAAAGCCAGCAGGAAATATTATCTCCTATACACTTTGTTCCTCCTGAAACTCAGCTGGAAATGTTATTTTCTAAAAGGGGGTCTGACACTTTAAAAATGAGGGCTAAACACCTGAAACGGACCTCTCCTCTTCCTCCTTCACTCTTTGGCCATTGATTGACTACACCAGAAGGAACTAAGGAAGCAGCCATTACACAGAAGTACTTAAATATTTAAATCATAACTTCCTGACTTAGAAATTGGGCCAATAAGACTAATAAGTACACATGGCACAAGAAACTTTTCTTTGACTACCACATAGTTTGTTAAGTGATGCATTAGTTGCATTTTATTTTTATTGCTCTTGTAGCCATTTCTGACTTATATTCACTTAAAACAAGTTTATTAACTACAAAGATTTTATCTAACCCAGTGTGTTTGAAGGGTTTGGGAAACTCCGTTTGGGATGACTAGAATGTTATTTCTTTTAATAAAGGACAGACTTTCTTGTATTTCTCCTGGACCATAGCCACATGTCTGGGGAAAAAGTGTGCTGGAGTCACCTTTCAGTGTAATTTAAGCGAGCAAACGCCTGGGTCTGACTGGCAGGCCCAGACATAGCTAGAGTGATTTATATGCTAGAGGCTGTTTGTGAGCAGTCCAAGAGTGGATGCAAAAACAGCAAAGTACTGTCAGGTGAGGTATGACACATATGCTAGAGTTACTGTGGATGTATTCTGAAATTACACTGGAAATAAGGGAAATATTCTGCCCCCATAGTGATTAAGAAATATTGACATTTGTTGACAGACCTTAGATAAAGGTCTTGGGGTAGTCATTATGGAGAACTGAGGATTACCACATGGCCTCTATGTATGTGTTTAAGTGGTCTGGTGATGCTGTATAAAGCTCTCATATCTGAAGCAAGATTGCAAGCATTCTCTAGGCTTGTGAATACATTTTTGTAATCAATGTCACCGACTTTCTGACTAGGAAATAGTCTGTATGTTGTGGCACAGTAACACAAGGCTGTATGGTCAGAGATCACAAATGTGAGTTATATGAGGAATTATGTTCCACAAAGCCAAGAATGTTCACTAATAGGTATTGGGGCACACCCTGTCATCTTTACAGAGACCCAACTACCATTGACCTCAACAGGAATTTTTGCCCAAACAGAGAGTGCAACACTGGGCCACAACAGTTAGCTTTATCAGCTCATGCTATTCACAATTCATTTTAAATTTAACCATTTTTACCATTGCTTAATTGATGAACCTTCCGCAAATTACTTAAGCTTCTTTTGCCGCATTCCAAACTTGCCAGGCCGCTGACCTCAAAAGGCCTTTGCAAACAATACATAGTGCTGGATGAGGAGCTATTTGAAAGAGAAAGCTAAACCTGTGAAATTGTTTGTGCTGGAAGATTAAGCAAACATGTCTCTTACCATCTGAAAAAGTCTCAGAGGGGGAGCCATGTTAGTCTGTAGCTGCAAAAACAACGAGGAGTCCTGTGGCACCTTAGAGATTCATTAGTGCATAAGCTTTTGTGAGTATACCCCTGCCTCTGTAACTTCCACTCCAATTCATCTGATGAAGTGGGTTTTACCCACAAAAGCTTATGCCCTAATAAATCTCAAAAGTGCCACAGGAATCCTCATTGTTTTTGCAGTATATTATGTTAATGAGGCTAATCAAGTCATGGCATATGTGTCTCATTCATAGTTGATGTGGAGATATGAATACCAAGAGAGGGCAAATTGCCTTTGTAGTGCATTAAGCAGTTAAGATCCTTACTCACTACTAAACTGATTGTATTGAATTTTTCAGATGAACTCCATTTCAGATATCTCCCTGTGTAACTGGAGTTTGAATGTTTTTTGTAGAAGGATGTCTACTTTCAAATCCATTACTGAATGTCAAGGGAGGCTAGGATGTTCCCCTAAAGGTTTATGTGCGTTATCTTTCCAGATGTCTAATTTGTAGAAGGATGTCTACTTTCAAATCCATTACTGAATGTCAAGGGAGGCTAGGATGTTCCTCTAAAGGTTTATGTGCATTACCTTTCCAGATGTCTAATTTGTGTTCATTTATCCTTTTGCATAGAGACTATTATTAGCTAGGAGGGTCAGGAATGATACTCTAGTCTCTGTCAGAAGGTGGGAATGGGGAACAGGATGGACCACTTGATGATTCCCTGTTCTGTTCATTCCCTCTGAAATATATACGTGGCATTGGCTATTGTTGGAAGATAGGAAACTGGGCTAGATGGACCTTTTGCCTGACCCAGTATGGCTATTTTTGTGTTTTTCTGTAACTTGCAGGCTCAGGCTCAATTGCAGCTGTGAATGCTCTCATCTTGCAGGGTCAGGTCTTTTAATTTAATCCTCCCCTTTCTCTAATCTTTCCAGGTACTTTTCGATCATCTCTGCCATGCTTCCAAATTCACTTATTTTCACTTTTCCTCTTGTTTTTCCTCCCTCCTAGACCTCCTGTGATGGGTTGGATCACAGAAGTCTCCTTGGTGGTGTCCCCCTGGTGTGCTGATCAAGCTACTGATGCCTTCCTGCCTTCTGGGGCTCCCCACCTTCCTGTCCTGCTGGGCCGGAAGCTCTGGTCTCTTGTAGCCAAGACACAAAGTTGGGGTTACTGCTCCCCTGAGGAGCAACACAAATACTGAATCAGCTCAGCTCGGGAGGACTCAGCTATAAAGGCTCAGCATCCGGGAACACAGCCCAAAAAAGGACCAAAACCACAAATAAATCTGTCTTACCCCGAGTAAAAATTTTACACAGAGAAAGGTCATAAGGTTAGCCCTCTTTATCAATGAAAGGGAGATATGCACAATGGTTGCTCCCTCCTCCCCCAGGTAACAATTTTTTATACTGGGCTTGAAAGAAAACAAAAGTGTTTTTATTAAGTATTTTTAAAAAAGGATTTAAGTGGTTACAAGTGAAAACAGACAGATCAAAGTAACTTACTAGGTTAAACAAAAGACGCCAGTTAGTTCTAATTCACTAAGAAACTTATTAAATGCAAATTCTTACTTTAAACAGCTGCTCTTATCTCAGGTAAAAAGCTTCAAGTCTGAGTTAATCTTTACTCTGGCCCGGGTCTTTTTTTAGACCTCTTTGTTGCCAGGCTTCTGCACGTGTATCCTCTTAGTATGGGCAAGGGAGTTTCAGAGGACAGCTGAAGACAAAGACCCAATTGCTTTCCATTCCTTAAACAGACCTTCACCCAAAGCAGGAGCCCTTTGTTTATCTTTCCCCATCCCATGGAAAAATACCAGGTTCAAGATAGAGTCCCGTACCAAGTGGCTTGGTCACATGTCTTACCAGGACCAGCCACAATTTGGGCTTACAGGATAAACAAGACTATTCACAGGCCATTGCTTTAAATACTGAGTCATTAAGTTCCTAAAATATCACTAATGACCCTCATTGGCACATTTAAACCAGATTCATAGTTCGTATTTCTAACTTCACAAATGATACATGCACAAAAATAGGATATGCAGATTAAAAGTTGTCACTTTAAAATTGATATGTTACATGACACGTTTTGCATAAAGCATTTCTGAGTTATTCATATTTATATTCATAAGTCAATTTTCATAAAGGAGGGCCATAACACTCCCCTCCCCACACACATTTCCCCAACATTTTAATAGATGCTACACTATTTCAGCATTGCTAAAATAATGCTTTAGAAGGTTCCATCATTTATAGCTGCTTCATTCAAAACTTGGGCCCTTCAAAGTCATCTGATTTCCCACTCTCTTCAACAGCTGGAAGCCCCAAAATTCAGGGTATGATTTTCACCTTAAACGCATCCTACAGCTCTGTATTATGCCATCTGAACTGAGGGTCAGTTCTTTGGAGCAGGGCTTATGCTTGTCTAGAAGTTCAGAACTCATGTGGCTGCGTCTAGACTCGCATGATTTTCCGCAGATGCTTTTAACGGAAAAGTTTTTCCGTTAAAAGCATTTGCGGAAAAGAGCGTCTAGATTGGCACAGACGCGTTTGCGCAAAAGCACTTTTTGCGGAAAAGCGTCCGTGCCACTCTAGACGCAGTTTTGTGCAAGAAAGCCCCGATTGCCATTTTCGCCATCGGGGCTTTTTTGCGCAAAACTGTTCTCAACTGTCTACACTGGCCCTCTTGTGCAAAAGCATTTGCGTAAGAGGGCTTTTTCCCGAATGGGAGAGTCATTGTATTTGCGCAAGAACACTGACGATCATACATTAGATCGTCAGTGTTCTTGCGCAAATTCAAGTGGCCAGTCTAGACAGCTGGCAAGTGTTTCCGCAAAAGCGGCCCCTTTTGCGGAAAAACTTGCCAGTCTAGACACAGCCATGTGTGTTTGTGATGGGAGTTAATGGAATGGTGGATCAAGCTATCCTAGGATATAAGATGAGGAGCTAACATGCTGTGACCCCAACTGGGCCACCTCACTTCCCTGAGGACTCTAGTTACTACCACCAGAACGCTCTCTGTCTGCACAAAAACAACTTGTTCTCCAAATCACATGGCACTGAAGCAAACATGTGCAGTAAATGACCCACTACTACTTATGGATTCACCTGCAGCTGCAGGACTGTTTGAACCAGCTCTGCAAGTACCTCACAGGCGCTCATTAAGAACTAGTGATTGTATCACAGACATGGACTATTTACATGGAGGAAGTCTTTTTTTTTTTCTGTTCGTGATGGGTGGTGAATTAAGAAGGGCTTGGGGTCCTTCAGAAATGTATTCACACCACTCCGATTGGGATGGAAACCTCATGAGATCAGTTTGGTGAAATTGCCCGGCTTCCTGCTTCTTCTGATTGTGCTGAAAGTGAGCAAGAATCATTCTCATACAATTGCAAGCTGTGCAAAAGCCACCAAGACAGAAAAAATAGCAAAACCGATCACTTGCCCAGTCTTTCCTGCCTCTCCAAAAATATCTCTTTCCCAACACATTACTCCTACACTGTTCTCTCTTATTCTCTCAAACAGTGCCTCAACTACCAGAGGCTCTCCTCAGGGAGTTCATGCTTTTATTCCAAAAGCACCTCCCTTTGGAGAGTTTCAAAGTGACTGACATTAATTAAACCACATGCCTCTGAGGTGGAAAAGTATTAGAGGATTGAGAAGAGCAGGTAACAGGAGGGTATCAAGAGCATGCAGAAAGTGGCAGGTTCAGGAATTAGAGTTCAGGAATCCAATTCTCAGTACCTTGTTATGATCCCCAAATGTCCTGGCTATTTTGGAAATATTTCTGATGTTTGAACTTTTGTTTTTACAGTTTTTTACCATTGCCCATGGTTCTACAATTTAAAATATTTCATAACTATTTAATAATGAATGAACAATGATATTTCCATTTAGATCAGTGGTCCCCAACACGGTGCCTGCGGGCACCATGGCACCCACCGGGACATTTATGTCCGCCCGCCGAGTGACCAGGGCTGGCCCATGCCATTCTTGAGCCCCAAGCCCCGGGCATGGCAGGGCCGGCTCGAGCCATTCCTGCGCCCTGGGCAGCGGGCGTGCGACGCATGCGCAGCTCTGCCCCCACCCCCCAGTGCGCTGCGCACCTTACAGCTGCAATCAGGCGTGCGGCGCCTAATGGCAGCTCTAAGGGGTGCCGTGCGACCCCCAGCGCCGAGCGCGTGGCGCCTGATGGCAGCTCTAAGGGGCGCCGCGCGGCCGGCGCCCCTTACAGCTGCCATCAGGCGCCCCCCCCCCATAGGTTGGTGCCCCAGGCAGCTGCTCAGCTAGCCCCCCCCCCCATAATCCTGCCCCCCGCATGTGCGGTGCATGTGCGGCCCCGCCCCGGGTGCCCAGCAGCCCCAAGAGGTTGGGGACCACTGATTTAGATGCTACCTTCCTTCCGAAGAGCCCAATGGTGCTTTATTCAACATAGTCTTCTCATAGTAGGGGTCAACAGCCCAGTTGATGCTATGTACAACTGAGGGTTGACAATATAAAAGGATTAAGACCAAGCAAAATAAGATAGGCCAGTTACCTATGTTAAAAATCTTAAATCCAATTGAATCCCATTAGTTGCCTGTTTACCAATGTTCAGTCCTATCTCTTCTTTAGCAATACGTGGCCTAATTTGGTGATTAACAGGAGAAAAACTTGGTAAAACCTCACCTGCCATTTCTCGTTTCTCTGGACTAAATATTTTTAGTAATTTTTAAAATAAAATTATTTGGCTTCACAATGACTCTTTTTCATCCCATAGTGATCAATAATTAAAGGATCAAGTCTTATTTTTTTCTTTATGTATAAAAAGTTGGATGGAAATTGATTTAAACCTTGAAAGGGATTTGGCTTTGTGTCCCATTACAAATTTGGGCTGAGTTAGGTCATGTGTGTTATCCATACCAGTTCACTCCAGCCATCAATAATGAGAAAAACTTGGTAACAAAGCAACATTAAAATAAATTATGAGTGCATTTATATAAATATAATGTCTTATTAAAAAGCAAAGTCATAATGTATTCACTGAATTGACGTCATTCACACGTGACAAAGTTCTAAATAGTGCAAACCTTTGCTTAAATAATTTATAGATTCCAGTGATTAATACATTAAAAAGCTTCTGTGAGGTGATATTACAACTGAATGGAAACAGAGAAATGATTTCTCCTGTTTATCTTGATAGGAAATGGTAATTATATCAGCTATGATAACAATTCCCACATTTGGGACAGAAGATTAATAACTGGGGGTATGTCTACACTACAAAATTAATTTGAAATAACAGCAGTTATTTTGAATTAACTTCAATAGCGTCTACACAGCCAAACCACTATTTCACATTTATTTCGAATAGTGGAACACTTATTTCGAATTTGGTAAACCTCATTCTACGAGGAATAACACCAAATTCGAAATAGCTAATTTGAAATAAGTGCTGTGTAGCCACTTATTTCGAATTAGGGGGCCTCCAGCCTGTCCCAGTTTCCCCTGGTGGCCACTCTGGGACAAACCAGGAAAACTCTTCTCCTCTCCCCCAGCCCCGGGGCCCTTAAAGGGGTAGACTCTGGCCACTGGGCACGTGTGAGAGCCAGGCCTGCCAGCAGCCGCAGACCCTCACCCAGTGGCCGCACAATGCCATCCAATGGCAGCCAGCCATCCCCCGCCCAGTCCCCCAGCACCCAGGGGCCAGCCAGGGACCGTAGATGGCACGCACCCTCGTGGATTAGTGCAGAGATCATGGACCTCATTGTGGTTTGGGGGGAGGCCCCCAACGTCCATGATCTCTGCACTAGGTGGTGGAACGTGGCCGTCTAGCAGCCACCATGGCCAGGAGAGGCCACAGGCACACCCACGAGCAGGTACGCCTCAAAATTAAAGAGTTGCGGCAGGCGTACGTCAGGGCCACCAGGGGCAGCGCCACAGCAGGGGCTGCCACCTGCCCCTACTTCCCCACCCTCGACCAAATCCTGAGGGGGGGCGAGGCAGTCCACGCCAGCCCGGGAGGCAGCGAGCCAGGAGCTGAGGACCCTGACCTGGGCACAGCAGAGGGGCCACCACCAGCTGTCCCGGCACCGGAGTCGGCAGGGTCATCCGGGGAGGCCATACCAAGTAAGTGCCAGCACTGTCCCCTACCCGGGGGGGAAGCGGGGAGGGAGACCAGGGACCATGCACATGGGCCAGGCCTCCCTCGGATCATGCAGCCACCTGTGCACGTGTGAGCATGTGACATGCCACCCTTGGGCAGGTGGCTCCAGCTGCGTGACACCCAGGGGCCGTGGCCTGATAGGCACACCCGTGTGTGAAGAGACCTGACACGCCCGACCCCGGGGCGGGACCCAGCAGGACGCCGTCCCTTCACTCGCCCCCTCTACACAGAGGCAGGGACATCTCCCCCCCCCTCCCCCCCCCCCCCGCCTCGGCTGCACTATACACGGCACAGGGCCATGGGTGTGGTCTTGGGGCAGCTCCCACTCCCAGGGAGAGCCAGACATCCCGATCATGGCCTCTGTGCAAGCACATTGGCTCTGACAGTGCAGGGTATGGTCATCTGCACCTCGCAGGGGGCTCTGGGCATCATCCACTGCGTCCCCAGGGAGAAATGACCACTCCCCTTCTTTCTCCACAGCCACACCAGCTGCACTTGCAGGGCGTACCACCCTGCCTGGGACATGCTCCCGCACCTGAGGGCTCCTCCAGACCACCAGCATGCGGCAGGGGTACCGGGACCAGCACCTGGGGGCCCTGCGAGCCCTGCACCGCACCATTCAGGCCTGGGTGCAGAAGGACCTGCAGTTCCGCCAGGAGCAGCTTGCCCAGGACAGTGCCATGTGCTTACACCTGCAGGCCCTGCTGCAGAGCGTGCTGCCCCGTGCCACCCCAGCGCCTGCTGCCCCCCCCCAGCTACTGTTCCTCTTCACACTCCTGCCCCCCCTCCTCCTCAAACTCCACACCCCCCACCTCAACCTCTACACCTTCCTCCCCATCCCCCTAGGGACGCCGAGGCCCCTGCACCTGCCATGCTGGGAGACATGTGGCCTGACGAGACCCCCACCCCTGAGCACTGAGCTTCCTCTCCCCCTTCTTCCTCTTGCTTCCCCCTTCCATCTCCCTCCTCCCAGTTTTCCCCCTCCCCTCTCCCATCCTCTCTTCTCCCCTCTCCCGCCTCCTTTCCCCAGTCTCCCCAGCGTTTCATTCCCCCTCCCCAGTTGTGTTAAATAAAGACAGTTCGTGTTTATGAAAAAACGTGTATTTTATTTGACATCAGGAAGGGAGGCTAGGGAGGGGTAAGTGGAAGGACGTGAAGGAGGAATGAGGCACGAGCCCCCGGTGGGGAGGACTGGGGTGGCTCTGAGGGGTGGATGCTCTCCCGCAGGGCCTCCTGAATCCTGACAGCCCCCCGATGGACCTCCCGGATGGCAGCCTGCAGCAAGTGCAGCCGGGCTGATGGCAACGACCCCACGAGATGTACCGGCGTGCCCAGGGACAGGTCTAGTTCCATGTTGCAGAGTGCCATGGTGTCCCGAGTGAGGGCAAGCAGAGCACTCCGAGACACAAATGCTTTGCTGTCCCTCAGCGAAGTAGACCAGCAAGCAGAGAAACCTGAGAACTGTCTGTCCAGAATGGGGGAGGGGGGTAGGGTCCCTTTAAGCACAGACCTTGGATAGCCTGAGGCAGCAGCCCCACAAACTAAGTCCGACCCTGATGCCTGCCAGCACTGGTTCCAGCCAGCCTTACCTCTGAGTCAGGGTCCACTCAATGTGGATGCACTATTTCGAATTAGAAAAAGGCTATTTTGAATTAGTTTTTTGTGTCTAGATGCGTTATTTCGAATTAGCTTAATTCGAATTAACTATTTCGAATTAAGTTAATTCGAAATAGCTCTGTAGTGTAGACATATCATGGGAGAGGGAGTATCTATATTTTCCACTGATTTAGTTGTGCTTCTGTGAAGAAGCAAATCTGCTAATTGCCATTATAGCTAATACACTGGCATTTGTCTAGCCAAATTTACTAGATACCCCTGAATAATGAGTTCCTTCTAAGCAACGCAAGTTCTGTTCCGAGGAGACAAACATAGATAGGGAAACAAACAACATTAGCAATTTATGGGATTTAAATTCCTGAGTCACAGATTTTGACCCTACGATGATTCTTTGATTACTTAGCTGAACGAGCAAGGAGTAGATAACCCAGGATACCTTAGCCAGCTGTCTTTGTCCAAACAATGCTGGAAAGTGGCTGACATATGAATATGCAGCATGTCTTCGTTGTATGAAACATCTGCCTAGAGGTAGCACACCATGTAGGTTCATTTCTTGGGTTATATTGATGTGAATAATGAGCCAACTGCAATTTTAGAGAGATTTTTCCTTACCTAACAGGTTACTACTCTAAGAGGGGTTCTGATTCCATGATGCAGCTTTTCTCTTGGGAGTCCCCTGGGGAGTGATGTGGCTCTGAAGCACTCCAGTACAGGCCAATGCCTCTAAGGCCATGGTCACCAACCCGTCGATCGCGATCACCTGGTCAATCGCGAGGCCTCGACCAGTCGATTGTGAGGCTTTCGGGCACCCCCACCTTCAATTTTCCCCCCACCCCCGAGAAGCCCCAGTACCTACCTCTAGTGTAGTGCCGGCTTCCTGTGGGGTGGACGGAAGTCCTGTCTGAAGCCCGCATCACTTCCAGGGTTTCCGGAAGTGTGCTGGCTGCTCCCCTCCCACAGCTCTGTCACGTGCTGGGGGAGGGGGCGTCGGCCCTGGAGGAGGAGTGCGGCAGCTTCCCTGCGCCGCTGGCGCCGGAGGGGTGAGTTGAGCGCAGGGGTTTCCCTGCGCCGCGGGAGCGGGAGTCAGCCCCGGGGTTTGGGCCGCACTGCGGGAGGGGGGTTTGGCCCCGGGGCAGGCACCCACGGGGGTTTGGCCCCGCCGCGGTTGGGGGGGGGGGTTGGCCGTGCCGCGGGAGGGGGGTTTGGCCCTGGGGCAGGCACCTGCGGAGGTTTGGCTGTGCTGCGGGAGGCACGCACAGGCTTCCCTCAGGAGCGTCGGGGGGAGAATCCTGGGAGGAGGCAATAGCAGGGGACTCTCTGCCCCCACTGCCCCTCTGTTCCCTCCCCCCTCTCCCCAGCCCCCTGTTCCCTCTCCCCACTCCCCAGCCTCAGAAACCTGTCCCCACTGGCACCCTGTCCCCTGCCCTCCCGGCACCCTGTCCCCTCTCCTGTCCCTAGCCGCAGAAACCTGTCCCCACTGGCACCCTGTCCAAACAGGTTCCCTGCCCTTCTCAGAAATAAAGACAATGCAGAAACTTTTTGTGTTTGACATAGTATTTTATCTGAAAATGAAGCCTGGCCAACAAACCCCCAATTGGGGCCAACCCCCCATCTGTCCACAGCATCATGACACTCCTGCACTCCCCTTTCCCCCAGATCCTACATCTCAGCCTATCATACACTGGAACCCCCTGCCCTGAGCCCCTTACATACCCCAACCCAAATTCCTGAACCCTCACATCCAGAAGTCTGTGGCTTACTTAGTACCCTAACCCTACATCTGACCCCAACACTGCCCAGCCTGGAGCCCCCTCCCCAAGCCAGTGTTCCCTTATCCACTTCCTCCTGCATCCAGATTTCCTCCCAGAGCTTGCACCTCTCACCCCTTCCCACACCCAAATCCCTCATTCCCACCCTGGAGCCTACACATCCTGTCTCAACCCAGCGAGGGTACATCTAGACTGCAGGGCTGCGTCTTGACTGGCATGATTTTCCGCAAATGCTTTTAACAGAAAAGTTTTCCGTTAAAAGCATTTGCGGAAAATCTTGCCAGTCAAGCCGCAGCCCTGCAGTCTAGATGTACCCCCAGACCTTCAGACCCCCAGATTTTCTGGGAGGAAATCTGGATGCAGGAGGAAGTGGATAAGGGAACACTGGCTTGGGGAGGGGGCTCCAGGCTGGGCAGTGTTGGGGTCAGATGTAGGGTTAGGGTACTAAGTAAGTTTTCCATTAAAAGCATTTGCGGAAAAGAGCGTCTAGATTGGCACGGACGCTTTTCCGCAAAAGCACTTTTTGCGGAAAAGTGTCCCTGGCCAATCTAGACGCGCTTTTGCGCAATAACGCCCCGATCGCCATTTTAGCCATCGGGGCTTTTTTGCGCAAAACAATACCACGTTGTCTACACTGGCCCTTTTGCACAAAAGCTTTGCGCAAAAAGGCCTTTTGCCCGAACGGGAGCAGCATAGTATTTCCGCAAGAACACTGATGATCATACATGAGATCGTCAGTGTTCTTGCGGAAATTCAAGCAGCCAGTGTAGACAGCTGGCAAGTTTTTCCAGAAAAGCAGCTGATTTTCTGGAAAAACTGGCCAGTCTAGACACAGCCCAGGAGTTTTTCAGGATTCCGGAGATACCCCAGAAAAACTCTTCTGCATCCAGGGATGCATTTGTTCTTCTACTTCTTTTAGTGGAAGAGCAAACATGATCTTTCGGTCACCCCTATATTCCTCTTTCCACGAGGAATAAGAGGGCTTCCAAAAGAAGGGGTTTTTCTGACATTTGGTCAAGTCTAGACAGGCCAAATGTTGGAAAAAGTTCTTCCTACAGAAGAATTGGGGGGAAAAAAGCAGCAGTGTAAGGGTTGGGGATAGCAAGTGATGGAGAGGAGGCGAACAAAGAGGGTGGGGCTTCAAGGAAGGGGTGGGGCTTCAAGGAAGGGGCGGGGCAGTAGATCTTGGCTTGTTCTGTCATTTAAAAAGTGATCTTGGGTGTAAAAAGGTTGGAGACCACTGCTCTAAGGTCATGCTTGAATCTTTGCCAATTGTGTTAGGATTGAAAGTTTTATTCTTTTTATATTTCTTATCTTAGGCATAGTAATATAGTAGTGATATAGCAATAATATAGCAATATAAAGCATATATATATATATTAACATACATTTAATATTTTACAAATTAAGTCCTTTCAGTTGAAGGTCTATTTTCTTTGTTCTGAAGTTTAGTATGTTCTAAAGTAGAAAGACAGTCTTGGATATTGTGGCTGTGTTAATAAGATTAGAGGAATTCTTCTAATGTTGAAGGCCAAGCCTTAATTGCTTAATTTACAACGCTTCTGCTTTGCCATGCAAATCTGTAACCTCAGAAAGTTTTTGTGTATGAAAGGGAGTGTGAATGTGTCAAGATAAGATGCAAAGTTATATGGCTTTAGAACCAGATGGCCGAAGAAGGGGGGTGCGTAAATATGGGCAAGGCCAGAACACGAGACAACCTGGCTTCAGAGGAGCCATCTATAACCATCGGTGTATACCCCCTACTCACAAGCAGATTGGATAATTGGCAGATTGACAATCTTAAAGCAGAGCAAGCACCCCGAAAGGACGATTGATTACAGGATGAGCCTTCAAGAGATGTTTTGGGAACACTCACATCAAAAAGATAACATTCTGGTCACAAGCTGACAAAGCGGAATCCGTGGATTTCAACAAGAGAAACGGATTATAAAAAAGCAGGGTGTTTTGCTATGGAACTTGAGTTCGTCTGCCACTGTCTGGAGAGGAGTATTGGATGGATCGACCAACAAGGCCCTGCTCCCCCCTGTGCTCGATCTAGCTGGCCACTAGATTGACACAGACTTTGGACTGGTAACTATGACATCATCTGGCAAGACTGTGTATGCATGATGTTTTGTGCGTGTGTGATTGAAAAGCATATGCAACTGTTGTATTCTCAATAAATGTGGCGTACTGCCTTTTCCCCCATAAAAGATCTCGTGTGCTTCATTTAAGCATAACAATTGTACTTAACCATTTTAGATTACAAATTGTTCAAGTGAGACTTGCATGGCTATAATGATACAAGAACCACAGAGGATATTGCAGCAATACGGCAAAGCACAGCATGGATTTCAGGGCTTCCACAGCTCCTGCAAAATAATTGTAAAATGAGTAAGTTCAGGAAGGCTGATGACATGGGAGAAATGATATCTCCACTGATAGTGAGAGCCAAGAGAAGTTTTCATTTCATGATGGAATTGATCATTCCGTGAGCATCACTGATGGAGAATGTTTGCCTCTCTCTCAACATTATTATATTAAACATACAAAATATTACAGACAATAGAAGCCCTTTGACTTTTTCACAGGAAAACAGCTTATTTTGAAATTGGCTTAAAATGATGTTGCTTTTTATAAAAGCAAAGAGGAGCCCTGTGGCACCTTATAGACTAAGGGTATGTCTACACTACAGTGCTATTTTGAATTAACTTAATTTGAAATAAGCTTATTCGAAATAACTCATCTAGACACAAAAACTAATTCGAAATAGTGTTTTGCTATTTCGAAATAGCGCATCCACACTGATTGGACACTGGATCGCATTTAAGGGCAGCTGAAACTGGTTCCAGCAGGGCATCAGGTCAGTAGTTGCTTTGTGTGGCTACTGTCTGAAGCTGAGGCTCGTGCTTAAAGGGACCCCCCTGGACAGCCGGTTCTCAGCTTTCCCGCTTGCTTGCCTACCTCGCTGAGGGACAGCAAAGCATTTTTCTCTCCGCCTGCTTTGGTCGCTCTCATTTGGGACACCGCAGCACTTGGCACCATGGAGCCAGAGCTGCCCCTGGGCACTCTGGTGCTCATGTTGAACGTCTTGCTGCAAGCCTGGCAGCAATTGCTGGAGGCTGCCTGGCACCTTCTGCTGCAGGGCAGCCCTCTGGACCTTCCCCTGCCCCCCCTGGGGCCCTGGAGGAGCGGCGCCCGGATGCCAGCGTGCCCTGCCGCATGTGGCATCTGGACACCAGCAGCGACTGGTGGGACCACATCATCCTGGAGCGCTGGGGAGACCAACAGTGGACCCAGAACTTCAGGATGAAGAAGGACACCTTCCTCGAGCTCTGCGAGTGGCTCACCCCTGCTCTGCGGCAACGGGACATGCATGAGGCCCGCCATTCCCCTCCACAAGCGGGTGGCCATCGCCCTCTGGAAGCTCTCCACGCCAGATAGCTACTGATCCATGGGGAACCAGTTCAGCATGGGGAGATCCACGGTTGGAGCGGTGCTCATGCAGGTACGGCACTCACCGGCCACTGGGCCAGGAGGGAGGGCTGCAAGCAGGACATGGGGTGCCCCAGGGAAAACGGGGGGGAGGTGGTGTAAGTGCCCTCCCCGGGAGGGTTTGGTCTGTCCCAGCCGTGCTACAGACAACCCGTGATGGCCAGGATTGCAGCGGGTTGCTCCTGGGAGTGGGGCGCGGGACAGTGGTGGGGAACGAACACTCCCAGCCACCCAGGCACCTCAGTTTTGTGTCTCTTTCTGCAGGTGGTCAAGGCCATCAACAGGGTGCTGCTCCGCAGAGTTGTCCGCCTCACCGATCTAGACGCGGTCATCGAGGGGTTTGGCGCCCTGGGCTTCCCCAACTGCGGGGGGGCAATCAACGGGACGCACATCCCCATCCGTGCCCCGGACCATCAGGCCTCCCTCTACATCAACAGGAAGGGGTAATTCTCCATGATCCTGCAGGCCATGTCTAACCTTGGGGGCCAGTTCATGGACATCACTGTGGGCTGGTCCGGCAAGGCACACGATGCGCGGGTGTACCGCAACTCCTCCGTGTACCGCCACAACAGGGTCGGGGACGTGGACATGCCAGTGTGCCTGCTGGGGGATGGGGCCTACCCCCTACAGCTCTGGCTGATGAAGCCCTACACGGGACACTTCAGCCCCTCCCGGCAGGACTTCAATGCCAGGCTCAGCAGGGCCCGCATTGTGGTTGAGGGGGCCTTTGGCCAACTGAAAGCACGATTTAGATGCCTCCTCACCCGCCTCGACTTCTCCCAGCACAATATTCCGCATGTGGTGGCAGCGTGCTGTGTGCTGCGCAATTTATGTGAGAGGAAGGGGGAGGCTTTCCTGCTAGGCTGGATGGCAGAGGCTGCCCGCCTGGCTGGCCAGTACGCACAGCCCCACACAGCTGCCAGCCGGGAGGCCCTTCGGAGGGCTGTCCGCATCCAGGAAGCCCTGCGGGAGAGCTTCCAGGCGGACGAAGACTGAAGTCCCCCTGGCATGCCCCACTGGGGCTTTGTGCCTTACATTCCACCCCCACCTCCTTCCCCTTTCCCCTCCCTAACCCCCCTTCCTGATATACAATAAAAACACCTGTGTTGCCACAAAAAACTCTTTATTTAACATAACTGAGGTGGAGGGAGAGGGGGGAATGAGGGCAGAAGAATGGAGGGGGGAAACCCGGGAGGAGGGAGCTGGAAGGGGGAGGCAAGGGGAGGAAGGGGGAGGGGAAGCTCAGGTTTGGGATTCTTGCCAGCCCCCCCATCTCGCAGCACTGCGGGTGCGGGGGCCTCGGCATTCCCGGGGGGGAGTGGGTATGGAGGGTGGAGCAGGAGGGAATGCGGGGCACAGAAGAAGCAGGAGGGGGAGCAGGGGTGGGAGGAGGTGTGATAGCTGGGGCGGCCGCAGGGGCTGGAGCAGCAGGAGGCAGCAATCGGTCCGCCAGGGCCTGCAGGTGCTCATGGAGGGCACGGCCCTGCTCCTGCAGCTCCCGCAGCTCCCGCAAGCTCTCCTACCACAGCTGCAGGTCTTCTTGCATCCACTGCTCCTGGCTGTGGACCTGCCGTCCCAGTAACCGCAGCTGCTGCCTCTGGAACTCCTCCTGGTTGCGGGTGCGCCTGCTGGCCCGGGTGCGGGTGGATGGTCCAGGCGGGGTGGTGCGTCCTCCACTCGTAGGTGCTGCGGCTGTGGTGAAACAAGAGAAGTGGTCAGTTCTCCCTGGGGACACAGTGGGTGAAACCCAGCCCCACTCTGCAAGGCGAGGACAGCAGGTCTCCGCACCATCACGTCCTGCTATCCCCGGGAGTGTGAGCTGGCCCAGGACTGCACCCCAGCCCTTGTGCTGCCTATAGTGTGGTGTGGGGGGGGAGGGGAGATGTGCCCTGCCTCTGTGGAGCAGGGGTGTCTGGAGGGAGGGCAGTGTGCAGTGTCTCTCCCCGGGGTCAGGAGCCTGTCATGTGCCTTCATGCGTAGACACGTGTGGGGAACAGGCCAGGGCCCCTGCATAGCACCCAGCTGGGGCCACATGTCCTGGATGGCATGGCAGAGGCACGGGTTGCCGCCTGCTCCGTGGTTGGCAAGGCCCACGCACACGGTCCCTGGGCTCCCCCTCTCCCCCTGCCCCACATAAGGGGACCGTGATGTCACTCACATGTGGAGGCCTCCTTGGCCTTGAATGAGGCTGCTGATGGGTTCTCCGGTTCGGCTCAGGGATCCTGGGTGCAGGGCACACTCCGTGCAGGCTCCTGGCTGCCATCCTCCTCCTCTTCCCCTGTGTCAGGGGCAGGGCCCTCTGCCCCGGGGTTGATGACGACCAGGGGGGCACGGACCGTCTGACCCCCCAGGATGTGGTCCAGGGCCTCAAACTGCGAGCAGGCCTCCGGGTCAGCCCCTGGTTGGGAGGCCCTGGCACAGGCCTGCCGCAGTTCTTTTATTTTGCTGCGCACCTGCTCCTGGCTGCGCATGTGACCTCTGGTGGCCAAGCTGGCAGCCATGCGGCTGTAGATGGCAGCATTCCTGTGCCTAGTGCAGAGATCGCGGGTATTGGAGGCCTCCCCGCAAACCTCAATGAGGTCCATAATCTCCGCACTAGACCAGGAAGGTGCCCGCCTTTTGCAGCCCCTGGCAGGCTCCTGGGAGCTGCCAGCCTGGTCCTGGGGAGCGGTGGAGGGCTCCCTGGCAGTGGGTTGCTGGCTCATGCTGTGCCAGGTGCATGGTCTGCTGGCTGTGTGCTGGCAGGCTGGCAACTGGCACAGGCACTGTGGCCAGAGTCTGCCCTTTTAAGGGTTCCGGGGCTGGGGGGGAGCAGACAAGTTTTCCTGGTTGTGCCCAGAGTGGCCACCAGGGCTCCCTGGGAAGGGCTGGAGGCCCCCTAATTTGAAATAAGTGTCTACACAGCACTTATTTTGAATTAGCTATTTCGAATTTGGTGTTATTCCTTGTAGAATGAGGTTTACCAAATTCGAAATAAGGGCTCCACTATTTCGAATTTATTTTGAAATAGCAGTTTGGCTGTGTAGATGCTATTAAAGTTAGTTCGAAATAACTGCTGTAATGTAGACATACCCTAACAGATTTATTGGAGCATAAGCTTTCGTGGGCAAAGACCCACTTCGTCAGATGCATGTAGTGGAAATTTCAGAGGCAGGTATAAATAGAGTACCAATCAAGAGTAAGACTAGAGATAACGAGGTCAATTCAATCAGGGAGGATGAGGCCCACTTCTAGTAGCTGATGTGGAGGTGTGAACACCAAGAGAGGAGAAACTGCTTTTGTAGTTGGCTAGCCATTCACAATCTTTGTTTAATCCTAAGCTAATGGTATCAAATTTGCAGATGAACTGTAGCTCAGCAGTTTCTCTTTGAAGTCTGTTGTTGAAGTTTTTTTGTTGCAGGATGGTACCTTTAAATCTGCTACTGTGTGTCCAGGGAGATTAAAGTGTTCTCCTACAGGTAGCCCATCAGCCAAACTGGACAGTCCCTATGTAAAAGAATAAATGGACACAAATCAGGTATCAGGAATGGAAATATACAAAAACCTGTAGGTTGGCACTCTCTTAACCGGGTGCCGAGGGGTATGCCCCTGGCATGGGGTACACTCCCCCCCAAGGTCTCTTTGCCCCTGTTCGGGCCCCTCGATCAGGGCATACACGGTACTCCCCCGGTCTCAATACAATGTCCAGGCCCCTCTGTCAGGGCAGATATGGTACCAGCGGCCTAGCCCCGGGAAAAGCCTCTCCCAGCTGGGGGTGCTTGCCCAGGGGGCAGAAAGGGGTGGTAGGGGGACCCAGACCCTCCCTCTCCACTGGGTCCCAGCCCAGGGCCCCTTAGGCCGGGACTATTGCTCCTACCTGCTCGGTGGGGAATCCAGCCGATACACAGCGAGCTGTGATAGCAATCCCTTGCCCTGGGCTGCTTCCTACTGCCCTGGCACCCGATAGTCCGTCTGCCTCGGCATCTGTTCCTACCAGGGCTGGTGCTAGGGTTGTAGGTGGTCCGGTCCCTCAGGCGGGGTTGGCTGCTGGCTTTACTCCTGGAGTCGGATGCTGACTTTCTCTCTGGCCTCAGCTGCTGCAGGAACACCGGGGCTACGTCTACACTGGCAGCTTCTTGCGCAAGAACTCTTCCAGAAGAGAGCGTCTACACTGGCATGTGCTTTCGCACAAGAGATGTGCTTTTGCGCAAGAGCATCCATGCCAGTGAAGACACTCTCTTGCACAAGAAAGCTCTGATGGCCATTTAACCATAGGGCTTTCTTGCGCAAGAAATTCATGTTGCCTGGCTACACTGGCCTCTTGCGCAAGAACAGTTGCGCAAAAGGGCTTATTCCTGAGCGCGACCATCAGAGTTCTGGCGCAAGAAGCCCTGATTTCATACATTAGAACGTCAATTTACTTGCGCAAGAACACACAGCCAATGTAGACAGGCAGCAAGTTTTTGCGCAAGAGCGGCTGCTTTTGCGCAAGATCGCGCCAGTGTAGACACAGTCCGGGGTTGCTGCCTGTGCCTTCTACCCTCCTGCTGTCTCCCTCTGTGCAGGGCTCCCTCTGCATTTATACTCTGGCTCTGCTGGGAGCAGGCCCAGCAGGGCTGGAGGGGCGGGGCTTTTTCAGCCAGCTGGGCCTGGGCTACTCCCAGCCCTTCAGTGCGGGACCTGTTCACCCCATCACACCGGGATTCTCTGCTCTGGCAATATCCATGGTCTGGCACAGATGTTGCAGGACCAGAGAGTCCTGGTGGAGGTCCAGCAGCAAGAACCCATGCAGGGCAAGCAGACCAGTGGGCTGCCCACTGGGAGCTGACGGTGGGGCTGCTAAGCACATGGCAGTGGGGCTGCTCAGCGGGGTTGGGAGACCTGGTGTGTGGCACACATGGTGAGGCAGGAAGCCCCAGCATGTGGTGTGCGCTGCTGCCCAAGAAGCCCCAGTGCATGGTGTCCACGGCTGCCCAGGGAGCCTCAGTGTGCAGTGTGCAATTGCCCAGAGCCCCAGCGTGCAGCAGCCTGACGGGTCCCGAAGCCATGGCAGCAATGGCTGGCCAGCTGGGTAAACAGGGCAGTGGGGCTAGCAGGAGGTGGAGAGCTGACCAGGAGGCCAG
Organism: Pelochelys cantorii; assembly: GCA_032595735.1. Taxonomy (NCBI): domain Eukaryota; kingdom Metazoa; phylum Chordata; order Testudines; family Trionychidae; genus Pelochelys; species Pelochelys cantorii. The sequence continues at coordinate 27,125,216 of CM064334.1, read as the reverse complement.
CAGCTGGGCCATGGGGGCCGGAGGAAGGGGTCCAAAAATTACCTCGCCTGATCCGGCAAAATCATCCAGGACTGAGGGTACCAGACAAGGGAGGTCCGACCTATATTTGAAAGTACCCTAGATGGAAGGGCAGTACATTCATCAAAGATGCTGGAGGGCATGAGCAAGTCACCAGACCTTCCTCACCAATGACTCAATTCTGCACCTATTGACTTCATTATTGCAGAACCAGGCCTCAAGAGGCTGCCATGAGATGGGACTGAAGAAGAACTGCATGGGGACTGAGTGCTTTATTGTTTGCAGGAGTCTTCTGTATGTTTGGGTACTTCAACTAAACCTCTGAACTCAGAAACTTTGGAGGTTTCCTCCATTGCTAGATTTAGATGGAGTTTGCTAATTTATAATTGGATGTTTCATGGGGTAGACACACTAGTTTACAGAATGTTTTTGCATAGTGTTTGGCTGCATCAGGCTGGGATTTTCAGTTCTTTAATGTTATTCTGTATATGGTCAATACACAGGCCATAACAATCAATTTCAACTATCCCTAATATTTCCCTACCTCACTGTTGTGATGTGAGATTAATATTTGTAAAGTGCTTTGAGAGCCTCAGAGGAAAGGTGCCAGGGTTCTCAGCCAGCAAATCATTTAAGCAGGTGCATAGTCCAATTGATTTCAATGAGCCTACATGCATGCGTAAGTGCTTTCCTGGTCAGCGGGACCTTACATCAAGAAGCTTAACAAATAAATATATTCTTTGTGACCAACTGACCAAGATTTTCAAGTGTTCGATGATTTTGGAAGTTTAACTCAAGACAGATAGGCATTAATTATCAAATGTGCTGAACAATCAATTCCCATCATGTTCAGTGGAGTTTGTAGCCACTTACCCAAACTGAAACTGGCCCTTGATATTTAAGACAATATTAAGAGGTCACCTAAATTCAGAAGCTGTCTCTGGAATTACTAATTGTTCTTAATACCCAGGCTGGAATAGTGCACTAAATAGCACTAAGTCTCAGGAAGTTATACATATGGTAATACATTTAAAAAACACTTAAGGGAAATGACAAATAACCTGTCAGCAATTTGGAAAATCCAGGTCATGTTCTGTTTTTAGGTTATAATTTATTTGCTGAAAGAAGTTAATTGTCTCCAGTTTCCTTTGGGAAATTCTCAGTGTGTGGTGTTATCACGCTGTCTGGAGAAGTTTATGACACTGAATGTCCATCTCAAGGCAGACTCTGAAAAACAGATCAAACACCCTAACCTAGAGGTAACTTCTGTAATTAGATTTCACCAGGCCAGTGACGAATGTGAATACCTGGATCACTATAAAAGTCTCACCATGGCATCACAGACTGGAGAATCTAAGGCAGTGGTCTCCAACCTTTTTAATCATGAGATCACTTTTTGAATATAAGTGTAATCCGGATGTACCTCAAACCCAAACACCCTTGCCCCACTTCCTTCCCACCCTTTCTCAGAGGCCCCGCTCCTGCTCATTCTATCCTCCCTCCCTCCCCCATCCTCCCTCACTTTTATCAGGCTGGGGGCAGAAGGCTGGGGTGTGGACTCTGATCTTGGGCTAAGGATTTGGAGTGTGGGAGGGGTTCTCAGCTGAGCCTGGGGCAGGGAGTTGAGGTGCAGGAGGAAGTTCAGAGGGCAGGTTCTGGTAGGGAGTGTGGGTGCAGGGGGACTCAGGGCTAGGGCAGGGGTTTGTGGTGCAGGAGAGGTTCAGGACTGGGGCCAGGGTTTGGATTGCAGGCTCCAGCTGGGTACTGTTTACCACAGGTGGCTTCTGGGTGGTGGTGCAGGGAGCTAAGGCAGGCTTACCCCATCCTAGCCCTACACCACTCCCAAAAGCAGCCAGTAAACTCTCTCCATCCCTGCCCACCCCCGCTCTGTGGAGATGGGGTACAGGATGGAGAGAGGAGCACCCTGACATCAGCACCTCCTTCCTCTTCTTCCTGTGCCCTGCACAACAAGCAAGAGGCTCCCAGGGGTGGGGGGCAGATCCAAGGCAGAGGTCAGGAGTAAAACCACAATGCTGAGAGGGGCAGATGAAGTGCTGGCACTTGATAGCCTCCCAGCCAAACCTGTCAGAATCATCTGTCGAAGGTGCCAAGATCTCCAGTAGATCTTGATCTACTGGTTGGTGACCGCTGACCTAAGGGGACTCTCTATCTCGTCACCCAAATGGGATTTAGCGATGAATGGTCACCTACACCAAAAGTCACACCACATTCAGGTTGCATACAGTCCCAAAAGACCTGTCATTTATGCCAAATTGTTTGGTACCCTAGATCTTAAACCAAATACAATGCTCATTGCCAGTCCTGTAGTAAACTATCTAAAGGTTTATTAGCTAAGAAAATGAAATGAGTTATTTGCAGATTAAAGCCAGCAAACATACACCCATACAAAGCCCATGAGTGACAGAATTGTAGTGACCTGTCCATTCAAAGTGTCCTGCAACACAGATCCAAGAGGCTGTTTGGGGAGTTCTTCATTTTGGATTCTCTGGCCTGGTGAGAGTTCAAACAACAAAGAAATGGACATATTTCTGTGTCTTTATTGTCTTCATTCATCTTCCTAGTCCATAGGACAAGCTTCCTTGTACATAGTATTCCCAAGATGCAATAGGACCACTAACTAATCTTTTGTATTACAATGTACCTTAAAGGCCCATCTGATTTTGATTGTTCTTTGCAGGGAGAGAGAGTGGGAAAACACTGTTCCCACGTTTCAAGGTTTACAGCAAACATTTTCACAGTTAGAAATGTAAGCAGGGTCTGAATCAATGCTTCCGTTACAGCCAGCTGGAATAGGAAAGAAATACTGGGTGTGGTTATGTAAATATGGTTCACTCAGTTTGCTTAGGCCTGCTAGATATTCAGCTGTTAGAATGGTGTTTTGCCCATTGTAATCAATTTGGCTGTTGTGAGGTCACAAACTGTGTGAACTCTAAATTCAGGAATTATAAGACATGACCACCAATGCTTGCAATTATTGGGGGAATGCAGTAAAATCAGCCTATGTTTAACTCAGTTCAAAGGAGAGAAACTGTCAGTGTAAAGAATCTCAGATGGAGGAGGCTTCCTTTGCCAAAACTCTGTGAAGTCAACTGGGGGGAGGGTAGAACTCTGAATCAGCAGGCTGCATGCCCTCTAGGCATAAGTTGTAAGACAGGTTCAATCTGTTTCCCCCACCTCCCCACACCCGTGTTCTAATTATAGAACTAGAACAGACACCATAAGGAGTCTCTCTATTATTTTAAAATGTATTCCTGAGGATGCTGGAATTTTTTGGGCTGGACTGTGTTTTGAGCCAAGAGCTGAAATCACAGAGGGCCAAAATCAGTAGGTTTGTCCCAGAGCCAAATCCACCAAAAGGTCAGTGGGAGCAGCAGGTGGCTGATGGGAGCAACAGTTGGCAACCAGCAGGGCAGCCAGCGGGCACATTGGCTGGCAGGTGGGGAGGGGGCAGCAGGAGCAGCAACTGATCGGCATTGCCACGTGCTCAATGAGAGGAGACGTCATGATGATGAACTCTGGGTCTGCACTTACTGGACAGAACCCTGAGTGGGGCATTTGAAGTGGGGGGGGGGGAGCACACTGTATGAGTTGGGGGTTGAACTAAAGATCTTGAAGCATAAGACTCTATCCTGCAGCCTCTGGGGATGGTATCTTGCATACAGGTTTTCTTTGTTTATGTGTGTTTCTGTAGATTAATGCTAGATTAACATATTAAATAGACTCTTACTATCTCCGGCTCAGTGCTTGCGAGAAGGGAAGAATTGCCTCTAAGGGCAGCCAGTGGGTAGGTTGAAATGTTCCCAGTTTACTAGATGGGGGCTCGAGCCAGTTTGGTTACATTGTTGAAAGAACCCCCTAGATACTGAAGCCAGCCCTTCTGACTGCTAACTGCTATTGGCAGTTATAGAAAGAAAAGATTTTACGTTATAGAAAAAAAAGATTTTACGTATTTCCTTATAGGAAGACATTACAAACAAGGTGAATGTGAGCAGCAACTTACAAATATTCTGTGGAGTCAAAACACTAAACAAGTTCTTATAAGAATGTAATATGATGCCTGTTTTGAGCAACACTAACATATAAATGAACTAGACTGGTCACCAGCTGTGAGTTTGCCAGTTCTTTGCAAGAGCTGTCATCTGGCCTGCCAGCATCACAGACATTCAGTGGTTATTATACAATAATATATTTTATTATGTGGTGTATTTTATAATGGTGCTAAACTACCTATTAGGTAAAGTAACATCAAAGAACTTTGTTCAATGTACAGTGGTGGCCAAAAATGCTAACAATGGAAAGTTGCAAAAGGAATAGAATGGTGAATAATGCAAGGAGTATTATAATGTCCTGTGTATAATCAGTTGCACTGCCACTAATGGGACACTGAGTTCAGTTCTGGTCCCCGCATCACAAAAAGAATATTTCAGAACTAGAAAGGATTCAGAGACAAGCAATGAGAATGATGGAGAGTTATAATAGTGAACGGTTGAGAGAAGATAGTCTGGAAGCATCTGTTCTCCGTGTCTCATAACAAGACCAAGGGGGCATTCAATGAAATTAACAGGAAGAAAATTAGTATTAATAATAAAAATGAATAAGACAAAATACTTTTCACACCATAAAATGTGGAATTCATTGCCACAGCAAGACACTGAAGCCAAGAGCTTAATAAGAGTCATGAAAGGACTGGCTATTTGTAAGGATATCAAGACTATCCAGACATAATTAATGACAACACAAATTTTGGAGGAGACATTAAACCTTAGGCTTCAGGGTATGAATCAATATCTAACTTTTAGAGACCAGGATGAAGATCTATAGAGGGGGCAGATTATCCCATATCTGCCTCCTGCAGGTTTCTTGCAGTATCTGCTGCAGTATCTGGCATGCCACCAGAAACAGGATACTTGACTAGAAGGACTTTGGATCTGATCCAATATAACAATTGCTGTGTTCCTATCCCTACAAAGTAAGAGTCCTCCATGGAAAACTGCTTACTATGCCTTCTAGTATAGAATTCCATCCTTCCTGAAAAAAACTCCCAGAAGTATGTCAACAGAAGAGGAAGACTATTTAATGTATTCTAAGTACATTTATCCACATAAAGTCCCTGGAAGTTGCCATTATTATGCCACAAAGGAAAAAGACACCCATTTTCACGGATGTTCTTACATTCACTTCTCAATTTAGCTTCATTTTCAACTTGTTACTTGGCCAGGTAACTGGTTGCTAAGGCAAAAATTGAAAAAAGCAAGGCTTTAAGGCCCCTGAGTCAGAAAAATAAATAATTGAGCACATGCGTAAGCCTGCTTCCTGCTGTTGAAAATGAGATCAAAGCTCAACGTAATGAGCCTGCACTAAGAAACAAATCTAGTTACATTGCAAAAGTACTGATTATATGCTTAATATTCAATTCTTTCCACAGTTAGGAGTTTTCATATAAATCAAAGGGAGTTTGGCACAAAGAACTGAGCAATAACTCTAGAGAGATTTGCTATCAGTAGAGATAGAAGGAAGCAGATCTGATGACTCCAAATAGTTGAACAGCACCCAACAAAATCATTGTCAAGGTTTATCATGGTTACCACTACATTTTTGAATGGGGCTGTATAAAATGCTGGCAATGGAATATGAGGTCCCCATCTTATTCTGCAAATTCACAAATACTGATTTTTATGAAAACCTACAGCATTTCATTTTCTTGTTTGACAATTGGAATCATTTCAATCGTTGTATCAATGTTGAAAATGAATTCCAAACTCTGAAATTCAGTTTTCTATTCAGGTGAAAAATCATTATCATCAGGAAAATATGAAAATCTGGATTGTCACAGTCCTTTCAATGTGAAAACCTCACTTTGTGACATAAAAATAAAAAAAAAGAAATGTAGCAGGCACAAAATCACTTGAGATAGAATTTCAATCAACCATTTTCACAATTTTGTATGAACCTATTTATAAATCATATAAATGAGAAGGGATTATAATACAATTCTTATTTATTTGTACCAGAGTAGCATGTCAGGATCAGGATCCCATTGTCTTAGGTTCTCAACAAACATAACAAGGAGCACCTGATTTCTCATTGACATTAATGTATGAGGGTACACAGCACTTTTAAAAATCAGGGAGCCAATTGTTTTCTTCAGTTTTGGTCAAAGTCTGGATTTTGTCATTATTCCAATCGTGACTTTTGAGATGTAGTAAATAATCTCAATTCCTTTCTCTCAAATGGCCACGTCTTTAGCCATCCACCAATGCCAGTACTCATGTCAAGTCTCCCCTTCCCCAAGCCCAAAGAAGACTGACTAGCTGTGCCAAATTCAAATGAGGGGTTTCCACAAGGTTAAGTGGAGATGTAGCCCACAGAGCTAGTTTAGCCTTTTATTTTGCTTAGCAATAATTCAAGGAGCCTACATTGGCTTAAGCAGATTAGCATATCGGGTATGCGAGGACAGGGCTGGTCCTTTGTCTCTTACCACCAGACCTCCAAGAAAGGTTGAGTATATAAATATATGAGCATATGCCAGGAATGATACCAAAGATATCCTCAAAACTATGTTATTTCTATCTGTTGATATGATCTCGAGCATCTTTGGCATATACCCTGCTATTCCCAACAAGATATTGAACTCAGTTTTAATTCTGTTGTTTCGGATTCTGGGACTACAACCTCTGTAGCAAGGTTTTTAAACAATTGTAACTGTAACAAACATTGTAACAGCTCATTAAGTTAATACTAATTGGCAAGGAAGACAATTATTAAAATTGTTACAATGATTGTTACAGTTACAATTGTTTAAAAAACCTGGCTACAGAGGAGATGATCCCTCACGCTGCAACCAGAGCCCAAGTGTAACACAGCAGGATTCACTGCCATGGGCGCCTCCTGCTGGACACTGAGAATTAGCTTGTCAGCTCTGGAGCACCCCCTTTCAGCTGGTGTACCTATTGTTCCACCACCTCTGTTAGGGCCCTTGTCCCTCCCAGACCATGGTGTCCTCCCCTCTGGGTACTGCCCTTTCACAGAACCCCCATGCTCCAGGATCCTCTCCCTCTGGGAACTCCCTATGCCTGCCTTGCCTCAGTGACCCACTGTCAGTCTTCATCTAGCTCCTTTTCTGAGGGGCAAACTGCAGTCTGTGATGGCCACTCATCATTGGCAAGGGGATGTGGACTTGCTGCCTTTGCCTAACCTGGCTGCCTCTGTGTAGCCTTAGCAGCATCAAGCCTTGCTTCAGGTCCTGCAGCCAGGGAGCATGTCTGACCAGAGCTTCCCCAGCTCTGCTTGCCTTTCCCAGGCCTGCTCTAAGTCAGAAAGCCTCTAGCTTCCCTAGCATCTGGGTCCCTCTTGTTCCACAGCTGGAACAAGAGAATCTGCATCCTTCCTCTCCTCCAGGAGCCTTTATTTATACTGTCCTCAGCTGGGCCCTAATTGGCTAATACCTGCCACAGCTGCTGGCTCCACAGCTTCACCACCCCAGCCCTCTCCCTGGCTGGGTTTTAACCCTTAAATGGACAGTGCAGGGCAGATGCCCGATCACATCAAGTCTGTCTATCAGGCTCTCACCACCATAGTAAGAGAGCTTTGCCCATGACAGAGTTTTTTGAGAATTCTCACCTTCCACCCAGAGGCAAGCCCCATGCATCCACAGTGTCAGGTTGCATTCAGCTAACAGTGAATATGGGCTGGGGAATAAGAGGGAGCAATCCTGCTCATTCCTCCTCTCACACATGGATTAGTTGCCATGTATATGTTTTTTTGCAATGTATATAATGGCTGGCTATGCCAACCTCATTCCCTCGTGGTCCTCACGGCAGGGACCTGGAGAAGCCCCTAAATTAGCTTTCAGGTCTAACAGAGGATGTGTCTACAGTATGTGTTATATGAACATGTAGGTATGTGACGTTTGGAGTGACACCTAAATCACTTCTGCTTTCAAATAAAACTTCATATACAGAAATCAAGTAACTTGTGCATTGTTTCTGCTGTGGTAATAGATCCATAGGCTTGCCTGGTACACAGTATGAGCAGAGGAGTCTTCCATCACATTCTTCAAACTATATTTTTTAAATTCAAACAGAAAACCTGGGTGAAACGGTTTGTGCCAAGGTCACCCTGTTTTCTCTGACAATCTAGGAGTACGTTGGGCAACCACAAACAGAATCTAATTGCCTTCCCCACCCATGCTTGCTTATCAGCACCAAAACCTCCATTATGAGCAGAAACCAAAACAAAAACCTAACAAGAATGTGGCAGTGGGCTGGTACTTTGTGCATGTGTAGAGGATGGTGGCTTCCTATCCTTAATCCTAGAACATATATACAAAAACTGCATTGTCTCTGAAAAGCAGTGTGTTGTGCACATTTCAGATAAGAGTGCCTCAATATCTTGTTCATGAGGGAGAAACACATTTTACTGCCTCGCTTTCCTGTTCAAGTATTTTGCTGGTGTGAGCAGCTAAATAGTCCTTCATTACAACCAAACCATGTGCAAACCACAAGAAAACTATAACAGCTAAAGTGTTGTGCTATTTTTAAATATAATCCGTCCCTAAAAGGAGTCTCAAGCTGTTGTTCCCTCAAGTAGGTTATTGCCTCAGATGAGGCTATTGAATTGCATCAGATGTGGTTTGCAGTACTCAGCAGAAATGGGCTCAAGCTAAGTAGCTGAGCAGGACTGCAGATTACATAACATACATGGACCCTCAAATTTGGAGATATTTGGACTGGCTTTTCCTTGGCACAGCAGGAATGAAATAGGCAAACCTGTCTATGGTTCCAGTATGGCTTTGCTGTGTGAGTGGGATGGGCAGAGGTCAAGGCACACTGGCACCTGCACCCCTATGCATTACAGATCCCAGTTTCAAAAAAGCTTTTTTCGAAAGAGAGCATCCACACCTCAAAACCGATCTGCTTTTTCGAAACAGAGCATCCATACTGCATGGACACTCTCTCTAAAGGAAGCCCTGGTTGCTATTCAACTGCCTCTTCTTTCAAAAAATGTCCCTGTTCTGTGTCCACGTATGCCTTTTTTTGAAAGAGCTCTTTCCAAAAAGGCGTTCTTCCTTGTAATTTGAAATGTAAAAAAAAACCCTGCCTTCTTTCGATTTAATTTCGAAAGAACGCGATTGCAGTGTGGATGCAGGAGAAGTTTTTTTCGAAAAGAGGGCAGTTTTTTTGAAAAAACAATGTAGTCTAGACATACCCTTAATGGCAGAAGTTAACGGCAGGATAGAGACAGTTCCTGCTGCAATGCACAAGTCAGGTTCTCTACACACACAGAACAAAGTGCACTGGAATATGAAGGACTGCTTTCTCTAGTAGGCTGAAGTAGCCTCTCTGGAGAGGCTCCATGGTCCATTTGGCAGGACTCTGTGTGGCCCACACAGCTTCCATTAGCAAAGTGTCTGGCCATAGTAATGAACCAAACACTTCTGGGGTACTGAAATAGCTCCATTTTACAGATGAAGAGTAAGTCACACTGGAAGTCTATTGTAGACCCATGAACTGAAGGCAGAGTTTAAGTCTTGTGCTGGTGCATTTATCACAAGATCCCCTCACTGCATCGAGGACGAGTCAGGGATGTAACTGTTGCACCGCTTTATACCCTACAAGAATTTAACAGACACTGGCTTTTGCAGGTGCCTCGAACCTTATGTCTGGATTGGGAATAAGAGTTCTCTCATCTCACTGTGGGCATAATTTCTGCAAGTGACCTAGGCTCTCACTTAAAATGAAGATAACATGGCTCTGAGAATTCACAATATTTTGCTTTAACACAGTTAAATCCAGTAGCTAGGTCATTGTGGTTTATGTGTTTCTCTCACTTCTTCAACAAGTCATTGATACAACTTTAACTATTCCAATGCAGGACCACAGATTAGATCGACTGTATTTGGCAGTTAGTGGTGTTCTCAGAAGTGGTTATGTACATTTAGATATGTCTTGTGTTTGTCTTACAATGAATGAATCCATTTCAGGTCACATCACCCTCGAGTTCAAATGGTTATAGGAGGCCACTGCCCCTGCCCAGCATGCTGCTGTTGTTATTGACATCAATATCACAGAAGTTATACCCACATTTTTGAGCTCACAATGAACCGAGGGCAGAAATGCTAGCACTTAAAGGTAAATCTTCACCACAGCAGGGAGTCAGCTTCTGGCAGAGCTTGAGTGTGTGTGCTAAAAACATAACCGTGTAGATGCTGTAGCTCTAGGAAGCTCTGGCTGGCCACCTGAGCACAGAGCCAGGGTGGTGAGTGAACTGGGGACCCCAAGCTACCACCAAGCAGCAACGATTACACATATTTTTAGCATACTAGTGAGAGCCAAACTGGCCAAGTTCATGCTCTACCTGGAGTAGGATCCTTGCTCCAAGCTACAGTGAAGTTAGACATACCTTCAATGGCTAAGTACCTCCTTTGCACCTGCAAAAAGTGAATGCTTATGTTATAAGCATAACATTTTATGCTGCCACACTAGCTTAACCTTCAACGCTCTGTGAACTCATTTGTAGAAACCCTGTGTACCCAAAGATTTAGGTCCTCCCTGGCTGAGTACACCAAGATCCAAATGGTTAAGGAGCTTGAAATCACATTGTGCCTCTGAAATCACATTGTGCCTTTTAAATGTATTTCAAATTGTGAACTCATTGATATTGAAATGTGTGCACATGAGTTTGTTTCTTGCAGATTCTTTTGAATTATGGAATACTCTGTTTTTTCCCCCAAAAAGCATTACTAAAGAGGATGGGGAATCCATTACAATAAACATCAATGTGATAGGTAAATCAGGGGTTTCGGTATAAATTCCCCCTTTCCGAGCAGAAAGGAGAGAACTGGTGTGAAGTGCTAGAGGGCAAATTAAACTCTTAAAGACCCAGACAGGCCCAAACTACTAAGAAGAGATAACCTGGGCAGACCTTTTACTTCCCTGGATCTGCATTCCAGATCCTGAATCCTGCTTTATCACATGCTTTCTGGACTAGGGAAAATCTGTCTCTCTTCAGGACTGGCAGAAGAAACACGTTAGATGTGTTTTACGATAGATTAACAGGATGGGATCACTTCACTTATTCTCCTGCCAGAAATGTCTAGTACCCAGGGACTATATACTGCTTTGTGATAAATAACCCATAATACTTACTAGGTCCAATACTGCTGCTGCTTTTTGGGAGGGAGGGGAAGGGAGAGGGGGAGGACAGGGAAGGTGCCATCTATAGGTATGTGTACATTAACTCTGTCAGTTTTCCCTTATACAGCCCAGTCTGTGCCCAGAATTCCATTGTTGCCACACATCCCATACCAGATAGAAAACAATTATATTTTCAACATATCAATACACCACTTAATTTCAGAGTTTTGACCATTTTGCTGTTCAAAGAAATAAAAATTAACAGTTGAGAATAGAACAAACATACATTTTGCATTTTACTATTGCACTGGCGTCAGCTGGGAATTTTAACTGAATAAAACATTTCTATGAAGAGAAATACTGTACCAAGAATAGAAACTTAATGTAAAGATGTTAAAGAATTACACCTATGAGGAGTCTAATACATTCTGTGTCAATGCAATAATAGTTGAAGATGTATATTGGAAACTTATTACCATTTATGATTAACAGCAATAACCCAAGTGGATTTATCTTAGAGCATATCTATTTATAGTTAATTTCTGAATAATGGGCCTGATTCCATTCACAGTGGAGTCAATGGAAACATCGCTATTTACTATAAAGTGACAACACCCTAAATAAATACCATACCATTGCTACAACACTTGATTTTACCTTAAGCACAAACACAGACTCGCTGAATAAAATATGTAACTGTTACATGCATTTGAGAAGCTTTGGCATGTTCATTAAACAAAAGTTAAAGTTTTAAATTTGTGAAAATTAATTAGAAATGTAAAACTAAAATGCTCTTCTCATTTATACTTTACAGTTTTGTTGAAGCCAATGGAGTTATGCTGCCATAAATAAGAGGAGGACCCAGACCCGGAAAGCACCACCCAAAAATATTTACACAAATTATATTTAAAATGCTCACTATTAAATAATGAAGAAAATCTAATCAGTTCAAAAAGTATTAATTTATCTCTCAAAAAAACATTTCTATGTACAGCTGTAATAGGATATTCGAATTTCCAAAGGGATGTTCTCTTGAATATGTTTATAATACATATGTACAGCAAATGATATACTATCTACAAACCTAGATCTTCCAAAAACTCTTCTAGTTGAACATGCTTCAAGATGGAAGTGATTCACCTGTTTTAAGGCAGTGTCTTATTTTTGCCTTTAACGTAAAGGCTGTAGTACTTATCACAGTACAGATCATTCTTCAAGTTTTTCACATGACAGTGTTACAGAAAGTCACTTTCTTCATTCTATGACATAATATGACATACAAGTTCATCACATGATTAAACACATGATTTTGGTGCATTCACAATGCTGTAGGATCCATTTATCTTTGCTTTCCTTGACACATAAACCAATATTGAAAGTGCAGGCACTGCCATTGCTGATAGACAAGAGAGCACAATAATCACAGGAATAATATAATCTGTTTTTTTCACTATTGCTGTAAAAAAAGAAGGGGCGGAAGAGACAGAAAAAGCTGATTAAAAACTGATATACGGAGATGTATTCACATCACTGTAAAGACAATGCTACTGTTAAGGCATTTTCTTTTCCACCTCTGAGTATATTAAATAACCTCTGTGAATTCTTTCACTGGATTCCTTTCTCTTCTTACTGCATCACACTTAAGGTCTTGTTGACACATACAAAGCCCTCTGTAATCTTGGCACATCCACATCTGATCCCATTTCTTCCTAGTGCTCCTCTCTACCCTTCTTCTAATCTCTTCATCTTTCTCTTGCCATATTCATCTGACTCCCCCCAACACTGAATTCACACTTTTTACAAGACAGTTCTTTGTGCCCAGTGATGTTAATAAAACCAAGATTGACGGAGGGGAACTCTAGTTTTCCTGAGCTCCACTTATGCTCACTAATTCAGGAGGTCTTAAAGTGCGTATCCGTACTGTATTTCATGATGTTCTCCCCTGGAGCTCCAAAATGCAAACGAACATGTGTGTGATGTACTGTGGGGCACTGGAGCAGCTGTTCCACATGGATCTGAAAGAACTCTCTCTAATCTTAACAGCTCTCAATCAGTAAATTGATTTTATTGTGGTTATAGTTTCTCATATTTCTGAGTGGAGCGGTGCCCCAGCTACTGCAGTGGGACAGATCCTATTGACTTCAACTGGAACTCTCTCTCAGTTCTCATCTGCAATGCGTTCTTCATCCTCCTTCAAATCCCTGCTTCAAACCCACTTCTTCTCTTCCATAAACACCCTCCCTAATCAACTTAATCATTGTTCAGTGTCTTGGCCTTGGGTTTGTTAATCTTAGTAGCTTTGGGCTTGCTTTGCATAGTACATAATACAGAGTGCTGTAAGCTGACTTCTTCAAGGAGGACCAAGAGGAATTGTTCCTCCAGCAGAGAGACTGCCACCAGCAGCTCCCCAGCACACAGCAGGACACCCCTGTATCTCCTTTGTGCTTCTCTCTGTGTGCCAATCTCATGCTATAGACTGGTGCAGAGAGGGGGAGAAGGCAAGCATTGCCCCACTTCTTCTCCCTTGAGCCACTGTGCTACTTTAGGGTAGTAGAGCTAAGAGTGTCAGTGTTGTATAGGTGGCTATTACATTACTAATTTTCACTAGTGAATTGTTCGGTTAGGTTTCACTACTAACCATGGTCTAACTATGTGCGGGTGAACAATACATTAACTGAGTCAACACAAGCCTTTCATTCATTAGAAGGTAACAATACAAGAAAGTTCAAAGCAAGGTATATGCGTACCTACGACAACTGTATCAATCACGTCAGTGTTATTTCCAGCCTCATTGTCAATAGCAATCAGGTATGTGCTTGTGTAATTTTCAGTGTCGCTATAAAGTGTAGATGTGCCATTCTGTGATGAAAGGATGGTTGTGTTACTCGGATGGACTTTTGGCAGGCCAATTTGTGGAAGTGGATTACTAGAAGATGTACTCATAATAGTGGCATTTTCCCCTTCATCAGCATTGTCTGATGGATATATTAACTCTGCAGTATTTTGGGAAGGAACTAAAAAGAAAGAAAATGTAGAGTAAGACTCAAATGCAAATGTAGAGACTTAAAATCTATAGCAGGTTGCCAGGCCTTAATTCAATTGAATGATTGATCATAAGCTTTTCTTTAGAATCTATTTCATCACTAAGCTAATGGTACTCTCTCTAGTCTTCACACAATACTTCCGAGAGGAAGGACTATTGGAGGGTTCTGAGAGAATTAGCTGATGTAATTGCAGAGCCATTGGCTATTGTCGTTGAAAAGTCATGGTGATCAGAGGAGGTCCTGGATGACTGGAAAAAGGCAAATGAGGTGCCCATCCTTAAAAAAGGGAGGGAGGAGGATCCAGGAAGATCCACTGTTCATCTTCACCATAATCCCTGGACTAATCTTGGAGCAACTCCTCAAGGAATCCATTTTAAAGCACTTGTTGGAGAGGAAGATGAACATAAACATGGATTCATCAAGAGCAAGATATGCCTGACCAACTTGATTGCCTTTTATGATTAGATAAGTGACTCTGTGGTATGGGGAAGGCCATGGACATGAAATACTTTCACAAAGCTTTTGATATGATCTCCCACAGTATTTTGCCAGCAAGTTTAGTTTTTATGAATGGGGCCATAAGGTGGATAGAAAGCTGGCTAAATTGCTGGGCTCAATATCCAGTTGGCAGCCGATATCAAGTAGAGTGCACTAAGGGTTGGTTCTGGGCCAGTTTTGTTCAACATCTTCATTAATGATCTGGATGATGGGATAGAATGCACCCAAAGCAAGTTGGCAGATAACTGTAACCTGGAGGGAGAGGCAGATATGCTGGAGGGAAGGGAGAGGGTCCAGAGTGAATTAGACAATTTGAAGGATTGGGCCAAAGGAAATCTTATGAGTCTCAACAACGACAGGTCCAGAGTCTTCCACTTAAGGTGGAAGAAACCCATGCATTGCTACAGGCTGGCTAAGAGGCTGTTCTGCAGAAAAGGAGCTGAAGTCCTCATTCTGCAGAACAGGCACACCAAGGAAAAAGATAAGGGATCAGAGTCTAAAAAAGCATGTTTGCCCAGATTGCAGACATGTGACCTTTCTCTGAGGAAATCATTGGGATTCCACAATTTGAAATACTGTTTTGAGGGACTCCAGTACAAGGCACAGTTAAAATATTTTTGAGAACAATTGTTTTCTGATATTTGCATCTTTCTGGAGAACAGTCCTCACTTTTGCTCTGTTCCTTCCAGTTATATATGACAAGATGCTGGCTAACTCACCACATTACACACACAACATTAAAATCTTAGGGAATGACAAAGAATAACAGCAGAGTCTAGAATCTGAAGAAATTAGCTGATATCTTAAACCATGTTTTATGCCTCTAACAGAAAAAAAGCCGAGTTCATTAACATACAGAACATTATTTTAACTCACTTTTGACATCAAGTGTTTGGTTTCGAAACTGCTGTCCGAATTTGTTGCTGGATTCACATTCATACAGTCCTGCGTCCTCTAGCTGAACATTGTGTATGCTATATCTGCCACGTTCAGACACAATCACTGTGTCTGCCTCTCCATTTTTCTTCCTCAAGGTAATCTGAACAGCTGGAATACCTTCAGATGTGCAAGTGAAGGTAACTCTTTCTCCTTCTTTTACTGTGTCTGAAGGTAAAACTGAAAGCACTGTGTCTTTTGGTGGAACTGCAAAAAAGTAAAGAATGAGGGGAATGCAGGTGAGTTAACAGAAGAGATCCCTGAACAATACGGTGTTACTGTCAGTAATCACAAGCAGCAGAGCAAAGGCAGAGAAACCCACATATTATTTAATATCCACTTGGGACTTGTTTTTGCAAATGTCTAACATCATAATACAATATGTTATTAATTAATAATAAGCACCAATACCATCCGCTTACAAGGAATTTGGCACCTTTCAGATGTACTAAGTTCATTAAAATATATTTGTATCTGTCTACCTATTGCCAAGTTATAGTAAGTAGAGCTATATAGTACATTTTTTTTTAACCTTATGCAAGTTCAGAGGTTGGTTTGCATTGCATCTCTGGAAGGTCAAGGTCAAATGATGTTTTCCTCAAATGGGCTCCTTCATCCCAAGAGACAATCAAAAGAATAGTAGCCCTGAAAGATTAAACAAATCTCTCCCTGTACCAAACCACCAAGTTTTCAGTATAAAATGAAGCAGGATGTGGGAGAAGAGGCTTCATAACCCCAAGTCATGGTCACTCCCTCCAGACAAGCCATTTAGAACTGGAATTCCCTTGACTCTTTTACATGCAGGCATTGGAAGCCAACTGAGAACTGTAGCTGCTGTGTGCAGGGAATGCGGAAGCTCTCCTGTGGGGCTGCTTATCACAGCCACACCCCAGAGGCAGAGGCACCAGGGATCTCTCTACACAGCCTCTGGAAGTGAGCCTATGAGCCCTGTCTCAGAGTCTCAGGTTCATGGGGCTTGTGCTACCTCTTAAAAATGGCTGTGCCGATAGTACGGCTTGGGCTGGAGCTCAGACTTTGAAGCCACCTTCTTCTGTCTGCGTCAGGGCCCAAGCTCCAGGCCAAGACACAACTCAAATGTGCTGCCCACATGGCTGTTTTTAGTGCAGCAGCTGAGGCCTTGTGAGCCTGAGTCTGACCACTCAGGCTTTCTGCAGGCTCCCCCGGCTGTGTCAATGCACCTGATGGGGCTCCCGTGACTCAGAGCTTTGCATAAGCTATATGCAGTGGGGTCTTTTTACCCTTATTGACTCAGGGCCATTTTTGACCTCACAGAATTCAAGGGCAAAATTCTCAGATTTAGCCAGAGCAAGATTAGCAGAGCCCTGTGCAAATACAATATTTGTATCCACATCTGCATGTGCATCCACAAAAAGGAGAAACAGATATCTGCATCTACATCTGCAGATGCAGACACCTGCTCCAATAAAGTGGATCTCCATGGATTTGCAGGGCTCTAAAGATGAGCCCTAACATGTAGAAGCAAGGCTTACAGTGTTATCAGTCTGTACTCACCTTGAACAATTAATTCCACAGTTTTTTTCTCTCTTCCAAACTGGTTCACTCCTGCACACTCATAAAGCCCCCGGTCATCAGCCTTGACTTTATTTAAAGTTAAAGTTGCATCTTTAGAAAGAAACTGTGACTTTCCGTTGGTCAATTGCTTTGCCCAGGAGATCTCTGGAGATGGATTACCATTGCTACTGCATGTCATTGTCACCGCTTCCCCTTCTTTCACTGAGTTGGATGGGGTGACAGAGACCGTCGTATTTCTCGGTCCATCTAAAACAAAAGGATGCATTGTTAGTTATTAATAATGTGAGAAATGATAGGTGCTAGATAGTCAGCCCCGGACACTGAAATTCTCTATTTTTTCTCTAATCAAATACTGCACAGATAGCTTCTGAGCTTCCGTGCAAGGCCTTCTTAGCCAGTGTGCTTCAGTCCTGACCAAGAGGGTCTGCTTATATGGATGGGAGGGCAAATTCAGTGTCAGTCCCTGTTCAGTCCTTGCCCTGAGACAGCCACCCCTCTGAGGGCTCAATGGGGACTAGCCCTTATGCATGGCACATCAGGACAACTCCCCTCTCCTGTTGTACAGCCCCCACAAGTCCACTCAGTCCCAGCTCCAGCACTCAGGGGACTGCAGTGGATGTCGCTGTATTACTCCCCCCTGGAAGCAACTCACCCAAAAAGTGATTAGGCGAAAGCATGGCTCTGTTTGGCACTTCATGCTGCCCAGCCACACAGGGAGGGAGGAATACACTGTACCCAAATTATGGCACCCCTTCCAGGTCCCTCTGGAATTCCAAGGGGCATTCTGTCTTAGAGACAATGGGCTGCTCCCTTACTATGGGCTGTTCCTAACAGGTGCACGTCATTTCTTCACCTTGGTTTTGTTCTGAGGAGTATAGCCAGCATGGAAGTAAATGACGAGCAGTTCACCGAAAGAGCTATCCTATTGGGTCATAGGCAATGCATGTGACACTTACATTCCACACTTAATGCTGCTGCCATTTTGCTTTCCCCCAGTGCATTCTCTGCTTCACATTCATAGGTGCCTGCATGGAGGAACGTCACACTTGGTATATGGACAATTCCATCCTCGCTATAAAGCACAGTGTCTTCACTGTCTGATTTTCTTCTTAAGACAATCCTGGCAGCCGGGTTGCTTTCAACTGAACACAGAATGGTAACATTATCTCCTTCTTGAACAGCTGTGGAGGGCTGTATGGAGAACTCTGTAATTCTTGGTGCCACTGAAGAAAAAAAGGAAAGACTTTCTGTTAAAGGAGAAATAGTTAGCAAAGTAGTAGTGGGTAGTAAGAGTGTTGATGAGGCCCATTTGCTTTGGCTTCCTGATCTGGATCGAGGCCTTTAGAGACTACCTGTAGGAACAATAATGTTAATAAAAAATCATACCATTGTATACAGTAGGCAGCACTACCAATCCAAAGAGAATCTGCCCTATGGATAGGATCAGACTTGAGTAAATTGAAAACGCAAAATAAAATGACCAAGTTGCATCTTTTTGGGTGTCTGTAATTAACAACTTGGAAGCTCTGATTAATATCATTTTTATACACATGAAGTGTAACATGAGGAGCCTTTTTTAAAAAAAGAAAACCTCTAATTGTGTACCCAGAATTAACTGTGGGGTGAAATATTAAATTTGGAGATTTAGCTCCCTGGATTTGTGGATACCTGTAGAAGTTAGAGTTCAGTATATTTGATTTGTGCCAGCAAACAAAGTGGCAGATCCCTACATTGTCACATTTGTGCCTGCTGTCACTTACAAAGTTGATCCTGCAAAGAGTTCCATGAGGATGCAGGGGCCTCTCCACAGGATACTCACTACAGGAGTGGGGCCTCAGGGGCTAGAATGACAGCCCTTTGGAGCTTTGGCCAGGAATTGTACTAGCTATTTGTTTCTGTGAAGACGCTGTCCAAATGCAAATCAATTGCATTTCTTATATGGATATCATTCTTGTATTCGCCTCCCATCATACAAGTGAATCACATACAAAATTTCCTAATTGTGTTATATGGTATTGAATTGGAATTTCAGTTTTGCTAAAGGCAGGACCTACAGGACTGGACCTATAACAACAACATTATATAATACAATTACAATAAAGCAAAGGATGAATTAATTAAAAGGTATAGGTGCAGGTGAAAGGATGAGTTTTCAGATGAGATTTCAAAGAGGTAGTCAATGAAGCAGACACCAAAGGACACCTATAATTCAGCCTGTTTTAAGCTTTGCTGGAGGAAATGGTCTCGAAGAGAGAGATTGCAAAAAGAACATTTGATGCAAAATGTATTTAAATGTCAGGTAAGTCAGCAGATTTCATAAGGTAATGTCATGCATGTTGGTAGCCTGGCTGCATGCATAAACCACCTGGAAATATCATTAGCAGGCAGATTTTGGGAGCAACACAGGGATCCTGGGCAATGTCCTAGACACCGCTACTTGTGCAGTGGTATGCCAGTCTTAAAGGAGGTTATTGTCCCTTATGTGGTTAGAGTGACAGCCCTAGTCACATGGAGCTAGAGAGGCTGTTAAGACCCTGTTTTGGAGGGCGTGCTTAAATGTTGTTTGGGGGAAGTCACCCAGAGGACATGAGGGAAATTTTTCCCACACTGAGCCATTAATTGGGGGAATTGTGCATGTGTTTCTCTCAACCTGAGAGTAAGGATAGAAGCAATTAAACATCAGTCATTGTAATGACAAAAAAAATCAGTCACTGCAACAACAAACATGATTCCTATATAGCAATGGCATATCTAGAGCTGACTCCTGCATATACAATAGTAAAAACTTCTCCGTTTCATTACTTCAGGGTCTCCAATCTCTTGTTTATTCAAGAGTTATATGTAGATTAGCTGAAATGTTATGCTTCATCAAACCAGCCAAGTCAGAGTCTTGCAGGCTCATACCTTGTACAGAAATGACCACCGTTGTTCTCTCTGTTTTATTCATTGCGTCATTAATGGCTTCACAGATGAACAGCCCAGAATCTCTCATCTGGGTATGTGGGATGGTAAGGGTCTCATTGTCTATAATGTGATGAACACTTGAACCTGACAGCTCTTTTCTCCAAACAATCCTAGCCGACGGATTACTTGTAGTCCTACAAGTAAGCACCAGAGTTTCCCCCTGTGTAACTGTGTTGCTTGGAGACACAGTGATGTTAGTGTTTTGTGGACCAACTGGAAGAAAACAGAAGAGAAAAGTTCAAGGAGCTAAATTAATGAGACATAATATCCATGTCTCTGAGGCTAGATGATCTCAAGGAAACACTTCAGACCCTGGGAAACGTTTCCAAAACAGGGATGTCAATAGTACTGTGGAACAGTTTCCACAGAGAGCTCAGTGAAGAATCAACAAGAGAAAACGCTGAGAGCCAAATTCTGCCCCTTGACGTGTGCACGTGGATCGAAGTGACTAAAATGGAAATCACGTGGGCATTCAAACACCTCTACCCATGTAACTATTGTGCTCTCTGACTCAGACTATGTGTGTTTTGCACCAACTAGGAAAGAAAACAGGAGTCATAATGAGCCACAATGGTGGGGATGAAGACTGACCTGTGTATTTTTTCCCCGTTTTTACTCAATGCAACAGTTCACTTTAATAACCCAAGGTGTTTCATGTGGAAAATGATTATTGAAGTCAATGGTGACCCATCACATGAAAGGATTACAGCACTGTGCCCAGAGATGATACTACTTAAGGGCCATATGAAATTGTTGATCTTTTATTGTGTATTACAGTCACTGACATCACTGTGAGATCCAATGTGGATCAGGAGTTTTATTCTTTATATGCCTAACTTTGTAGCCCTCACCCATGAATCCTAACGTAAAATTTTCTATGGTTTGAAATCTCTAATATAAATATACTTACAGTTTACACTCAATCTCTGTGAAATCTGTCTTTTTTTGGGCTCAAATTCCATATCGTCAATTGGTAATTCAGCCACACAGGTAATCTCTTTCCCAATGTCTTCAAAGGTGGGGATAAAAGTCAATGTCAGACTTTTTATCTCTGTGGTTTTGGTAATTTCTTCTGCAGAAAAGTCTTTCTTGTCAAGAACAGATCCATCTTTCTCCAGCTGCATCTCCAAACGGTCAGAAGGATACACTCTGTGTACTATACAGGTGACATTGGCTTTTTCTCCAACATACAATGGTGTGCTGAACTCAATGACTGGATCACTGGAAAAAGCTAAAAGAACACCACCAGTTACTTGGTACAAGAGATGGGCCAAAAAGACAACTTTTGGAGAGATCCTCTCTCTCTCTCTCTCTCATTGCAGTTTTAAAAATGATTAATCAGATTTATTAGGAATGAGCATTGCACCAATGTCACATAGAAAGGGAATAAATCACTTACAATAAACATCAACCTTGATGCTTTTTTCTTTTTTCACATTGTCACAAGTTGCACTGCAGAGATATTCATGTTCATTCTTAAGGTCAACAGGATCCATAGTCAAGACAGAGCTGTTCCCCGTATTGTTAGTTGTCCCACCTAAGGGGTTGTCAAACTGGGTTCTCCAAGAGAATGCTGGGGACTCACAGCCACTAGAATGGCAGATCAACTCAAGTTTTTCTCCAATCTGAACAGCAACTCTGTGTTCAGGTGTAAGCTGAATTTCAAAAGCATTAGCTGAAAAAGGGAGAAAAATGCAAACTCAGCATTGTTCTAATAGCTCATGTTCTCTTTCATTGGTAATCTGGGGTGGTATCTGAGATCTTTAAAGCCTACCTCTTGTTTTGCTACTTTTAAACTCAGTTGTGAAGGGAAAATTAAACAACTAATATTTAGCACTTGCATAGTTCTTTACATCTCCAAAATAATCTACAAAAAAAATTGTAAAACAAGACTTAAGATTTAGAGGACACTGAATCTGATCTTCAACTGGTGAAAAATGTAAATCCATTGAAATCAATCGAGCTACCCTAATTTACAACAGTTGGAATCTACCTCTATAACTTTGCAGCAGACTAATAGATCAATAAATTGTCAAGGATGGTTATAGAATCATCTGCAGATATTTAGTACTATCTTATATCTATCAGGGATGCTTCAAGGATAATAAAATATACCCTAAAGTGACATGCTAGAGATCTTTTCTAACCTAAACAATTCTCGGATATTGCAGTGCAATAAATTTCTTAGCAAACTAAATTACAAAATGACTGCTTTACTACAGAATAGTCAGCGCTGAATAAAATTGTTGCTGGTATTTAAACAAGACATCTTAACTGAGAATGACAAATTTTTATTTACTTCAGTGCAAAATCATTTGTCGTAAAGACTATTATAAAATAAAGTAAAAAAATAAATTACTTAGTAACAAAACAAAAACTCACAAGTCACAAACACCAGTAAAAGCACTGTCGCTGATGGAATTATTCTTCCCATTTGTCTAAATTTTTGGAAATGCTGTATGATGAAAAAAGCAAGGAAGTTCATGTCCTGGATCTCTGTTCTCTCTGAAAACATACAGTCTGAGTCTTCAGCTCTGGAAATGACAGCTATAAGAGTTACTCAGCTATTTATAACCAATCTGATTGAGGCGGAGAGTAGGAAATCCCTGGATGGGGAAACCCAAAGTGCAGTTAGGAAAATCCCCTGTAAGCTGTGTAGATGGTTTCAGTGCCCTCTGCTGCTTTCAGATACAGGACTACAATGTCTCTTTTTAAAAACAAATTCCAAAACTGAACTGGCAAAATAAGTGAATCAGAGATGGAGCATATGAAAAACAGTTCAGAGGGGAAAATCTTTTAAAGTCAAGGATAACATAAATGATTTCATCATTGTTACTGCATATTACAGGTATAATAAGCAAAATAAGGACTTGATCATGCAAGTAGATAGTCACGTGAAAGAAGTTATTCATGTGAGCTGTTGCACTAAAGCCCATAGTTAAAGTTACACATTGGTAAAGATACGCACTTAATTAAAGTTACTGGAACGCATATTTATGCATTATTGGGTTTTATGGTGACAATGCTACAAACACTCAAGGAATTTTACTCAAGTCAATTGTCCCTTTGAAATCAATGAGACAACATTCCCATGAATAAAGCTACCCAAATGCCTGTGATTTTGGGGACTGACCCATAAAATAAGGTGATCAAGAACAAATGTCATTGACAATTAGGTATGTGGTTGATGGTGTATCACCAAATATTCCGGCAGGAGTATATGAACATTTCATTAAGTTCATAGTAGTAGAAAGAAGACAGGTGAATATTTGTACAATATCCTTTTAAGTGAACTCGAAGACCTGGGATTGGACATTGCAAATATCCATGGGCAGGGCTATGACAACTGCATAAATATGAAGGGAAACATATCAGGTGTACAAGCACGACTTTTGAAAACAAACCCAAGAGCTTTTTTTACACCATATGCATATCACAACTATAATCTCATTTTGGGAGACATGGCCAAAACATGTCCAGATGCGATGAGTTTCTTTGGAGCCTTGCAGCGTATTTACGTCTTTTTTCTGCATCTACTAAAAGATGGACTATTTTTAGAAAACATGCTACTGGCCTTTCTGTAAAGCCTTTTTGTAAAACACGATGGGAATGTAGAATGCAAAGTGTCAAAGCTCTGCGGTACCAAGCTGGGGAGTTTTATGATGCACTCGTAGAGGTAGCAGAAACAATTGATGATGCTCAAGCAAAAAGTGAAGCTGAATCACTGGCTATTCAAATGAAGGATAATAAGTTTTTGGTTTCACTAGTTTTCTGGCATGATTTACTTTTTCAAGTGAATTCTGTGAGCAAAGAGCTACAGAGTGATACAATGGATATTTCTGCAGGAATTTCTTCATTCTAAAAGCTTTGTAACTGGTTAAAAACATACAGAAAGAAGGGTTTTCAAGAAGTGTTAATTGGTGTCAATGAACTTGCCAAAGATCTAGATGTGACTCCAGTATTCCAGACTAAACGCTTGTGCAAAGGGAAAAAAAAACAAGCCTTTTTCTGATCCAAAAGAAGCTTACAGAGTGCAATGCTTCAATCAAGGGTTAGACAAAGCTTTACAATCACTTGAACCAAGGTTTGAACAGTTACAAAAGCATGTGAGTTTATTTAGATTTTTATGCGAATTCAAAAATCTTCCCAAGGACACCATATGAAAATCTGCTGCAGATCTGGAACTCACATTGACAGATGTGAAACTAGTGCAGGAAAACGAACAAGTTTCAACTGTAAAATCAGTTGACATAATGGCTACATGCTTTGTGAAGAGCTGGAAGCATTAAAGCCAATTCTTCCATCTGATTGTAGAAACCCCCTAAAAATGCTTCAATTTCTTGCATATAATAACCGATCAACAGCATTCCCAAATTTATTTATAGCAATTCGAATCTTACTGACTATTCCGGTAACTGTAGCCTCAGGAGAGAGGAGCTTCTCGAAGCTAAATCTAATTAAAACATATCTGCGATCAACAATGCAGGAAGCCCGATTAAACAGTTTGGCAATCATGTCAATTGAATGAGAAGTAATGAAGAGCTTAGAGTTAGGCAATATACCGAAAGATTTTGCAGAACAAAAAGCAAGGAAGATAAAGTTTTAAAAACATATAGGTGAGGTGTACAATAAAGTTCCTCTTAAGCAACTTGATATTTATAATATATGATGCAATGTACATAATATATAATTTTGTTATTATTTATATAGTCATGGAAAGTAAATAATACATGGAAGAAATGAAAGGGGTTTTTTACATGGTTTTTTTTTTTTAGTCATCCCTGCCGGGGCCCCGTCGAAACTGTTCGAATCGGGCCCTGCACTTCGTAAAGCCAAGTGTGTATAGCTTTGTATAGCATGGGGAGCAGTCGTTTATTAGCTCAGACATTAAGTCTCATTGGCCCTTATGGGGGAGAGGTTCTTCCCCTCCCTCGCATGACCTGTGCAAAGCCCAGACAAAATGGCAGCACCTGCGTGCCTGGCGGAGCTGGGTGGGGGGCGGGAAGGCGGGACATGACTCTGCCCTGTAGCTGGGGATTTAAAGGGGCTGTGACTCAACAAAAAATCCTGGCTGCCGGGGCCCTGTCAAAACTGTTCAAATTGGGCCCCACACTTCCTAAAGCCAGCCCTGCCCACTGGCTAGACACTGGTCAGTGTTTCTGAGGGCAGCATGGCCTACAGCTCCAGGAGAGGCAGGAAGCCTGCCTTAGCACCCCCGCTGCAGCACTGACCGGGAGCCGCTCAAAGAAAGCCACTCCTACCCCAGCTCTGCCCCTCTCCAAAGCTGGAGCCCCCTCCAATGTTCCAAACTTCCCATCCTCAGCCCCACCCCTGAGTCCATACTCTAGTTCAATTATGTTGGGTTGCAGCATCAACAGTTTTCTTCAACTGGGTCATGAGACAAAAAGTTTGAAAACCACTGGGGTAGGGGATGTCTGTACCCTGAGGGCTTTGCCAGCAAAAGCTACAAAGGCAGTGGGATCTTTTGTCAAATAACACTGGAATGGGAAGTGTCAGCACGATCCAACTGCCATTAAACTCATTGGGACACCTTTGATTGACTTTGATGGGAGCTGAGTCAAGCCCTGAGCTGCTGTGACAGGTTCTGAGCCAACTCGACATCTGTAATATATTTAGCAGGGACAGCAAAGGTAACTGTACGGAAATCTGGGCAAATATGTTGCTGATATCAGAGCAGTGCCAATTTTATATCTTGTAATTAGAAGAAGTGCAAGACTCACCAGAGGCAGTGATTCCTCAATACAGGAAAATCCTGATGTCCAACTGACTTCCATAAGAGCCTGTTTGGTTCCTGTTTTAAAAATAAAAGGTACATTATTGCTGCCACTGCCATCACAGCACAATGCTTGCCATAGGCACACTAAGTCAAGGAAGCACCATTTTTGCTTGGTGTAGGACTAGATGTCTATCAGTTGACAGTTATTAGGCATAAGCCTGAAAGGTTCAGATTCCACATGTCATCTGAATTAAAATCTGGGGTAAGGTAAAAAAGAGAGGGGGCATTTACAAATTCACAGTGAAGATGAACACCATGGAAAACACTGGCAGGAATTCTGACACTCAGCAGGTAGAGTATAATGAGCCCACTTGTGCTAATCATTACAGGATTGCAGTAGTAAAAAGGTGTCTGCATACATGTGGTTAAAAGATAAAGGGGTTACTTGTTAGTGCTCAGGTAAATGTAGCCTCATTCTTGGGTTTTGTAGGACCAATAATACTTGTGCACTGCAGATGGCTTCCTTGTGTGCAGCTCTTTACATTTTTGTATGCAGCTCTTAACATTGTATCAAAAAAAATCAGTTTACCTTGCATCTGGGACCACGGCTAGAGATGATATGCAGGAGGGCCAAATAAGATAAATCTAGATGTGAAAATAAGGCGGTGCCGCCCAGTGCACAGCTCTGGCATGAGCTGCCCGAGTTGTGACAAAAGACAATAGAGGGGATATTTAAAGAACCAGCCTGGACTTATTTAAAGAGGTGGCAGGGACTTAGAGGAGGGGAGCTATTTTAAAGAGCTGTTAATGGGCTATTTAAAGAGCAATTAAAGAGCTATTTACAAGGAGTCTCTAGCATTGGTGCTGGTTTCCCTGCTGCAGTGCCCCCACACAGACAGCCCACAGCTCCCTTGTGGGCAGGTAAGATTACCTGGCCCCAGCCTCTTCCTCTCATAGTCTCCCCCTCCAGGGGACACCAGATCAAGGGAGGATGTGAGGCTGACAAGTGCACCTGATCCAATTTTCCCCCGTCTGGCTTCCATGTTTCCCTTCCCCAACCTATTCCCACAACTGTTCTCCCTTCCCTTATCTCTCATCCCCATTTATCCCCCTTCCCTCACTGCAGCCCCAATCCCTCCCCTCATAGTCCTGAGATCCCTAACTTCCCCTCCCCTCCCTGCAAGTGTTTGCAGTGGAATTTATTTTAAAAATGATTTTAGAGCTTTCTGAATATTCTGCTGTATTCAGATTACATTTTCGCCAAATACAAAACCTCTTTGGCGGAGATGAACTGTAAGAACATACTTTTTTATTTCAGATTTCTACTCACAGTTGGGCTTGAATTCATAGTGCCTAGGTCATGATCAGGTTAAAGAGACACAACAACATTGCCGCAGAGCAATGGTTCTCAACCTATTTACCACTTAGAGCCACATAAGCGGATCTGTGTGTGTTATGTGGGCCACATCCCCACAATATATATATATATATATAGTGGCAGGATCAACCTCCCTCCTGAGACCCTGACCCCTGTTCCATCCACTATCCCACCCTATGAGAGCTGCAGCAAGGCCCTCATCTGCAGAGTTTTTATCCCTGGGCCTTCCAGGCCCTCAGCATAAAGGAGGGTGTATTGGGCTGACGCTCTGGGCCAATATCAGTAGCTTCTGGTGAGCGCAGTTTCTCAAAACTGAAATTACTAAAAAATTATTTGAGGTCTACCATGTCCATCATGTCTCAAAATCGTTTGTCAGGACTCTCATTAATTTCAATTGAAAGTACCATTGCAAAAAATTTAGATTTTACTGAATTATTAAAATGCTACGCAAGTATAAAAACCAGAAAAATTCAGTTCATATAAATTCCTTTAATTTATGAGAAACTGGGCGCACCGTAAGATACTAACGTTTTTCATTACAGTGTATAGTTGAACCCTAATTGTTTGTAATTGTGATTTTGTTAAAATTATATGAGTACACTAGTAGGAAATTGTTTTATTTCACTAACTACAAATTTTCTGTTTTCATTTTTTTTTAAATTTTAAACAGTCAAAAAAACAAAAACAAAACAAAACATTGCAAAGTGCAAACGTGTAAAAGCCAACAAAAAAAGGGGGAGGGAGACATCCAAAAATATTTTTGCTTGGGGCGGCAAAAAACCTAGAGCCAGCCCTGATGGTAAAAGTGGATCCTCATACTGAAGAAAAGCAATTTCATATTCAGTGCAAAAATAGAAATTGGGACAACCTCCTCCACTATTATTAGATTAGTTGCATCAGGTGCACAATTTATAGTAGAAACCAATTTAAAAACAATGCCTCCTAAGAATATACACCTCCCCAAGGATGAGAGGGGCAAGTTGCGATAGGACAGTAACTATAAGAAATGTAAGTTGCTTTCACCCCAGATAAATCTAAAAGTTCTCACCCCTTTTGGAATTAATCCAATAACAGTGGCAGGAGACCAGGAGAATGCTGGAAGGCTGTGGCACTGTAAAGAGAGCTGGAGAATCAACTTTATCTCAAAACATTTTCAACAGCCTGTTTGCAAATCTGAAGAGCAACAACCTGACACAAGATTTCAGTTCTTTATATCAATTTGCAGGATGTTTTTCTTCCAATCCTATTGCTAGCAAGTTGCATGGAGAAAAGACTTAAAGAGTTAAAATCTGGGACTGATGTGTCTTTCCACTATTTCCAATCATTGAAATTTGCTTTACTAAAGGTTTGGAGGGGAATTTCAGATGGTTGGTGTGACTTGGAAAGGGATTCATTTACAAACTACATAGGCATTTTATCTCTGATCTGAAAACAGCTGCTTTTCAGGGAAATGAAACTGATATGAGATTTTCTGGCCTGTAGAGAGAAACAAAGGGAAGCTGCTTCGGTAGTAAATATTCAGCAGTAGCTTTAGTTTATGCTTCTATAATTTTGCTGAACAGCTACCTGATGGAGTTCAAGTGGCCAATTTGCTCAAGACATTAAAAAAATCATGGGTGAGTGATTTATTTAATCAAATATTCTTGTAATCTGCATGTAAAGATGGCTAGTCTCTTTATAATTTTTGTCTTAAAATTTCAGAACTGGACATAACTAAAGGCTTAAATCCTATTGGACAGGAACCATGGAATTATACAGCACTTCCCATGTTAACACTCTCACAATTGTATTACTATGCTTGTGACATTTGTTTTATTTAAGTCCCAGCATTTGAAGTCTATTGATTATGTGAAAAAATCTCAGGATTTTTTTCAAAATATGTTTCTATCCCTCATGGTTGTGGAGAAATGCTTTTAAATGATAGAATCATAGAACACTAGAACTGGAAGGGACCTTGGGAGGTCATCAAGTCCAGTCCTCTGTCCTCACGGCAGGACCAAGCACAGTCTAGACCTTCCCCGATAGATGTTTGTCTAGCCTGCTCTTAAATATCTCCAGTGATGGAGATTCCACAACTTCCCCAGGCAATTTATTCCAGTTTTTAACCACCCTGATAGTTAGGAATTTTTTTCCTAATGTCCAACCTAAACCTCCCTTGCTGTAATTTAAGCTCATTACTTCTTGTCCTATCCTTAGAGGCCAAAGAGAACAATTTTTCTCCTTCCTCTTTGTGATACCCTTTTAGATACCTGAAAACCGCTATCATGTCCCCTCTCAGTCTTCTTCTTTCCAAACTAAACAAGCCCAATTCTTTCATTCTTCCCTCATAGCTCATTTTTATGAACCTTCTCAGATGTAATCCTCATCTGATGAAGTGGGTTTTACTCATGAAAGTTGATGACCTAATACATTTGTTAGGCTCTAAGGCAGTGGTCTCCAACCTTTTTAAGCACAAGATCACTTTTTGAATTTAAGTGCAATCCAAGACCTATCTCAAAATATAAATACCCTTGCCCAGGGCTGGCCTTACCATGAGGCAAACTGAGGTAGCCTCCTCAGGTGCCAGACTGTGGGGGGCGGGGGCACCATTAGGACCCAGAGTGTAGAAAATTGTGTCTGCTGCTGGTGCATATGTATTCTCTCTGCTCTAGATGCACAGAGATGGTGGAGTGCTGAGCTGGAGGAAGGAGGGCACAAGAGACATAACAGGCAGGCAGGAGAAAAGGGGGCATGGGAGCGTCATTTGAGCACCCCGCCTCAGGTGCCAAAATGTTGTGGGTCGGCCCTGCCCTTGCCCCGCCTCCTTTCTGCCCCTTCTCTGAGGCCCTGCCCCTGTTCACTCCATCTGCCCGCTCTTGCCCATCCTTACTCACTTTCATCAGGCTGGGGAAGAGGGTTAGGGTGCAGGCTCTGGTCTTGGATTGTGGGATTTGGAGCGTGAGAGGGGCTCTGAGCTGCTCTTGGGTCAGGCAGTTGGGGTGGTGGAGAGGGTTCTAGGTGCAAGCTCTGGGGTGGTGTTTGGATGCAGGGATGCTCAGGGCTAGGACAGCGGCTAGGGGTGCTGGAGGGAGTTCATGACTGGGGGAGTTTCAGGATGTGGGCTCCACCTGGGCCCTGCTTACCTCAGGTGGCTCCTGGGTGGTGGTGCAGTGGAGCTAAGGCAGGATCACCCCTGCTGTGGGCCTGGACCACTTCCTAAAGCAGCCAGCAAACTCCATCCCAAGTCCTGTTGTGCCCCTCTCTGCTCAGAGGAGAAAGGATACAGAGTGGGAGAGGGGCACCTTGACATCAGCACCCCTCCTTTCCTTCCCCTGCCCTGCCCAGCAAACAGGAGGTTCCCAGGGGGGAAAGGCAGCTCCAAGGCAAAGGGCAGGAGATGTGCAGCAGTGGGGGGAGGACCAGCTGCTGGCACTTGATAGCCTCTTGAGCAAACCAGTTAGGATCACCTGTTAGAGGCTCCAAGATTGACTAGTAAATCCCGATCTACTGGTTGGTGACCACTGCTCTAAGGTATCACAGGTACTCATTTTTCCAGTTTCACCCTAACAGATCATAAAACAGAAGCTAAAGAAAAAGAACCCAATATTGATTGATTGATTGATTGATTGAGTTGGCTGACTCACCCATTTTCAGAAATTTGGGGTTGACTCAGGGTGAGGGGTCCGATCTGGTGAGGCTTTCTCTCCCCCCCCCCCCCGGCCAGCAAGGACCTTTCCTCTCCGCCCCCCACCCCCAGATGCCCTGGGTGGAAGGGGACTCTTCTGTCCCCTTCAGGTCCTCCCCCAGTCAGTAGGGGCCTTTCTACCCCATCTGTCTGGGCTTTGTCCCTCCCCCCAGTGCTGCAGCCAAGGGCTGGAGGGGAAATGGTTTGGGGTAGGGGGCTACTCACTCAGTTTGATGGCAGGCATGATGGCAAGTCCCAGCCCCAGCTGGCCACTGTCTTGTTGGTGCATCTGCCCCCAGTGGTCGCTGTGCAGGGTAGCTCTCCCCTGTGCTTGCTGCTGTGAGTATTGGGTCCCCACTCTCTGCCCCCTCCCTTTCCATGTTCTGTAAAACAGTCCCATTCCACAGACTTCCCATTTTCTTGATACAACCAAACCCTGACCTTGCTTTAAGTTAGGATAAGAGGAAGCTGCCTTCCAAATTTGGTGGCCGTAGCTCTTACCATTTAGGAGGGGTTCTTGAACAAATGGACTCGCAGACACACAGATAGACTCTAAAATCCATATTTAGATGGATAAAACTCAAATCCAGCAAATCACTTAAGCATATACATAACTTTAAGTACCTGTCCCATCTCATTGACATCATCCACTGGTGCTTCTATCTCCCGACCTTCAGCCTTCATTGTAGCTGTGCTATTTTCTCAGACTTGTCGCCATGGGCCACTATGTGGATGATGTGCAACCTTTCTGCTGCCTCCCAATGCAGGGCTGTCTCCTGGCTCCACTCCCAAACCCTGATACTGCCCTTTGTATGTTTCCAGGAACGGGAAAAGTGGTACATTGTTGTTGAGTCAGCTAGAACCCTGTCACCTCCCATTTTTACTGAGATCCACACATAGATCTAATTAAGGATAATTAGATCTCCTAGGCAACCTTAATTGTGACCCTACATACATGGGCAGGGTTCATGCATGGATCTGGAATCTAATCTTTTCTGAGGAATTATATTCCAGATTGTAAGATATCATCTATTTAAAAATTCAGAGACAGTTTTTCTGGACTATTTCACACCCTTTGCTCCCCACGGAAATTCCAAGAAGTGTGAAAGCGACATAGCTGGTTCATGCATTATCCTCACCAGCACAACCTAGTTGTTCCACTTTCTATTCTACCAGTTCAACTAAAATACAACTGTAGGCATCCAGATTCGGGAAAAGGCACTATAAACACAAATAATAAAATTTAGGTATTTGTACATATGATAAAATAGATAATTTCTAATTAGCTTCTGTTCAGAGACACAGTTTATTTGGTTAAAAGGATCATGGAATATTATATACAAAGTAAATAAATCCTTCTCTCACTCCCCAAAATTCCCCATTCTCTATCATATTATTGTTGGCAGAGAGTTCAGGCCATGGAAATTCCAAGTTTTAAGGTTCAAAGTGAGAAAGCAATGACTTTCATTAATAGTGCTATATCTAAAATTGGCCTTCTGGTGCATATCCTGTTTTTAACTCCACAGTGCCAGGATAGATACAACTGAAATTAAAAGTAAATGTAAAAGGGAAATTTTATCAATTTGGACAGCTTAAATGCCTTTTTTTCCTTGGTGGAACACAAAGGAGTTTGGTTTATTTTTAAAATCAGAAATAAATTATTAGAAGAAACTGGATTTCTACCTACAATTAAGGCTGAGCTAGAAGCAAAGCTGTGGAGCAAAATATTCCCTAAATTCTGGGTGATGTCAAATCTGACACTCCAGATTCAGACCTGAATTTTGCAAATAGTCCTGGTCTTTAAATCCAAACACTGCTAAACTTTGGGGAGTTCAAATCTTGATTAAAATTTTGCAACTTGAGCCTAGCTCAACATTTGCATTTTTATTTGTGAGCCTGATGTATTCAGACATGTCAAAGGCAAGTATCCTCACTGAGGACAACCCTAATTGAAACCCCGTCCCACTCATTTTGAATCACATTTTTTGTTTTCATTACATATCAGTTGGCCTTTGAACTGTGTTCATTGGACTTCAGCTGGGGGCAGACTGCAGGCTCAGAATATGAACAAGAACAAAAATAATAAGTTATAAACAAGCTGCTTCCCTGCTAGAGCACCAGAACCCACACTCACTGAAGTTCTCACTGAAGTAGATCCTTAGGGTACAATGCTGGCCCAAAGGATGTGAATAGGACTTTTGCCATTGACTTCAGTATGGCTAAGATCTCACCCCTGGTCTTCTGAACTAGAGACAATCAAGGAGAAAGTGCAAGGGAACTTTGTGACCAACTTCTGCTACTGCTCACTTGCAACTGTTCAAGGACACTGCTCTCTGAGGAACATTGGGCTCCACAAACATGACAAAGACAACTGTTGAGAGCAGCCATTATAATAAATCATTGGTGTTACACGACAAGTCAAGCATCATATCATAGAAATAGGTGCTAAAAAATCCTGTGTTGACCCTCCCAGCTACCCTGTAGTTTTTTACATAGATGTCATTTGGATTTATTAAAACCAAACAACATATGAAATACCAAACTATACAAGTATCCTACCAACTATGCACCAGATACTATGTTCTTCATTCTCTTACAATGTTCCTGCTCTGGAAAGCTGTGCTCTGTGTGTGTGGATAGCTAGAAGCCCTGCAATGCACTGGAACAGCAGTATGCAGAGAGTCTCATATATGTTATATAAGTCTCTAAACATAAGGAGATGGAATGGTTAACCCTGCATAAGTTCAGAACTTTTTAAATGGTTTGGCCCTATGTAAACTCAGGACTTCCTAACTGATGGAAACTGGAGAGGAGAGGTGGCTCCCTCCCCTGGTCTTTCTTCTTCCTCCTCCCCCTTGAGATGAATAGGTCTATTCTTTGACCTGATAAACACTTACTTTTTTCTCTTGAGGGAATAAGCTGGAAACCCTCTTCCAGGAAAAACCTGCTCCAACTAGCTTCAGGCAGTAGCCAAATTAGTCTGTACAGAAAAAAACAACAAATGGTCTGGTGGCTCTTTATAGACTAACAAAACATGTAGATGGTATCATGAGCTTTCGTAGGCACAACCCACTTCTTCAGATGACCGGAGCTGTGCCCACGAAAGCTCATGATACCAGCTACATGTTTTGTTAGTCTATAAAGTGCTACCACTCCAACTAGAAAAAGAAAATAGACATGCAGATTGAACCTCTCTAATCCAGCATCCTCGGGATCTGACCGGTGCCAAACCAGAGAATTTGCTAAACCATGGGAGGTCAGTATTGTCTAGCAGCATTATCCACACTTCTGCTGCTTACTGGGCTCTTAGAAGACATTTAGGGGTAAATTAGAGCTAAGTAACAGCACAGAACACTGAGAGCCAGGACTGGTGGCTGTAAAACAACCTTTATGGGATTATGAGAAACTTGGCCACATCCATGATAAGTGGACAGCTGGCTAACTAACATCATGCCAGACCACAGATGTTGCTGGACCAGAGAGTGCCAGACTAGAAAGGGTCAACCTGTATTTATTTTTGTCTCTGCCAAGTCACTGCAATGAACCAAACACCAAAGAGATGGCACCATTGCAACTGGAAGTTTATTACAGTATAGTTATGCATCACAAAAATACAGGAATTTTTCTATGACCAACTTGACACTTTTTCTGCATGATCATCATGGTATTAGTTTTAAAATCAACAGAATACCATATTTTTAATCTAGTCTAAATGGCTATACATTTTTCAGTAAGAAGCATCAACCCAGCACTTCGCTTTGTTAGCACTTGAGTATCAAGAACATACTGAAGTATGAGTACGTAATAGCTAGTCTGTGAGACCCATTGCCTACAGTTCTTATCAGGCTAACTTCATTGAGACATGAATTGTTGGGATTTATTTTCCCTTTCAAGAGAATTATCTGATCAGGCTTCAAAGCCAAGAATCCTTGTTGCTAGAGATTGGCAGTCAAACAAGAATTACTTTCATGGTTGTGTCACCCACTATCAGAGGCCATGGTACTTTTAAAGAGATAAGAAAGGTAACTTGAGAAATGTGATGCACGTGTGAAATTGCTGGTAAGCACTACTAGGCTTTGTGCTGAATTAGCTCAAAAGTGTGTCTGACTTTTAAAATCACCACAATTCTTAGCAAAGAAAGTATCTGAAAATGATTTTGCAATGTTAATTCTTAAAGAACAGATTGGTTTGAAGATCAAGTTGGTGGGACAAATTCCATTTCCACTGGCATGCTGGTAAACCCCTAATAATTCTTCTGAAGTCAACAGGGTTACTTGGGATGTGTTTAAATGACCACAGGATTTGCTCAGTTCCTTTGTGGAGACATGCTAAATGGTAACACTTGAGGCTTAGCCTCCAAAAATAGTTAAGCTTTGTTGCAACGCAAATTAACCTGATCTTGAAGCTACGCATTTCTAACCAAAAAACTTAAAAAGTAACAAATGGTCTTGCAGCATCTTAGAGAATTTGTGGATGGCAACATGAGCTTTCATGGGCACAACCCACTTCTTCAGATGAATGGAGTTAAGGAGTCCAGGTTCCAAATAAATAGCAGAGAAAGAGAGGGGATGGGGAGATGAAGAGAAGGAAAAAGAAGGGAAAAAAAGGGGGGAAATTGTCAATTAGAGTGTCCATGCTAAATGACACCGATAGAGTGGCTATTAAGTGCTCTTAAGTACCCCATGCTTGCTCTTGAATGCCCAGGCAAGTTAAAATGTTCTCCAGAAGGTTTGCTGGCACTTGATGGCATAAATCACATTGGTGGACGTGCAGTTATATGAGCTTCAGATGTGGTGGGTTTTGTGGTTAGATCCTGTGATGATGTCACTTGTATAGATGTGTGGACAGAGCTGGTATGGGGGTTGATTGCAGGGGTGGGTCCCTGTGTGAGTATGATGAAGGTGTGTTGTGTGGTTGCTGGAAATAATTTGTTTGAGGTGAGGGGGTTGTCTGTAGGCGAGGCTTGGCCTGTTCTCCGAGGCCTGTGAGAGTGAGGTGTCATTTTTCAGGACAGGTTGTAGATTGTTGATAATGTGCTGGAGAGGTTTAAGTTGAGGGCTGTAGGTGATGACCAGTGGTGTTCTGTGGTTTTCTTTGTTGGGCCTAATTGAATAAACTGATGTCTGGGTACTCGTCTGGCTGTGTCAATCTGTTTTTTCACTTCTCCGGGTGGGTATTTTAGTTTTACGAATGCTTGATATAGATCCTTTAGGGCTTTGTCTACAGTGCAGGGTTTTTGTGCAAGAAGCCTTTTGCAGAAGAGTTCTTGCGCAAAAGCGCATCCAGACCTCAAAGCGCATCACTTTTGCGCTGTGCTTTTGTGCAAGAGAGCATCCACATTGCATGGATCTTCCACAAGAAAGCTTTTTGCACAAGAAAGCTCTGATGGCCATTCACAGAATGGCCATCAGAGCACCTGTGCTTTTTCAGATAGGCTCTTTTTGTGCAAGAAACCCCTGTGGAGTGTCCAGACATGCCTTTTTGTGCAGAGCTGTAGCACAAAAAGGAGTTATGCCTCATAGAAGGAGGTACACCTACACTGCAAAAAGCCCTCTGTTCTGTCGATTGACTGTAGATTTTCTTGTGCAAAAACGCACTTCAGGTGTGTACGCTCTGCAGGGTTTTGCGCAAAAACAGCCATTTTTGTGCAAAATCCTTGTGCTGTAGACATAGCCTTGTGTTTGTTTCTGTCTGTCTGTGTGTCTGTCTGTGTGTCTGTCTGTCTCTATCTGTCTTTTTGTCCATGTATATTGGCCAAACTGGACAGTCTCTATGAGAAAGGATTAATGGACACAAATCAGATATTCAAAAAGGTTACACACAGAAACCTGTTGGGGAACATTTTAACTTGCCCGGGCACTCATTAATGGATTTCTAAGTTACCATATTATTGAAAGACAATTTCAAAAACCAGTTTGAAAGGGAGGCTGAGGAGCATAATTTCATTTACAAGTTTGATACCTGCAACAAGGACCTTGAGTGGATGGCCTGCTACATTCCACATCCTAATGACATAAAAAAACAAGCACAGGGTACTTAAGAGCACTTAGTACCCATTCTATCAACTTCATTTAGCATGAACACTCTAATTGACAATTTTCCCCCCTTCCCACCCCTCTTCTTTTTCCTTCTCATTCCTTCCCCCCCCCCCCCCCCCGTCCCCTCTCTTTCTCTGCTGTTAAATTGGAACCAGGATTCCTTAACTCCATTCATCTGAAGAAGTGGGTTGTGTCCACAAAAGCTCATGATACCATCTACACATTTTGTTAGTCTCTAAGGTGCTGTAAGACTATTTGTTATTTTTTAATTTTTTTCAGTTACAGACTAACACAGCTACCCCTCTGAAACTTTGCCTCTCCAACCAAACATCTAAAATGTTCTTTGTACATTTAACATCTCATATGGTATGGTGGCTCAATATCCTTATCACCAGATGGCCATTTCACGTTCTAGCTGGCAGCCTGTTTTAATATTCATGGGTGAATTCATCTAGTTCACTGCTCAGATTTCACCCAAATAAGCCTGGCTCCTCAGATGCCTATTGTACTTGAATTATTATAACATGCACTTATCAGATTGAAAAAAAATAATCTTCACTTATTTGTATTTACATTTACAGCTAACATTTGATTTTGAATTCCTATAGAAACCCTTAACACAGTTGGCAGGTCTTAGCATTTACCTGATCTGCTGTTCCCTCTCTAGTACTCCTGTGAATCATGATTTCTGTTCTGGGTATCCAAGTTGTAACTGATTACTTGGATTTCCTTCAGCACTTCAGGAGTGGTTTGTTCCGTAAATGTGCTGATTTCGGAGAAATAGAAGTGAATATTTCATCTTGGGGTCAGCATGTTGGCTGATCACTTTTGAAGGAGGAAGTGTACTTTTAAGTAATTTTTAAAATCTGCAAATATGGCCCATTAAGTGACTTTTTAAATATTTCAGTTACACTTTGTCTTTTGGCCTTGACCCAGAAAACACAACATGTGCATAGTTGGTTCTGTATCTATTATATATACAAAACCTGGAAGGGCTAGCAACAAATATACACGGCTGCTCTGGCTGGTTTTGAAAACATTGAACACCATGAACACCACTAGAGGTATCATACTTGAACACCACTAGAGGTATCATATAAAAGTATATATAAAAGTATATATAAAAGTATATATAAAACTGTATAAACTACGTATTCCTATGCATTGCTCCCTCAAAATACAATTAGACTTTGGTGCAAAGTGCATGTACCCGAGCTTGGAACCAGAGTTCTATAATGTTCTTTGTATATTTAGCATCTCACATAGTGTGATCCCTAAGACAGGGGTGGAGAACCTTTTTTGCGTCGGGGGCCACTGACCTACAGAAAAACCACTCAGGGGCTGCACACAGCGAGAAGCAAAAAACAAATAAACAAAATCCCTCACTGACATGGTCCCTGGCTGAGAAGGAGAAAGACACTTCCCATATTCCTCTTGCACACCAGAGCCTGGGGGGGTGGGGGGCAGGCTAGTAGATTTTGTGTGCTCCAGCCCCCATGGAGGCACAACAGGGAGGGACAGGGGTGCTGGAGCACCAGCGTGGGCTTCCTAATGGTGGTGGTGGGGGAGCCCTGAGCCTTGGGGGCCAGATCCAGGCAAGCTGGGGCTGCATCTGGCCCCCAGTTCTTAGGTGCCCCACCTCTGCCATAAGACCACAAGTGACAATTTCAGGTTTCATTTGGAAGCCTTCTGTTATTTTATTAACATTTATATCTATCATTTGATTTCACATTTGTATAGAGAACTTCAGTTAGATTTTTGGTAAGTTTTTAGCCTCTATCTGATTTGCTATTTTCTTTGTCACTAATGGGAATTACAGTTCCTGTCTGTGGTTCCAATTTGCAGCTGCTGAGTGATTTGTTCCATGACTATGTTGAATTCTATGAAGTAATTATAGTGATTCTGTGAAGTAAACCTATCTTAGGGTCAGTGTAAGGTTGCTACCAGTCACTTCTGAGCTAGGGGAGAATACATGTGTGTATAATTTTTTACTCTACATATATAGTTGATTATGGTTGTAGAACTCAGATAATTTTGAAAATATTGTTATATTTTATCAGGTATTTTGGTTCGTCCTTTAAACTGGAAATGGCTGCTAATAAATTTGTGCTCAAGAAAAATACCAAGAGAAAATTTCTAAATGCAACATAAATGAGAACAGATTCATGTGTACAGCCTTCCCCTATCTTCCGTCATTGAATATGTGATACAGGATGACTGAAGGAACAGGAAGCAAAAACTTATCAACTAACAATCTAAACAAGCATTTTCTTTATGTTGTAGGTCATAACTATTGCTGTGTGGTTAACTGATTTTTTGGTTCAGTGGCTCAGTTTGAAAAATTGAAAAAGAAATTGTTTCAGGTTGAAACAAATTGTGGTTCAACCTCAAATCAAATGTTTCATTTACATTTTCAAGTTTAACTCTTTTTTTCAATAAACCTAAGGTTAAATTCAAAAGAAAAAGTTGTTCTGAATGAGAAAATCAAAATGTTTTATTTTGAAAATGCTGAAACCAAAAGTTTAAGGTTTCTTTTTTCAGATTTTCTTCTGTTCTTTTTCCCAACCAATGAACCTAAACAATTTGGTTAATTCAATATTAATTTGCAAAATGTTTTGGTCAATTTGAATCTCCTTTTTTCACCCAAAAAACTTTTGGTCAAAAAATTTCATCTAGCTGAAGAATCACAGATTCCAAAACCAAAATGAACATTGTGATCATCTAGTCCATTTTTGAACAAGAGAATAAAGAATAATGCAATTCTGATACAATTTTTTTTTGGCTATGAAGATTTGCAAACCTTTTCATATATACAAGGTGGTCATCTGAATACCCACATGACAGTGAGCCAAATTCAGTCCTTGGATCTTAAAACATTTCTTCATCATATTTGTTTTTACTGAGTGATCAGTTGTGACCGCTAATAGCACTTTATTGGCATGTGTAAAGTCTCAGAGGAAAAGACAGTGAATACCTGAAAACCCTAGTGTAGCCGGCCAGAGTAAGTCTAAGGTCCGACACTGGGCTCTCAAGGTACAAAAGATGCCACACAGGTATCTGTCAAACACAAACAGTTTATTTCCTGACAGCTAACAGCTGTGCCCCATAACTGGAAGAACGACATAATAAAGAAGCGGCATATCTTACGTCCCTTCCTGCAAGCCTGGAACCCCGGGTAGGCTGCGGACGAAGTGGGAGGTTGTCTCAGCTTCCGAGGTGCCGGTACCCAAGGCCCATCAGTGAGGTTCAATTTGCTAGGCTCTGAGGCAGCCTTAAATACAGTTTTCCTACCTTGTTTGGCAGATTGGAAATTTCCAGGGGTTACTCATTACGTGCTGATGTAGGGCTTAGCTGTTAGTTATCGATCTGGTTCTGTTCTAGATCTACTTGTTCTTTGGCCCTGTTTACGTGATCAGTACGTTAGGGTAAACAGAATTGTTTATGCGTTCTTGCCCTTATCTACAATTCGTTCTTGCTATACTGGCAACAATGCTTATCTTAAATGGCATATGTTCCCAAAGACTTGCTTCTGGCTCATCAGTAGTAGGGAAAAAAAGGGGGGGGGGAAATAATGCAGTCCTCACCACCCCTAAACTAGCACGTACAAAGTTCTTCCGCAATTGACCACTATACCTAGTACTAATCTTCAAAAAGTCATCTGAAATTTCTAGTTGAATTGATGGTTAGAAACGAAATTATATCAGTTTCCCAATACACATTTGTTGTAAGATCACTGAAGATGAAACATAATGGAAGCCTGCCTTGCCATGTGAAAGAGCCCTTCCAGGTTTATCTTGGCTTTAATAGCTCTCCCTGGCTCAAATGGAAAAAATTTAGATACGTAGAAAGCTTTGTCATGTTGTAAAGGCCATGACATTTTAAAAGGCTGGAATGAAAGATGTACTGTCACATCTAGGCTTACAACATTTAGAAGTGTTCCATAAAAGAGGTGAGAGTCTAAGGTAGAAATGGTTAAATGAATGGGATATATATATCTTAAACCCCTAAGAGGCTATGAAAATCTCAACCTTAACATGCTAAGGGCCAATATCTGCTATTCCTGCTCATGTTGAGTGACACCTTAATTTATGGGGAGCTCACCAGTCCTCAGAGGGTGAGGTAAGGATGTTAAATATCGAGTAATTTACTAGTTGAGTAGTTGATGGAATTTCCATCGACTACTCGACTAGTCAATAGGCACTTCTGCATTCCTCCTTTGAAATGTACAAGAGCCCCCACTAGGGTGCGTCTACACAGCAGGGCTTAACTCGAAATAAGCTATGCAAATTGAGCTATGCCAATTACTTAGCTTATTTTGAAATAGCTTATTTCAAATTTGGGAGCATCTACACAGCACTTATTTTGAAATTGAGGACTCTTCCTCCGACTTCCCTTACTCCTCGTACAATGAAGGTTACAGGAGTCAGAGTAAGAAGTCCTCCAGCTTGACAGTATTTTGACATTATTTCAAAATACCTGTGTAGATGTAGACTAAGTTATTTCAAAATAACGCTAGTTATTTCAAAAAAATGTTGCTGTATAGATGTATCCTAAGGCTACATCTACATTGTAAGATCTTCCAGCAAAAAAGATGCTAATGAGGGACTCATTGGCATGAGTAGCAATCTCAATAGCATATTTTCTGCCGTTTCTTTATGCGCAAGGGGTTTTTGCACAAAAAGAAGGAGAGAAAGGAGAAAGGATCTTGTGCAAAACATGGCTTTTGCGCAAAATAAAGAGTCCACACTACTTCTTTTTGCGCAAAAGCCCCTTGCACAAAAAGAAATGGCAGAAAATATGCTATTGAGATCACAACTCATGCCAATGAGTCCCTCATTAGCATCTTTTTTGCCGGAAGATCTCGCAGTGTAGACGAAGCCTAAGTGGTTCTGTTTAGATCTTATCCAGAGCAATGTCTGAGTAGCCTGCATAAGAGTGCATAGGGATTCTTACTTCAACTTCCCAGCATAGACTCTCCACCTGAATCAAAATCTAGTCCAAAGGACATATGCGTGGGACCAATTCTGCTCATTGCCAGTGACTCAGAAAACATTCCCACTGAACTAAACAGAAATTTTGCTTGAATCAGGAGTTTGATATTTGGCTCAGTCCTTGCAGCACAGTTCATGGTGTATGGAGAAAGAAAAGCAGGAAAAAATTCTGAAGAAACAAAATACAAAGTATTTTTATAGAAGCAAGAGTCCTCCTTCCCCTCTACAATTGCTCCAGATGTTTCCAGAAAAATCTCACTTCTGTGGTGAGGAATATAATTTACAGACACTCCACATGTCATGATAAATAATGCTAAGGGAAGAGATCAGAGAGGAGATATATTACAGGAAATAGACAAGCACTTTGGCTGAAAACAATCAGAATTAAAAAATAAACAAACCTGGAAGAGCAAATGTTGCTGCCACTTCAAAATTAAAGGCCTGACAATGGAAAATATATTTAAAAACATTTTGTCTGATATGTCAGATATGTTCTGGGGTTGAAGTTTTTCCCTTATTACTTGCAGATGTACCTGGTGTTGCTCAGGTGTTTAACTGAAATAATTTTTTTTTAATAAATGAAAATTATACATGCTTTATTTCAATGATTGTATTTTTAAAAAATGAAGGAAAATGAAGACTGGAGTGAATTTGGGGATGAGCATGGGGTAGGGGGGGACTTAGGGCAATGGATTGGGAAGTGGGGGGGGGCCTCAGGGCAAGGGAAGGAGATGCAGAAGTCAAGGCAGGTGGGAGGTGCAGGACTTAGGGCAGGGAACTCCGGACATGGGGTTGTGAGGTGGTGGTGGTGGGGGGGGGCCTTAGCAGGGTCACCCGTGGTGGTGAGGGTGGTGCTGCTCTGCCGGCAACTCCTCCCTGGGGGGGCTAGAGCAGAACTCCTCTGCCAGTGAGCCCCACACAGTAGGCCCCTCCCCATAGCCTGCAGGCTTTCTGGGCAGGGGAGGCTCTGGGGGCTGACCCCTCCTGCAGCGGAGCCCCCAGCAGCCTATGTGAGGGGGGCAAGGGTCTGGAGGCTACCCCCCTCCAATGGCCCCCCCACAGCCTACAGGCTGTCTGAAGGAGGAGGCAGGCTCTGGGGACGGCCCCTCCTCCAAAGACTACCCTGCCAGGGCCTGCAGGCTGTTTAGGGAGGGGCTAGACCCCAGGTGCTGCTGCCCCCTCCATCTCTCTCCCCCATCACCTGCAGGCTGTCGGGGGAGAGGGAGGGGAGGCTCCAGGGGCTGCCCTCTCCTGCAGCACCATCCCATGGCCTGCTGAATGTCTGGGGGTGGGGAGGCTCCAGGGGCTTTCCCCTACTGCAGTGACC
Organism: Pelochelys cantorii; assembly: GCA_032595735.1. Classification (NCBI taxonomy): domain Eukaryota; kingdom Metazoa; phylum Chordata; order Testudines; family Trionychidae; genus Pelochelys; species Pelochelys cantorii. The sequence continues at coordinate 27,081,911 of CM064334.1, read as the reverse complement.
CCCCTCCACATCCTGCAGGCTGTTGAGGTGGGGCCGAGGCTCTGGGGGCTGCCCTCTGTGCAGCTGGTCCCACACAGCCTACAGGCTGTTGTGTGTGGGGGGAGGGGGGACGGGGAGCAAGATCTGGGGGCTATTTCCCCATCCAATGGCCCCCAATAGCCTGCAGGCTTTCTGGGGAGGGGGGTGTCCAGGCTCCAGGGGCTGTCCACACTCTGGCTGTCCCTCCTCCATCAGCCCCCCTGCAGACTGGGGGTGATTAGATTATGGGGGGCTGTCCCCTTCTCCAGAGGTTTCCCCCATGTCCTGCAGGCTCTCAATGTGGGGCAGGTTCAGTGGGCTGCCAGCCACAATAGGCCCCCCAAGACCTGCAGGCTCTCCGTGGGGGGCAGGCTCCATGTTTGGGGCAGGTGGGTTCCTTACCAGCATGCTGCCAGGCAAGATGGCAGAACCCCAGCCCTACTGGCCATTCTCCTGGTGCTGCAGCTGGCCCCAGTGGCCACTCTCAGTGTCACGTCCCTCCTCTCTGTGCCCCTCCCTTTCATGTTCCTCCCTTTCCATGTTATGGGAGACAGTCCCATTCCTGGTGTAGCCTGCTAAGATATAACTTTCCTATCTTATCCCTTTCTTGATATATTTGTATAGTATGCAATTAGAATTAGTTTTAGCAATAGTACTGTGATAAAGTACAGAGTTAAATTATATTTCTAGTTATTTTTTGAGATATGTATTGTGTAAGAATTATGAAAGACCTTTGTGGTAAAATTTACAGTTAGGCCTTTGGACAGATGGGCCATGACTCAATATTGCCTGAGTATAGATAAGTTCAAATCTGCAGAACCCAGCAAAACTCAAGAGAACAGATTTCCTGGTACCTATCCACAAGATTTCCCGCCTTTTCCTTGTTTCAGGAAACAGTACAAGGAGACGTCAAGTGGTTCTCCTATACATATTCATAGACCCCCCGATATCTCTCCCAATCAGCTGCAGGTACCTACAGAAATCTCAGGGTGCAAAGTACAACTTTGATTAGGAGGTTGGACATCCTGGCGCCAGAAAGAGGATAAAGGCCTAGAAATTAAGGAAGTCAGGATTTCCGTGGCTGTGGCTGCTAAAGCCTACTCTGGAGTGTCCACTGTTTTCTCTCAAGTTCGGAGAACAAGCTCTGTTCTCTATATCTCTGTCTTGTTTCATTTATTCTGTCTAAGTCTTGCTTCTAAGTTTTCCATACTCCACTTGACACCAAGGTCCCTCAGGCGGTGGGAGGCTAGTCCTCCCAGGCTCGGCCCTTGGAAAGAAGATTCTGTGAGTATGAAATCCTGTTAGATAATTAAATGTGTATACTCAGATGCAATTAATCTGTATACTCAGTGCTATATTCTTTGTTGTGTTTGCTACCTTAATACCTGTAATAATAAAACTTGTTTTAATTGCATATCCTGATTGTAAGTGTGACTGTTGTTCTGCACCCTCAGACCCTCCTGAGGTAGAACCGTACAGGTCTACCAGCTTGTAACCTGGGATAGAGAGGATGGATTTAGAATCTCTGATCAGATTGGCGAGCCTTACCCACCTAAATTTCACTATAGATCCTTCCGAGACTATACTGGCACTTCCCATTTTCCTGGCATAATAGAACCCTGACCTTGGTTTAAGGGCAAGGGTAAGAAGAAGCTCCATACCAAATTTGGTGGTCCTAGTTCTTACAATTTAGGAGGTGTTCTTGAACAAACAGACGCATAGATGCAGAGACACACAGACACACTATAAAATATATGGATAGATAGATGATTAGGGATACTTGCATGTAAGCAGCAAAGATACCTTTTTCAAGTTCTGCTGTTGCTGGCTGCCTATATATGCCCCCGATTTACAGAGAGCTGTTTATGACATCATATTCTGTCTGGCAATTGATGTATTGTAACGAAAACATAGTAGCTTTGATTTAGAGCAAAAGTGGACCTTGAAGAGCCATCAAGAAAGAACCAAAGGATGCCTCGTGCCCAGAAATGGAATTTACCTCCCATTACAGTATTAAGGGGATTAGTTCAAAGTACAGGTTGAAACTCTCTTAACTGGGATTCTCTGGTCCAGCAACATCCATGGTCCGGCACAGAAGTTGCAGGATGAGAGTCCCGGTGGAGGGCCAGTAGTAAGGATCCCTGTGGGACTAGCAAGGGAGTGGGCTGTCTGCAGGGAGCTGTCGTCGGGGTTGGGAGACTCCACGTGTGGCTACCATGGCGCGCGGGGATGCTCATGGAGCCCCAGCATGGTGTGTATGGCTGCTCGGGAAGCCCTGGTGTGCATGGCTGTCCAGAGCCCTAGAGCGCGGTGCACGCTGCTGCCTGGAGCTCCAGCGCCGGGCTGTCCGGTAGAGTCACTGCAGCAATGGCTGACCAGCAGTTCGGCAGGGCAGTGGGGCCAGCAGGAGGTGGGGAGCTGGATGGGAGGCTACGGCCAAACCAAGGGGGCCAGGAGCAGGGGTCCAAAAATGATCTCCCCTGATGCAGCAAAATCTCTCATGTGGGACCAGTCAGGTCCTGAGGGTGCTGGACCAGGGAAGTCCAACCTGTACTGCCTGTTGATATGGCTTTTGAGCTACTGTGCCTAGTTTCCTAGGACTACAGAAAAGTCAGAGAAACTGTGAGATACTTTGAAATGTAAAAAGGAAACCAGCAGTGGGCATTTCTTTGGGCTTTGTTTTTAGGTAAGGTTGAAATTCATTTGTATTTCTTTCAGATATTTTTAATGTAATCAGATTTTTATTCTTATAGAGCAGAGATTCCAGTAGGGCTGAAGTTGGGCTCATACTAGAGAGCCATGATTAAATAATGCAGTGACTTTGCCTGCACATTGAATGGATTTTGTACTCTCTACATGCTGGCTTCAAATGTATGTGGCATTTTTACCAGATTTTGACATATACTATTGCCTTACATTGTTTGTGCCTAGTTTAGATTTTTATCATCATTAAACACATTACAACATTTTCCCTTCAAGGCTGGTTCTTTTTAGACTGAAATGTTTTTTCAGTGGCAAAATTTAATGCAAGAAGAAATTTTCAGGCCCTAACAGGAAGAGTTTCAAAAGTATCCAAGGGACTTGAAAGTTGGTGGTATTTGTGCTCCTAAATCTTTGATGCTTTTGACTTCCTCCCTAAGTAGCTTATAAATATGAGTGTTCCAAACTATGCTAATTCATCTAGAGTTCAGAGATCACCCATCTGCCACTGCAAAACCAACCCAGTTATTCCCCAGAACCTGCCTCTCGAGCAGAGCTGCAAAGCCACTTCTGCTTATCTTCATGCTTTTGCAAAGCAAGCTCAGCTGCCCACTAAATCTGGCTGACATACTGCTATTACTAAGTCACCTCAGAGGGTCCTGTCTCAGGCATCCAATTCTGTACTTCTGATTCTGCCACTTCACGCTTCTGCAGTGCCACATCAGCCAGCCCCCAGCCTGCACCTAGCCCTGTGCATCTGCTGCACAGGAGCCTCAAACACCTGCTACCTTCATGTCCAGCACTGTAGCAAAGCTGCTCTTGATTCTCACCTCTGCGCTTATGTAACCCTTATGTCTGGTAGACCCAGCAGCAGCCAGGGCTGGGTTCGATATCTAGGGGTTCCTCTCTATCCATCCAATACAGAACTGGCTTGATCCCCCACCCAGTACCCTGGGAAATTCACACAACATCCCTGGGTGCCTCTGAGAAGCAGTGCTCCTCCACTTGCACGTGCAGAGTCTGCGTGTGGAAAAGAAACCTTTAATAAAATGGGAGGGAAGTAACTTGGCATTAATTTGGGAAAACACCACAGACAGAGTTCAGAACCAAAACTATGCGTAACAGTCCTGCCCCAAGTAGGCTGGGCAATGTCCTTTTCCTCTCAGGTTCTTAAGTCCAGCAATGTAAATGTCCCCTTCACATGCCCACCCTTCTGTGCACCCCAATCACAGTCACTGCCCTTGGTCAGGGCAGACCCAGAGTTCAGAGGTGCATCTGCAGAGTTCACCTCCCATCCCGAGTAGAGGGGAGGTAAGGAGGCATCTTACTCACCCCACTGGTCACTCGCCATCTGCCTGCTCACTGGCGCCGCCCTGCTGGCCATTCGTCTCACCTCTCCATCACCCTCCTGCTGGATGCTCATTACACCTCGCCATTGCCACTCTGCTGGCTGCTCATTGTGCTGCTGCTGCTCCGCCGGCTGTTCATCATGCCACCACCACTCTGCTGGCCGCTTGTCGCATCTTTTCGCCACTGACCCGCTCTCAGTCACCATACACTGCCTGGCTGTGATTTCTGCCCATCAGCCTCAAAAGATTCAGCCCCCAGTGATTTCAACTCTTAGCACTCAGGGTAGAAAAAACACGACTCCAACACAATTAGCATAAGAAAAGAGGCACCTAATAATGTCTATTTAGCTCTGTTCTTTCAACAGTGTATGTGAGGAGGGAAGGTGCTGGTTAAACTAGTACCAGCGGGGGAAGCCATCTAGCCTCCAGACCAGAATAACCTTCCCTCATCCCTTACTTCAATAGGGCTCTGAAAAGTCAAGCCCCTGCATTTGCAAGATTCTTTCTGCTAACTGAGCCCTTACATTTGGAACAATGTAGTACAATCCTACTTCTCATGAGAATTAAACTTGTGAATGAAGTTACGTTTCAACTCTTCTTTGTGTATCTGGCTTGTGGAATTGGACAAATCAGATATCCAAAAAAGCAACACACAAAAACCTATTGGAGAACACTTTAATCTTCCTGGACACTCATTAATGGATGTCCACGTCACTGTCACTGTTTTGTTTTAGACCAATTCCACAAGCCAAATACACAAAGATGGGTTGGAACTTAACTTCATTCACAAGTTTAATTCTCACGCAAATGGTATGAATCCTGACATTGGATGGTGTAGCCAGACATGAACCCCATCTTGTTTTCCTCCCCCCCCCCCAGAGAGCAAGAGAAAGGCAGTCAGCCTTTGATGCCCTGGGAACGCAGGGGTGCTGCTTGTTCCTGACTCTAATAAACAGAAATCAGACAGTAAATGGGCTAGCTGACAACCAGGGGACCTCCCGCCGCCCTGATGGCTAGCACCAGTAATTGACACGCCTACACTGTCCCAGGAGAGGAATCTTCGCCCATCACATACTAGAAGTGCCCATTGTCTGCATTTTCCCAGGTGTGAATTATGCTTTGCACCCTTCGTGGGAAACTTGGCATTCAAAGCCATTTTCTCTAATTGGCCACTTGAGACCAGGAAGAAGCCTACGTGACCCAAGGGGTATAAAGAGGGGTTTAGTAGCCCACCCCATTTGAGCTCCAATCATCTATACCTGCTGGCAGGTATTGCTGGTCTCCCGAGGTCTGTGGGACGCCCAACCTCGCCCTACTTCTTCCCGAGGGATTGAGAGAAAGACGCTGGCCACGCCAAGTCTGGAACGCAGGGGTGAGAATATATACCTGCTAGGTGTCTATTTTGCATGCATTTAATAAGAGCTCAGAGAACCAAAAGGGTTTCATGGTACCTGTAAGTGACTTATTAGTGTAATTTCTGTCCTGTCCTTTGTAGTGGCTGTGTTATCAGTAACACAGTAGTAGCATTTAACAGCTAAGTTTACCCTGTAACAATAAAATAGTAACTGTTTAAGCTGTGACCTGACTCCTTCACTTGCTGTAACAGAACCAAGCACAATTTTAAAAGAACTCCAGCCGATCATAAGGGACAGATATAGGGAGAGCTTGAGCGTTGGATCGTGTCACTTCCAGGGGACAGATCCGTTGGGGCATCTCTCAGCCTCCCCAGGCTGCCCGCTGCGAAGGGATCGTGTATCCTAGCAGTCAAAGTCTGAGGTGTAAAGCTCTCCCTGTAACTCTTTGGGGCGCCCATCAACCTCCTCCTGGTTGCCCGCTGCTAAGGGACCCCAGTCCTAGCAGTTGAAGTCTCGGGTGTATAACACACACACACCACTCACTGCCCTGACCACCGGCTGACAGATGGCTTGCACATTATCATCCAACCAAACAATGAAGATGCTAATGGTTCTTGATGTCTGTGTAGAATCTGGTGTTGGTCATCTTCCTTTCCAAGTGTAAACTAATGGTTCTTATCAGCCCCTTGTAACTAATTAGACTTCAAGGTGCTACTAGACCAGTGGTTCTCAACTCGTTTCAGTCCACAGATCACCAGGCCAATCAAAAAATTTTTGTGGACCACCTCCAGCACATGTAGCACAGGATGAACGACACAGCAACTGCTCTGCATGACGGCGGCAGCTACACTGACGCTCAGAGCCTCAGATGGAAGTTACCGGCAACACAACATGGTTGCGTTCTAGGTGACGCTATGGATGATGCGCCGCATGCTTGTGAACATGGCATAAAACAGCCTAACGGAGGCACCTGCTCACACTGTGTGACTTTGGACAATGTTCCTGTGGACCACTGAAAAAGTCACCATGGACCACCAATTGAGAACCATACTACTAGACTATTTGTGTTGTTTTTTAAGTCTTTCCTGTTACAGACTAAAGCTTATCTACCCACTGTCTCTTTTTTCTTCCTCCCCTCCATTTCTTTTCCTTCTCCCCCCTTCCCTTCTTCCCTTATTCATTCTTGGATCTGGACTTCCAACACTCCAGTCATCTGAAGAAGTGGGTTGTGCCCATGAAAGCTCATGATACCATCTACATGTTTTGTTAGTCTTTAAGGTGCTACTAGACTATTTGTTGGTTTTTAAGTTTTTTCTATATTTATATAGACAGGGTTTTTCTCCCATTCCAGCTAGCTATAATGAAAGTATTCCTTCAGATTCTGCTTACACTTAGGGTATGTCTAGACTACATGGCTCCGTCGACGGAGCCATGTAGATAAGTTTACTAGACATAGGAAAATGAAGCAGTGATTTAAATAATCGCAGCTTCATTTACATCAAAATGGCCACCGTGCTGTGCCGATCAGCTGTTTGGCGGCACAGCGGGGCAGTCTGGACGTGCCGCAGTTGACAATGGAAGCCTTTGTCGACCGCTCCGGTATGCCTCGTGAAATGAGGTTTACCGGAGCAGTCGACAAAGTCTTCTGTTGTCGACCGCGGCGCGTCCAGACTGCCAGCTGATCAGCACAGCGCGGCGGCCATTTTGATGTAAACGAAGCGGCGATTTAAATCGCCACTTCATTTTCCTATGTCTAGTAAACTCATCTACATAACTCTGTCGACGGAGCCATGTAGTCTAGACATATCCTTACAAGCTTCCCTGGGGATCAGCATGCACCTGCTGTCTTGTACCTTCACCCTGGATATAACTGAAAGTTCAGGGGAAATCTTCAATGGATGTTAGATTTGTCCCTTCAATCCCACTGTAACTCTTCCACATAAAAAATAAATTAACTTCTTTCATAAAATTGCAGTGGTCAATATTGATTAGTATCAATATTTATTTCTGGAGATTTATTTCTGATTTTTTCTATACTGATGACAATGCTAATAAAACCACTTTTGCCATAATTTTCTATGGAAAAGTCATTACATTTCTTTTAAAAAGGAGTGATGGGGGAAGGTTTGCTACCAACACCTAGAGTTTTGTGTCTTCAGCAAAAAGTTTGGCAAAACCTACATTTTCCACAGAAGGCAGATACTTTATTGTTTAGTCAAAACCCACTTCTGTGTTGACAAATAATCTCGATAATTTTTGATCAGCCTTAGAGTTTATACTTTGTCATTAATTTCCAGAGCATTAGAAATCTTGTTTAAAATGTCAGACGCTAGTGAGCATCCTCAGCTCTATTTCCCAACTGATGGCAAAGTTTGAGGAGAAGGTCTGGGTTCAAAGAGGTTACTTTCCACTAGTCTGTGTCCATGTCTCAGAAACCACTTTTCTCCTCCTGGGTGTCATCTTGCTTTCTCCCATTCTGATAACAAATAAGCCCCTTCCATAGCTTCCTGCAGCTCCCCTTGGCTGCAAACAGTGAACCAGAGCCAGTGGGATCTGCAAGGCTCTGTGGCCACAAACCCTTTAGGTAAACAAAGTGGCGTGGGCCTGCTAGAGGCTTTCCCATAGTGGGACCATGGCCTACTTTGAGAAACAATTCACTAAGAAATTTGTTACTGTATATGTAATATCTAACATAAAAGTTGTTCTACTAAGCACTTTCACAGACTAGATGCAGCTCTGGTCTTGGCTGAGTCCTTTCTCCCTGTTTATTTTCAGTTGTTTACAGTAGCTATCTTGGGTAGTGAGCAGGGGCAGCTTCCCACCTTCATATAGGTTTTGCAAAAGCAGGAATCCTTTGTGTTGAGTTTAAACTTCCTCCCAGCTCTTCATGGAAAAGTACATGGTTGAAGATAGAATCCAGTATTAGGTGACATGGTCACATGCATCGCAGGACCCTTCACAGCCCCTTCTCATGGGCTTATAGGAAAAGCAAATCTAGTCACAGATCATTGTTCTGAGTACTGGGTCATTAAGTTCCTAGAGTACTATGAATAGCCCTCACTTAGCAAGTCTACATTAGTAACACAGGTTATACTTCATATTCCTAACTCAATATACAAAGATGATACATGCATGCAAATGGGAAAACCATATTAATAGATTTCAACTTTTCTAATGATACCTCACATGAAGTTTTTCACATGTTCCAGTTATGTCATTCATATTTATAAGCATATTTTTATAAAGCATAGGGAATGTCCCATCACAACATGCCCACCCAATCTACAGCAACTGAGCTCACAGGGATCCATGTTACTAGATTAGGAACATGACAAGGAACTGATTGCTATAAAAATCAATGGTGGCCTCACAACACATTTAGCTACACTTGCGATTTGCTCTAGGATGGGTATGTTTTTAGTTCAGGCGGGTCTCTCACAAAGTGAAGAAGAGTTTGTATACTCAAGGGACTTAAATCTTTAGATAAGCTATGAAAGGTGGCACTGCAATAGAACTAGGAAATGTATATTTGTATAACCAATCTCACAGGGAACTTTTAACCAGAATGATGAGTTGCTAAAGCATGTCTAAGAAGACACTTTTCCTTCTCTATATTTCTTACTGTTCTGCACATATGGCAGAAGATGCCAATTAGTATTTCAGTGGGATCCATTATATGTTTTAAACATTTCTAGACTTCATCAGAAGTCTTTGGTTTCCAAGTATATCATATGTGAAACCGTTTTCAAAATCTTAGTGTTGCAGAGGGCACAATGAGAAAGACAGGATATCCAAGTAAAATATACAGCAATGGGAAGAAGTTTGTTTATGAAAGAGCAATCAAAGTCCTGACATATACAATATTCTCATTGTTTTTTCCTTTGCCATCAAATTTCCTACCCTCCTGTTATGGTTTCCTGGTTGATTTATTCTTCAGCATTGTCTATCACTAGCATATTTATGCCAGAAGGTGATTATCCTTTGGAAAGGAGACCCCTTCCCTACACGTTTCCTCAAGGACAGTAAAGAAAGAACATCAATTTGTTGTCTTGACAAAAGTTGACCACCGGGACAAAGAGATATATTAGCACTCAGGTCAGTTGTGTCTTACCCTAGTACTATCTGGCAGAGTTTTGCCTGAGGAATAGATGATTTTTACATCAGCACAATGACAGTTCATCCCATATCCTGCCTCTGGCCATAGTCAAAAAATGGTGCTTCAGAAGAATGTGAAGACTCTACATTAAGGACTTTGTTTACTCTGCAGTGCTACAAATTATTTCCTCATGGAGACAGATTTATGTCGCTAAGCATGAGATCTGATTTTCTTTCCATTTCTTAGTTTACTTTGCTATTAATTTCGTCCTTCAACAGTGTAAAAGTTGTGCACAATGAGAATTAATTACAATGAGTAGTAAATATAAGAGTAAATAATTTTGCATAAAGCACTATCATTTCTTCTTTAAAAAATCTGGAAGTCTCCCAATATGGGATGAACCCTATTCATTGCTAAGAGCATCAGTAACAGTGAAGAGATGATTGGAAACCATATTTCATAACACCTGAATTTTATAGAGTCTATTTCATTTAAGGAATAGAATCTGGGCTTACTGGAAATGAAAGAGCCGTTTCTTTTGCAGAATTAAAAGGTGTACCTTTCTTTTTCTGATAACAAATATAAATCTATGTCTGTGCTTATGTTGGCATATTCTGTACTTTGAATAGGAACTAAGTAGAGGACTTTTTCAATCAATGATTTACAGGAAGAATTAAGGAAATAAATGAAAAAGCATAGCTCCGAAGCCGTGCTGAGATATGTACTAGCCTAGAAGTTGAAATATCTACCAAGCAGAAACTAATGATCCTCTTCTTGGATGTTACTGGGGGCCTCGTCTGCTGTTTATAGCCAACCCCTTCTCTGGCAGTTTTCTCAGCTAGAGAGTGTGAGAGCATGATGACATCTTTCTGTTGCCCAGCAGGAAAAACTTTTTTATATATAAAGAGAGCTAAATAGATTCAGATTACTTCTGTAGTCTACAGCAGTATTACTGAACCTTTAACAAGAAAAGAGCCTCTGCAATCAAATGGAGGTATAAAATAATAGCAGATTAAATGTAAAAAATGTTTGTAAATTAGAGTTAATACATTAATCAAAATGGCTGAGGCCGAAATGAATCATAAAACATCAAAACAGCAGATACCACTTTCATAGTCTACAAGTGCAAACAGATTGTATTCAGGTGAATGCTTATGGAATTGAGTGAGTTTTGTCATCAGACATTAATAGTCTCTGTTAGACTCTTCTGTGATTTCATTTTTCCAATTACCGTTTATTAAAACTCAATCTAGCCAGTCTTCTTGTCTAAGCCTATTTTTTTAATACCTAAAATGTTTCCTTCCACCAGCTGGTTGCATAAACTAAAAATGTAATTGTTTATGTTATACAACATAGACATATGTATATCCACATAATTATTGTCTGATTCATATTCATGCCAAAGTAGAACCAATTTGCACAACAAGAAAGATAATAAAAAACAGGTAAATTATTTTATTATTTTCAGCATCATCTTTTGGGGGTTTTTTGGTATTATATTAAATTTATTTATTGCAAATTTCTACTTGAACTATTTGCATTGTAACATAAGGGACATTCTTTTGTGATCAAGGAAGGAAGTAAAATGTATCTGCAAAGTCAAGCTTATGAGGCATTTCAATATGGTCTCGTGTGTGTATGTAAAACTGCCCAGAGCCTGGCAAAGTCTGTTGCCAGCCCTGAGACACTTTCTGCCCTACAGTGTGCCTGAATTCCACTATAAAAATAAAAATAAAAATAAAAATAAAAATAAAAACGGAACCATTTTTGTTCTTTTGTTGAAAAAACTGCAAAATTTCTATCAAAATGAACATTTTCATTTTGGCTGAAAATGCATTCTTTCAATCTAATATTTTAATAAAAACAAAAACAGTGCTTACTGTGACATACCTGTACTCTTTGCTCACTTGCCAGAGATATAAAGCATCCCAAAACATCTCTGCGACAGATACATCATTATCCCAAACACCTTTTCATAAATAACAGATGCTGCAGTACACTGTATTTCCCCCTTGTAATTTTATCCTGCCTAACGCATGGTGGTAAATGCTATTTTTATTTCTGTAAATGCCCACTCCTTTAAGCAAACAAACAAAACCATGAAGTACTAAACCATTTGCTTTAATAATAATCCTTGGCAAAGTATTCACTGTTCCAAAATCTCTGGATGTTTTTAATTTATTTTCTAATATAGATGTTAGATGGCAATGGAAACTAGCTTCTCAGCTTCTTTTGAAAAATTAAAGGAATGGTGTTGCTATGGAATAAAGCTTCAGTGTTGTTAATATTGTAACAGGTGATTTTTAAATGGAAATAGCAGCACCCTAGACAAGGGAGAAGTGCTTCTCCGTTTTCTGTTCCTGTCTCTCTGATGGGGAAACACATGTGGGCAGAGGTCTGAAATAAAGGAAGAGGTGGGCATTTTAGAATTATTTTTTCTTTGTGTAGAAATGCCACTATTTGTCAGGAATTGCTGCAGAGATCATTTTTTTCTGAAGTAGCCATTGAATTTTGATTCCTTTCAGTCAAGATTATGCAGACAAATTAAAAGAGGATGGAGCCTTACTTTCCTGTAGGTGGACTTCAGAGTCTCAAATGACTGCCAACAGAAGTAGCCTTCGCCAGAAGAAATTGTGCTAAAACAATGCATTAGGTCACTGGAATTTTCCCTCTAAGGAATTTCATACAGGGACTTTTCTGTGTTTGGGCCTCATAACTGAAGAAATAATGGGAAAAAAACCCAATTAAGCTGTCAACAAGGAAGTACGTTGAATGAAATGTCTAAGTATCTTTTAAAAATTGGAAAATCGATGTGGGTCTGGAAACTGGTTAACTCTGTGTAGTAAAGGGCTGCTAAATTGTTGGCATCCTAATTCACAAACCATGTTACTTTGAACAATGCACTAACTCATGGACTCTGAAGGGAGCCTTCCCGCTTCCTGCAGTTCTCACTCACCGGGCCATCTGGGAGGCAGCTAATAATTGGACTCTTTCCCCTGCTCCTTGCAGTTCATTCCCTCAACTGATGTCTTGGTAGCCCTTCAGGCTACACCTGATGCCTAGTCCCAGAGTTTCAGATTAATCCCAGACAAAGCTTGATCCATCTTCCCAGACAGGTGAAATATCAGTCACCCTGTGCCAGAACACAAAAAGACCAGAATAGGAAAAAGGGAAAGCACTATTTTTTTGTCATACTGATTATCATGAAAGGAAACAATGCTCCATTAAACCATAACAAGATATGCCAAAAGAGTGATCAAGTCATCCCCCAAATGATAATGTTCTAGAACTATTGCACTCTTGGAATTAATCTGAAACTCTGGGACTAGGCATCAGCTGTAGCCTGAAGGGCTACCAAGAGATCAGTTGAGGGAATGAATTGCAAGGAGCAGGGGAAAGAACCCAATTATTAGCTGCCTCTCAGATGGCCTGGTGAGTGAAAACTGCAAACCTATCCTCTTGCGGAAGACCATATTGGTTATGACAATATTGCGGCCCACGAGATGAAGGGCCACTCATGTGACCCACTCATTAGCCGAGGTTGCCCATCACTGCGCTAGGCAATTTCAGGCTTCTCTTGATGTGAGCAAGTAAATATTAAAGAAAAAAATGAAAAAAGAGAAAAAATGGCTATTGAAATTTAAAGCATTAATGTAAGTTTTTCAAAAGGCCAAGGCAGCTAAATCGGTGGGAATTAAAACCTAATTCCTTTAGGTGCCTTAGAAAATCCTTAACCAACATCCTGATTTTTAAAGTTTTGCAACAGGTTTTGGAGATGAAATGTACATGAAATGCAGGCCATCTTATTGCAGTGTTTGTGCCCACTCTAGAACCAGAGGCCATGATCCTGCACTGAATTCTGTGTAGGCAGATCATTGCATTCAAGTGAAGAAGGTTGGTCATCCCCTGGCCCACCAACTTGGGGGTGGGGGGGAGAGGAGGGGAGGGAAGGAGGCAACTGACCCAGGGCCTGGCGATTCAAAAGCATCAGAGGCAGCTGGGAGCCCTGGACCCTTTAAATTGCCACTGGAACCCTTTGCATCATGCTTTGGGCAGTGCTGAGGCCTGCCCAGGGGAGGCGTGCCCCTTCTGCCCAAGGCCCCATCCCTTCCAGGGACTAGGGACCTGGCGAGGTTGTAGACCCCACTGGTCATCCCTGCAGAGCTCTGTGTAAAATCAGTAATTTAGATTATAAAGCGCCCATGACAGGGATCATGCAGGCTAATCTACACTATGAAGCACCACATACATATCTGAGGTTCCGTAGTAATCATTACAATCTTTTTAAAATTAAAAAAAAAAAACAGGAAAATTCTTCATTAAATTACATCATTTTCTGAAATCTTGGTGAAGCTGTTTGAAGTCATCATGAAATATAAAAACCTCCTGGCACCATTAAAAGCTGTAAATATATACCTGCTGAAATGTAACTTACAGGAAAGCATCCCAATACCAGTTTTAAAGGAAACACTTTTTTTTCTCTTTGCATGAGTAATTTTAGCAGTTGCTGAGAACATGAACATGTGCTTTCCTGGGGAAACAAACTTTCCCCTTTTCTCCATAAATAATGTATATCCCATGTCCAACTCCTCCCCCTCCCAGCTCCTCTTCCTCTTTCAATTATGACAATGTTCTGCCACTAAATTAACATTGATAAAAAGTGGTATCCACAAAATAAGCCCATAGTGGCCATCATGGCTTAGACTTATGGTCCATCTTGCCCATTACCCTGTCTCAATTAGGAGTCAATACGAGAGCACAATAGGAGGTCTGCCATACAGAGCACTTTTGGAAAGATCCTCCACCCTCGCCATCTTTCTATTCCAGCTTCTGACAATCAGAGGTTTAGAGTTACCTTGAACATGGGATTACTTTTCAAATTATATTAGCTAATCAGCATTAATGTTTCCATCTTCCATGAATTTATCCAGTCCTTTTTTGAAACCAGTTATACTTTGGGACATCAAAACATCATGAGGCTAAGAGTTCCACCGGCTAACTGTGCATTGTGTGAAGAAGTATTTCCTCTTGTTTGATTAAACCTGCAGCTTATTAATTTTGTACTTTGGGAAAAGATAAAAAACACTTCTTCAGTCACTTTTTCCACACCATTAATGATTTTATAGACCTCTATCATAGCTCCCCTTAATTGTCTCTTTTCGAAATGAACAGCCCTTATCTTTTTAATGTTTTCTCATATGAAAACCATTCTATACCCTAGAACATTTTTGTTGCCCTTCTTTATACCTTTTCCAGTTCCACTAAATTCCTCCCTTCCCCCTTTTTTTTGGAGATAGGATATCAGAACTAGACACAGTATTCAGAGTACAGGCGCAACACTGATTTATACAGTGACATTATGATATGTCCTATATTATTACATATAATTTTCCTAATAGTTTCTAATATTCTATTAACCAGTTTACTACTGTTTTGCACTGAGGTAAAGCTTTCAGAGAACTGCCCAGGATGACTCTAAGATCTCTCTTTTAAGCTATAACAGCTAATTTAGAATGCATCATTATATATGTGTAGTCAGGATTATTTTTTCCAATGAGCATTTCTTTGCACTTGCCAGTGTTGAAAATCACCTGCCATTTTATTGCTCAGTCACCCACTCACCAAAAGTAAACAATGAAAGTTTGTTTTGTTTTCGCTTATTTGGGTTTTTTGTGGGATTGATGGCTTGGTTCTTTTATATTTGTTCTAATAAAAATGATGAAAATCACATAATTTCCATCTAATGTTTTTGTTTAATTCCAAAATGCCGATAACAGCATTAAATTCCAGATATAATTGAAAAAAACCTCAGGTTTTTGTTTTCATCCTGATTTTTGATAATCATTTTGCATTTAGTTCTTCTGAACTCTGTTATTTTAAATTCAGTGGGGTTTTAGTGAAAGAATTATTTCCATTGTTTTATTCAACAGTAATATTCCATTATAATGCAGCTCTCTTCCCAGCATGGAGATATTGGATCATAATGAAGTATGTATCAAAGTCCTGTTTTGGCCTTGAGCCTAGGCACCTTTGAAAAGTGTTCCCTGTCTCCATGTCACAACTACCAATGATACTGACCTTCACTGATCTGAGGTCATTGTTTTGAATTGATCTTTCAATAATTATCTTCATTCTCTAGGCCCTCTTTACTATAGAAGCCTCTGACTTTTATTGGGAAATTCCTCTGTGCTGCAATCCAGCCTTGGGGTACGTCTACACTGCACTTTTATTTCGAAATAAGCTATTCTGGAATAGTTATTCTGAAATAGCTTATTTCAAAATAGCACGTCTACACTGTAGGAAGTCTCAAAATTAGTCAGCAGCAGGCTTCCCTAATGTAGACGTGCTATCTCAATTTAGAGCCCTGGGAGGAATAACTTAGAATGGCTTTGGTGAGAGGATATTTTGAAATAGCAGAAGTGGAGCATCTACATGCGCCTTATTTCAAAATAGCTATTTCAGAATAGGCGTTATTCCTCGCAGAATGAGGTTTACAGATTTCGGAATAAGCTGTCCATTATTTTGAAATTATTTCAAAATAATGGAAAGGCACTCAGCACTCCTGGAAGGGAGAGCAGTTTCCCCTCTTTCCCAAAGCATCATGGGAGTTCTAGTCTCTAAAGAGGTGTCTACACTGCACCGTTATTTTGAGATAACTAGCGTTATTTCAAAATAACAATGTGAGCATCTACACAGCTATTCCATTATTTCAAAATAATTTATCAGCAGGAACTCCTAGTCTGGACAGAGCTCCACACCAGCAATCTTGTTCCTCTCTGAGGTGGTGGGCTCCATTTTTTCAGAGAGGAGCCAGATTGCACAACGCCTCTAAAACTGGCACTGGCCCCACCTAATGCCAGCAGCTCTGGGTCTTGGTTCAATGGGCAGAAACTGTCCCCTTCAGGGAAAAACCCCGAAAGTCTCTGAAGCTCTGTGCTCATTCAAAACCCCAGCAGACTCTCAGCAAGTAGCTCCTGGTCCAGACAGAACTCCACACCAGCAATCTGGCTCCTCTCTGAAAAAATGGAGCCCACCACCTCAAAGAGGAACCAGATTGCTGATGTGGAGCTCTGTCCAGACCAAGAATTACTTGCTGAGAGTCTGCTGGGGTTTTGAATGAGCACAGAGCTTCAGAGTCTTTCGGGGGTTTTCCCTGCAAGGGAGAGTTTCTGCCCATTGAACCAGGACCCAGAGCTGCTGGCATTAGGTGGGGCCAGTGCCAGTTTTAGAGGCGCTGTGCAGCTTGTTGCCTTAGCTGGACTGACGCATACAACCTGCACCATGCCGTCTGCACTCCAGCGGCTGATCTTCAAGCATGCTCATGCAAGTAGGTGCCTGGGACTTTGAAATCCAGAGCATTGTACACTCTGGGGTAGAGTAAATGGTGACAGTGCAAATGCCAGTTAAATTACATTTATTATTGTATATTTTTTGTTAATTGATTTTATTCAATTGCACACCGGGGATTTAAATTAGGAGTGATATTTAATCTTAGTCTGCTAAACCCTGTTTCTTTAAATTGTTAAGTGAATGTGTGTTAATTCTGATTTAAGTACATTTGATGTATATTTAGAATAGTTATTTTTGAGTTTGAATCCACGCCACTGATTATGGTTTTATTCCTGGAGGCTTCCAAAAACATCACTGAGTATGTACAGGGGACAACCAAGTGGAGGTAGCACCAGATAAGAATTCCTTTAGGAGTAAGAGACTGCAGCAGAGGAGTGGATGGAGGATTTTCACCTATCCAGAATCACTCCTGGAATAATCAGGCCCCCCTCTAATGTCAACAATATCAGCTGCCCAGGCACACAGGTGAGTGTGGCCTACTCTTGAGTAACCCATGGAGGAAAAGAGCGGGGGAAGGTTATAATTCTCTCTCATGGTTGTTTTTAACCACCTAAGAAAATATAGCCAGGTTCCAAGAAAATGGATTAACAGGAAATCCCTTTCAGTACCAGCCAGTCTCATACATTTCTCAGCCTTGTCACTATATTTCTTTATTTACTAGTCATTTAGATAACAGGAGGTAACAGAATTATCATTAAGTCTAATCTTGTTTTTTACTTAGCATGACCCTCAGATTCTCAGACCTCAAAACCAGCTTCCAAGAAAAAGTCTCAATTTAAAGATTAGTATGGACTGTAAAACTTTGAACAATAGGGGAGAGATTGCCAGTCTCCACTCCCTCCCGGATATGCATTTATAGTAGATGAGGCAATGCAGATTTATGAGAATAACCATATTTTCAGTTTAAATCTTTTAGTTTCTTAGTATTTTCAAAGCATCTGCAACTCTCATTGCTTAGTAACAGGGGGGCAGGACAAGAGGCAATGGGGGTCTATCTACAGGATGGCAGATTTAGATTTCAATTACAGTTGTGGAAGTTTCCTTATAGCAGGTTTTCAAAAAAGAGAAGTTGGCTGGCTTGGATGATTTAGACACAACAAATTCTGAATCTTAGCAGGGGGTAGGCCAGATGACTCTTGTGGTGTCTTCTAACTCTACCATTCCATGATCCTTTGGGTTGAAATTTTTCATGTTGGATGCCAGCTTGAGACCCTAGGCCCTGGGTCTGTTTTGCAGAAGTGTTGAGCATTCATAGTTGCAATTGAAGTCAATTGGAACTATATTTAACTATACAAAGTACTATATTATGGGAAATACTCTGAAAAATAAGGCTGTGGGCATATCAAATTGGGTACCCAAAATTAGTGGATTCTTTTGACTTTAAGCTCTCTTGGGCCACAACTTCCTATCTTTAAAACAGGGATAATGCCTCCTGATCTCACAGAGGTGTTATGAAGCATTCAGACACTAATGAGATGAACACCACAGAAAACCCCCTAAGGAAATTAGTAAATCTATCCTCAGTGCAGTGTTGGAATAATGTTCAATAAATAAGGCCTGGGACCACATATTGAACAATAAGGATACAACAAAATATTGAATAGCTGCTCTCAAACTTTCCATAGAAATGTGCCCTGACCCTATCCTGCCACTGCCCTATGGGCTGCCTCAGAGGTTCATGGATTTGCTAAAGTGAACCAGATCTGGGAAATTCACTATATGATGCCTGGTGCATAACCATAGTCACTTTTGCTCACACAACAGTCTTTGGTAGACTATGATGTTGAATCATCATTCCCAGAGTAGGGCACTTAACTTCCTTAGGGACTTTTGGAAAACCCATCCATAAGAAATAAACAGCCTGCAAATATATTGGTTTTATAAGTGAATTTCAGAGATAATTAAAACCTTTGTACTGACAACACCCTAAAGGCTACAGTAAGAAAATTTGGATTTAGATTTGCACCCATTATTAATAACAACCTTCAATAGAGTTATTGGAAACCTGTATATCCCTTTCAATCGCTAGATCTCAAAAGCATCAGGAAGTCACTACTATCAAAAGATGTACATTTTTAATAGGAAGCGTAATTAACTATTGCAACACTTTACCAAGATTTATGGTGGATTCTCTATCGTTAACAGTTTTTAAATCAAGACTAAATCAAGATTGGACGTTTTTCTAAAGATCTGCAGAAGTTATGGCCTGTATTATGTAGGAGGTCAGATTAGATTGGGGTGGCCAAGCAGTTAGAGACGAAGAGCCAAAACAGCTTTGGATAGAGTGCAAAGAGCCACGTATTATATAGCTATTTTAATATATAGACAGATATAGTACACAAAATGTAGTGATAAAAATAACATTACAGGACATTTCAGACAAAAACCAATAAAAAAGTTTCCTAGTCACTTAAGAAATTCACGGCTAGTCCACAGATCTTCAGAGACCTTGACAAGGAACAAACATCAAATTAAAAAAAACAACCCTTTAAAAATACAGTAATATTCTCACACTAAAAAAAGCATCCCCACCATGTATTTTAAATTTAACACTACTGCGCTATTATGTCCTGTGAGTTTTTAAAAACTAAGCTGAACTGAGAAGTAAATTAGCACAATTTGAAGTGCCTGTTTCACTCCAGCTTGTTGATTTCTGGTATGGTTTCCTCATTTTTTTTTACTTGTTAAGATTATGGGTTTTTTTATAGTTCTAAAAATGCAGGTCTGTCCCAGACTGCAAATATGAGATGTTCAAAAATAATAAGGGAGAGACTCATATTTCAGAATTATTGCTTCAGCCTGGCAAACAATAACCTTTGAATTTTATTTACAGAAACACAGTGTAAACCAGGTACATGCTGATTCTTTTTTTGCCCTGGAATTTAAATAGGACATCTGTGTTATTTGCCTTTTCTGCATCCACAAAGACTTTGAGTTTAAGGTGCTTCAGCCCCCCTGCTCTAACCCAACCTCCTTCCCCTCCCCAGAGCCAGGCACCCCCAGCTCCTCCCCGCTCTAACCCAATACCTGGGTCCCAGAGCCACTGTTGCCACGTGCTTCTCCCTCTAGGCGCTGGGACGCCTGCTCAGAGTGGCCGGCCGTGAGCAGTCCGAGTGCGTGGCTCAGAACTAGCAAGAGCCACATTTCTTCAAGCAAAGAGTCGCATGCGGCTCGAGAGCCGGGGTTGGTCACCCCTGGATTAGATGGTCACCATGGTCCTTCTGGCTTTGGAGTCTATTAATCCTTATTTTCAGATGCAGAAAATGGGGCATAGAGAAGTCATGGTATTTGTGAAAAGTCACATAGCAAGGCTAGATGTAGAACCTAGATGTGATTTGCATCCTGATGTCCCCGACATTCCATCCCATTTTACATTCTATGAAAACATATTTTCCTTTTAACGCCTCTCACATACTCTTTCTTTGCTGCTTTCACTAGGCCTTTTTGCTTGAGTACATTACTACTTTGTGGAAGGTGGGCAGAAGTTTAACATTGTTTCTTTTAATGGATCAGTTCTTCTAATCTTCTTGTGGAGTCTTCTTTGAGGGATTGCTTTTATCAGAGCTTGTTAGAATGCCTTGTCTCCTAATACCAAACACAGGTCTGGGCATGAGTGGTGGGTATGCTAGGCAGGGGACGCACTGCGTTCCTACACCACCAGCCTGGTGCCACCCATACTCTGCCCACAGAATGCTTACTGAGGGCGGAGAGGCTGGGGCCATGTGCCCTCCGCCTTCCATGTGCTCCGGGGTCGGGGAGACTAAGCCCGCCCGCCTTCCACGTGCTCTGGGGTTGGGGAGGCTGGGGCCGCACACTCTCCTCCCTCCCTGTGATGCAGAGGGGGTGGGACCTAGGCAGAAGGGTCAGGACTTGGGGCTTGCCTCCCCTTCACCCACTGCCCATGGGTCTGGGGCATTTTTTATTGTTAAAGTGTTAAATAATTGCCTCCGCCATGGGTTTTGGGTGCGTGTGTGTTGTTTTCTTTTTGTATTTATTTTTTAAAAACGAATGTGCTGTGACCTCTGCCAGGATAATTAGACTAAACTAAATGTTAAACATTCACATGACATGTCAGTAAAATGGATTCATGTTAATTCAGCTCCTTTCTTAACCATTTTCAAGAGGCTTTAGAAGCATGGTTTGCTTTTGCCCAGTTTCCAGAGAACATAAACAGCTTTAGCCCACAGGGTCAGAAGATGATTTCCTCTTTTCACTTTGCTTTTTGTCAGCAAGTGAGCAGTTACAGCTGGTATTAAGACAATGCTTCAGTGCAGTGTGAGAGAGGGCAGTCAGCAACAAGTATAAACATTTAAAGAATGCAGCTATCTTATGAAAAGATAGCTGCAAAGTATTTTAATAGACATGTGGAAAGAAAGCCCCCCCCCTCCAAGTCTGGCACATATTTTTGTAATGATACAAATGGTAAACGCCCCAGAGCTGTATTTGGGAGTGCAAAAATGGGGAACATTTCATCATGCAAGTCCATGGACCATATTTTTCTTTTGCATATATTCCCTCATGCCTATCTAAAAGGAGGCAACAACATTGTTCAACTGACTGCATACCTCAGAGGGACCAGCCAGTACTGTATGGAGTCTGCAACCAGTAAAACTACTGTTAGCTGCCACAGAGCCCAGATGTTTTGTCTTGTTAAATTTCTGACACCTTTCCAAATTAGCGTAATTCTGTAATATCAAATCCTTCAATTCCAGGACTGCTTTATGTCTAGCTCAGCATCACTTGGAAGGTTCATATGTAACTGTGCTATTGTTCTTTTGATAAAAAATTATTCCTGATTCTTCAATGCATTTGGTTCCATTAATACAGCAAGAGTAGAACTAAAAATGATTTTGTTACGTGTCCCGCACCTTGACTTTATAGTAGAGCTGTTGCATACCCTGGAGCTCTATTCTTACATTTTCTTTTGTACTACATTGGTAGAAGTGCCTTCCCCCCATAGCTGCATAGAATCCTAAAAAATATTTAAAAAGTTACCAAAACTGCAAAGCTCAATAGAAAAGAAAAAGAGGAAAACAGAGTAAGATGAGAGAAGAAAAAACAAAAGCATTTGGTAAATTATAAAAATCATCATCAAATCTCAAACAAAACAAAAAATAAAATCTTCTAAAGTAATTAATATTTTTACAAATCCTTTTTAACAGTTTTAGTCACACACTAAGCTCAACACATTCAAGGTTCCACAAATGGAAGGAAGTATGGATTGATTGGATAAATAGACTGTAAGACAGATAGAAAGCTGGCTAGATTGTTGGGCTCAATGGGTAGTGATCAATGGCTTGATGTCTGGTTGATGGTTGGTATCAAGCAGAGTGCCTCAAGGGTCGGTTTTAGGTCTGGTTTTGTTCAATATCTTTATTAATGACCTGGAGGAGGGGATGGATTGCACCCTCAGCAAGTTTGCAGATGACACTAAGCTAAGGGGTGAAGTAGATACATTGGAGGGCAGGGATAGGGTCCAGAATGACTTAGACAAATTGGAGGATTGGACCAAAAGAAATCTGATGAGGTTCAACAAGGACAAGTGCAGAGTCCTGCACTTAGGATGGAAGTATCCTGGGCACTGCTACAGGCTAGGGACCGACTGGTTAAGCAGCAATTTGGCAGAAAAGGTCTTGAGGATTACAGTGGATGAGAAGCTGGATAAGAGTCAACAGTGTGACCCTGTAGCCAAGAAGGCTAATGGCATATTAGGGTGCATTAGGAGGAGCACTGCCAGTACATCTAGATAAGTGATTTTTTCCCCTTTATTTGGCACTGGTGAGGCCATATCTGGAGTATTGAATCCAGTTCTGGGGCCCCCCATTACAGAAAGGATGTGGACACATTGGAGAGCATCCAGTGGAGGGCAACAAAAATAATTAGGGGGCTGGAGCAAATGACCTATGAGGAGAGGCTGAGGGATTTGGGCTTGTTTAGTTTGCAGAAGAGATGAGTGAGGGGGGATTTGGTAGCAGCCTTCAACTTCCTGAAGGGAGATTTCAAAGAGGATGGAGAGAGGCTGTTTTTAGTAGTGACAGATGGCTGAACGAGGAACAATAATCTCAAGATGCAGTAGGGGAGGTCTAGTTTGGATATTAGAAAAAAACATTTTACTAGAAGGGTGGTGAAGCACTGGAATGGGTTACCTAGGGGTGGTGGAATCTCCATCCTTAGAGGTTTTTTAGTCCCCTTTGACAAAGCTCTGGCTGGGATGATTTAGTTAAGGTTATTCTTGCTTTGGGCAGGGGGTTGGACTCGATGACCTCCTGAGGTTTCTTTCAGCCCTATGATTCTATGAAATGAGCAAACAATCCTTGAAGCAGATCACAGTTCTGGTTCAGCTACCACTGTTTGAACTATTTACTTTTTCGAGCCTGTACAGGAGCAATTATTGTCCTCACGCTAGCAAAGGACTTAAGCATATTATGATAGAGTGTACAAAGCCTACATAGATGGGGTTAAGGAGATGCTTAGGGCTGGAGTTGCATTGACCACCACCCCTCAAAGCCATGCCAGGAATGGAGGAAGAGTTTAAAAAGAAGTGCCCCACATCAGCAAGCAGCTCTTGAAATAGTGCAGGCTGCTGAGCTTCCTAAAGAGCGGGCTGGTAGCTAGCAGAGCTACTGCATTCATGAAAAAGTAACCCAGGGGATGGGGGCTAAAAGAGGTGGAATAGATTGCATCCTATAATTTGTGCTGGAGACCCAGCGAACCTTGTTGTAGATTGTGGTTCAAAGAGAGATCAAATATCCTGGATAGAAGCTACCAACTTTTTTTCCTTTACCTTTTTGTTTAATCACTTTTGCACACTGTGGATTATTTGTTTTACTCGAAACACTGAAAAGGGGAAACCAGTCCAAAGGCTTTGGCTGGAGGACTGAGAACCTGCCATCTCTAGACAGTCATTGAATGCTTCTGCTGAAATGTGAATGCACTTTTTATGTGGTATCCAAAGGGGGTACTCTGATGGAGGCAGATCCTTGACATATTTATATATTTTAATATCTAGCAATTGCTATAAAACAAAGCTTATGAAACAAAATCTATATAACTACACAAAACAAAGCTATAAAATAAAGCCTATAACACTACTATGTGTCAAGTTTAAAGGGAGATGGAATAGGAGTCTTGTTTCATCCATTCTGATTCTCCTCTCTTCTGCCCCAATTCCACCCTCATAGGCTACGTCTACACTACAAGTTTTCTCGGCAAAAATATGCTAATGAGGGAGTCATTTGCATGAATCATGATCTTATTTGCATATTTTCTGCTGATCCGTTTTTGCTCTAGGGATTTTTGTGCAAAAATAAGCAGTATAGACGTTTTCTTTTTTGTGCAAAAACTCTTTTTTCTGCAAGATTCTTATGCCCAAAAAAGGAGGTATACCAATCTTGCAGAAAAAGGGATTTTTGCGCAAAAAGAAAATGTCCACACTGCTTGTTTTTGTGCAAAAACCCCTAGTGCAAAAACGGATTGGCAGAAAATATGCAAATGAGATCAGGACTCATGCAAATGAGTCCCTTGTTAGCATATTTTTTGCTGAGAAAACTCATAGTGTAGACGTAGGCATATAGGGTGCATCTAGACAACATGGTTCCATCGACGGAGCCATGTAAAGTAGTTTACTCAACATAGTCAATGAAGTGGGGATTTAAATAATCCCCGCTTCATTAAAATAAAAATGGCCGCCATGCTGTGGCGACAATCAGCTGATCTGGCACAGCACGGCAGTCTAGACGCGGCGCAGTAGACAAGGGAAGCCTTTGTCGACCGCGCCAGTAAACCTCGTTTCACGAAGCATAAGGCAGCGGTCGACAAAGGCTTCCCTTGTCGACCGTGCCACGTCTAGACTGCCGTGCTGTGCCAGATCAGCTGATTGTCGGCACGGCATGGCGGCCATTTTTATTTTAATGAAGCGGGGATTATTTAAATCCCCACTTCATTGACTATGTCGCGTAAACTACTTTACATGGCTCCGTTGACGGAGCCATGTAGTCTAGACGCACCCATAGATTGGAAAAGATTGCAGTATCTGAACCAGTCCAGCTATGCTCAGGTATCTCTTGAGATCAGAGGGAGTTGAGATCTTTGAGGTAATTTAGGATCCATGCTACCCACAAACAAGATGCTTTTATAGTTTTCTATTGCTCTAATTGTTTCCCCTGATAGCTACACTCAGAGTTGACAACATACATAAGAACATCAGAACAGCCATACAGGGTCCAACCTAGGTATGAGAGGTTAACCCCATAGCACTGCCAGACCTTAATGTGTGATGCTTACCAGTTCTGGTTAACCATTAACCGGTGGGGGTGGGCTGCTCCAGTCCTGCGGAGGGCTTGCTGCAGAAAGGGGCTGCTCCTGTCCACGGCAGGGCCAGGTGCTCTGCAGGCAGGAGCTGCTTGGGCAGCCATTCCCCACTGCCCACATCCCCTTTAATTGGTTAACCAGCTAAACATAATGTTGAACTGGTTAACCAATTAAACAGGATTTTACATTTCTAGTCAGCCCAAAGCTCCATCTAGCTCATTACCTGTCTTCTAACAGTGGTCAAATGCCAGATGCTTCAGAGGAACTGCTTCAGGGTTCATCAAGTGATTTCTCCCTTGTTACTCATTCCAGGCTTCTAGCAAACAGAGGCGAGGGACACCATCCCTGTCCATCCTGGCTTATCCTCTACATAAAGAATTTATCTAGTTTTTTTAAACCTTGTTACAGCCATAACCTTCATGACATCCTCTGGAAAGAGTTCCACAGGTTGACAGTGCACTGTGTGAGGAAGTACTTCCTTTTGTTTATTTTAAGCCTGCTGCCTATTAATTTCATTTGTTGACCTTAACTCTTGTGTTATGAAATAAATAACACTTCCTTATTTACTTTCTCCACACCAGTCTTGATTTTATAGCCCTTAATCATATTCCCCTTGGTTACGTCTATACTACAGGGTGTTTGCACAAAAAAATACTGCTTTTGCGCAAAAACCCATGGAGCATCCACACCTCAAGCGCGTTTTAGAGCAAGTAAATTTACAGTAAATCAAAAGAACAGAGGGGTTTTTGCGGTGTAGTTATTCCTCTATCTACGAGGAATAACTCTTTTGCGCAAGAGTTCTTGCACAAAAAGGTGTGTGTGGATGGGCAACAGGGGGGTTTTGTGCAAAAAGAGCCAATCAACAAAAGCACAGGTGCTCTGTGGCTATTCTGTGAATAGCAATCAGAGCTTTCTTTTGAGAAAGCATCCATGCAGTCTGGATGCTCTCTTGCGCAAAAGCACATCGCTTTTGCAAAAAGCTTCTTGCGCAAGAAGCCTGCAGTCTGGACATAGCCCTTTATCATCTCTTTTCCAAGCTGAAAAATTCCAGTCATAGTAATCTCTCCTCAACTGGGAACCATTCCCTACCCCCTAATCATGTGTGTTGTCATTCTCTGTACCTTTGCCGATTCCAACACATAGTACTACCAGACCAGATTTTTAATGCAAGATATCATGGGCTCAACTTCAATATTTCCTTCCACACAGGTTCTGTCTCTTCAATGGGTTCATGTACATTTTGTGGATAGAAACTCCTTCTGACCCTGAATGTACGGAATTAATTTAAGCAAAGGAAGCAGGCAGGCTATAGAAGAAACACTGAGAGACTTCCAGGGCTTTTATCAGTGTCCATGGAAATGTTTATTCTTTTAGGGAAAGAAAGGACACAGATCCAGCATTATGGTGTTGAGGGCAAAGGACATTGTTCTCTGTTTGTTAGTTATAATTGGTGTAAAGCTGAATTGTTATCGGCTTAAGTTCTGTAAGTTCCCCTTATGGTTCCCCTTCCTGAACAAATACATGGTGCGTGTGGAAAACGAACATGCAGTGGGTGATGAACTTTTACTCACCCGAACTTGAGTGCACATGGCCCCCTGCACAGAGTGCACACAGCCTAGCAAGGACAGAGAGGAAGGTCTACAGATCCAGAAGCTGCACATGGCCTGTACATTGTTGATCCATAAAAGAGAGAGCGAGAGAACCCAGAAGGGGGATCACCAAGCAGGACCTCCCCAGGGTGCCCTCTGCTCGGATCTCCTGGCCAGCGTACTGGTTCTGGGGTCATCATGGGAAGATACCAACAGCATGAACCTCAGCATGAACTCCAGGTACCTAGCGCTCAGCCTGTATTTCGTCAGGCTGTAAGGGCAAGTCTAGACTACATGGCTCCGTCGACAGAGCCATGTAGATTAGGGTTGTAGGCAAAGGGAAATGAAGCAGCGATTTAAATAATCACCGCTTCATTTAAATTAAAATGGCTGCCACGCTGTGCCGATCAGCTATTTGTCGGCACAGCGCTGTAGTCTGGATGCTCTGCGGTCGACATCAAAGGCATTTGTCGACCTCCCCGGTATGCCTCGTGGGATAAGGTTTACCGGGGAGGTCGACAAATGCCTTTGATGTCGACCGCGGAGCGTCCAGACTACAGCGCTGTGCCGACAAACAGCTGATTGGCACAGCGTGGCAGCCATTTTAATTTAAATGAAGCGGCGATTATTTAAATCGCCGCTTCATTTCCCTTTGCCGAATAAACAAATCTACATGGCTCCGTCAACGGAGCCATGTAGTCTAGACGTGCCCTAAGTGTGATTGAGGATAGTGAGAGTGAGTTTCCCCTTTCCCCTCCTTTCAGAGTAGGTTAAAGCAATGAAAGCCATTTGCGCTCGTTACCGCATGGTCCCAATCCTTGTTAGTCCAAGGTTAGTTGCAAGTAAACTCATATCTCCCAGGGTTCCTTATCCCTCCCCCCCCCTTGCTTGCAACAATGGGTTTAACTCAAACAAAAGCAACAAGACAGTCATGTACCGATACAGCTGATCAGATTTGCTATATGATTATAGTGTCTCCTTACAACTCCTGACTGAGCATGATGGAATTTAGGGCCCATCTCCACTTTAAATCTAACTTCAAGCACGTTTGTTTTCTATCACTGTTTGTCCTTGTAGAATGGATGGAACAACACTGTGGGTGATAGATATGCCCCCCAAAAGAGCAAACTCCACAAGAGTCCCAGTTCTTTGCTGCAGTTGATACTGATTGGAAAGGCAGAAATAAGAAAATTCTAAGTTCCTTGCATAGAGCTAGGTGAATACTGCAAGAAATTGCCATGAATATTCATTGAGCATTTTAAACATACTCACTTATGTATTGAGAGCATGTTCTTGTAATCACTTTCACAAACATCCAAGTGAGTTAAATGTACTGGCAAAACTTAAAGTTGACTGTTTGGGTGAAGTGAACATTGCAATACAGTTGACTAGAATGGTGAATTTTCACACCAGAATCTTGATTGAGAGACAGTTGTTCTCGTCCAGTCAGTCAAGAGAAACATATTGTGTGGCTTAGGTACCTATTCAAAGCAACATGAATCACACATTTCTAATATCGAGTACTTGCAAAAGATGGTTCACAACACAGTTTCAGAACAAGAATTTTAGGGTATGTCTACGCTACAGTGCTATTTCAAATTAACTTATTTCAAATTAGTTAATTCTAATTAAGCTAATTTGAAATAACGCATCTAGACACAAAAACTAATTCGAAATAGCGTTTTTCTAATTCGAAATAGCATGTCCACATTGAGTGGACCCTGAATCGAAGGTAAGGCTGGCCAGAACCAGTGCCAGCAGGGCATCAGGGTCAGACTTAGTGTGTGGGGCTGCTGCCTCAGGCTAGCCGAGGTCTGTGCTTAAAGGGACCCGATCCCCCATCTCAGACAGAGAGTTTTCAGGTTTCTCTGCTTGCTGGTCTACCTCACTGAGGGACAGCAAAGCATTTGTGTCTCGGAGTGCTCTGCTTGCCCTCACTCGGGACACCACGGCACTCTGCAACATGGAACCAGACCTGCCCCCGGGGACTCTGCTGCGTCTCATGAACACGTTGCCAGCAGCCTGGCTGCACTGTCTGCAGGCTGCCATCCGGGAGGACAATCGAGGGGATGTCAGGATCCAGGGGGCCCTGTGGGAGAGCTTCCACCCTGAGGAGCGCTAACAGTCTCCCCGGTCTGCCCCACTGGGGGCTTGTGCCCCATTCCTCCCTCTCGTCCTTCCACTTACTCTTCCCTAGCCCCCCCTTCCTGATGTCAAATAAAAGACACGAATTTTCAAAAATAACAACTCTCTTTATTTAACACAACTGGGGAGGGGGAATGAAACTCTGAGGAGACGGGGAAAAGGAGAGAGGGTGGGAGAGGGCAGGGGGAAAACTGGGAGGAAGGAGCTGGAAGGGGGAAGCCAGGGGAAGAACGGGGAGGGGAAGCTCAGGGCTCAGGGGTGGGGGTCTTGCCGGGCCAACCGCCTCCCAGAATGGCAGGGGAGGGGGCTTCGGTGTCCCCAGGGGGATGGGGAGGAGGGTGCGGAGGTTGAGGTGCCAGGACATTGAGGAGGAGAGTGTGGAGGTTGAGGAGGAAGAGGTGGGAGGGGGGGCAGGAGTGGGAGGAGGAACCGTAGCTGGGGGAGCAGCAGGTGCAGGACCGGCATGGGGCAGCATGCTCTGCAGCAGGGCCTGCAGCAGGGCCTGCAGGTTAGCGTTTATGGCTCGGTCCTCAGCCAGCTGCTCCCGGTGGAACTGCAGGTCTTCCCGCATTCAGGCTTTGATGGTGCAGTGCAGGGTTCGCAGGTGCTGGTCCCGGTACTCCTGCCACGTGCTGGTGGTCCAGAGCAGGCCACATGTGCGGGAGCATGTCCCGGGCGGGGTGGTGCGCCCTGCACGAGCAGCTGGTGCAGCTGTAGAGAAAGAAGAGAAGTGGTCAGTTCTCCCTGGGGATGCAGTGGATGAGGCCCAGCGCCCCCCGCGACATGAGGGCGACCGTGCCCTGCACCGTCAGAGCCGATGTGCTTGCACAGAGGCCATGGTCAGGATGTCTGGCTCTCCCCGGGACTGGGAGCTGCCCCAAGACCACACCCATGCCCCTGTGCTGTGTATAGTGTGGCCGGAGCGGGGGGAGATGTCCCCTGCCTCTGTGTAGAGGGGGCGTGTGAAGGGAGAGAGTCCTGCTGGGTCCTGCCCCGGGGTCGGGAGCGTGTCAGGTCTCTTCACACACGCATGTGCCTATTGGGCCACGGCCCCTGGGTGTCACGCAGCTGGAGCCACCTGCCCAAGGGTGGCATGGCACATGCTCACACGTGCACAGGTGGCTGTGTGATCCATGGGAGGCATGGCCCCCACGCGCAGTCCCTGGTCTCCCTCTCCGCCTCCCCCCTGGGTAGGGGACAGTGATGGCACTTACCTGGTATGGCCTCCCTTGATGACCCTGCCAACTCCAGTGCCAGGACAGCTGGCGATGGCCCCTCTGGTGTACCCGGGTCAGGGCCCTCTGGTCCCGGCTCGCTGCCTCCCAGGGTGGTGTGGACTGCCCCGCCTCCCAGGAGTTGGTCGAGGGCGGGGAAGTAGGGGCAGGTGTCAGCCCCTGCTGTGGCGCCGCCCCTGGTGGCCCTGGCATACGCCTGCTGCAGCTCTTTGACCTTCAGGCGCACCTGCTCCTGCGTGCGCCTGTGGCCTTTCCTGGCCATGGTGGCCGCTATGTGGCCGTAGACAACCGCGTTCCTCCACCTAGTGCAGAGATCATGGATGTTGGGGGCCTCCCCCCAAACCTCAATGAGGTCCATGACCTCCTCACTAGTCTAGGAGGGCGTGCGCCGTCTACGGCCCTTGGCTGGCCCCTGGGTGCTGGGGGACTGGGCTGGGAGAGCTGGCTGCCACTGGCTGCCATCGTGTGGCCACTGGCTAAGGGTCTGCGGCTGCTGGCAGGCCTGGCTCTTGCACATGCCCAGTGGCCAGAGTCTGCCCATTTAAGGGCCCTGGGGCTGGGGGAGAGGAGAGGAGTTTTCCTGGTTTGGCCCAGAGTGGCCACCAGGGGGAACTGGGAAGGGCTAGCCTCCAGCTAGTTCAAATTAAGTGGCTACACAGCACTTAATTCGAACTACTTAATTCGAATTTGGCGTTACTCCTTGTAGAATGAGGTTTACCAAGTTCGAATTAAGCGCTCCGCTATTTCGATTTAAATTCGAACTAGCGGTTTGTATGTATAGCCGCTATTAAAGTTAATTCGAACTAACGGCTGTTAGTTTGAATTAACTTTGTAGTGTAGACATACCCTCAGAAAGAAGTGATTCTTCATTAATTCAGAAGAACGAACATATGCAAGAAAAATCAGTGTGTTTGTCGACGCTTTGCACCAGATTCACCATGGTACTTAACCACCTTGCTCCCATAGATTCCAGTCAGGAATTAGGTGCTTAAGTAGCTATGGGTATGTCTACACAGCAAAGTTATTTCAAAATAACAGCCCTTATTTTGAAATAACTTTCCTAGCATCTACACAGCCAAACCGCTATTTCGAAAAAATTCGAAATAGCGGAGCACTTATTTCGAATTTAGTAAATCTCATTCTACGAGGAATAATGCCAAATTCGAAATAGCTATTTTGAAATAAGTGCTGTGTAGACACTTATTTCAAAATAGGGGGCCTCCAGCCTTCCCAGGGTGCCCTGGTGGTCATTCCAGCCTCAACCAAGAACACTTCTCTCCCTCCCCGCCTCCCCGGAGCCCTTAAAGGGGTAGACTCTGGCCACAGTGCCAGTCCCAGCTACAAGCCTGCCAGCCCAGAGCCAGCAGTCACTGCCCCTGACCCTGTGGCCCCAAAACATGAACCAGCAAGCCACTGGCAGCCAGCCCTCCACCACTCCCCAGGAGCAGTCTATCTGCTCCCAGGAGCCTGCCAGGGCCCAGAGAAGGCGGGCACCTTCCTGGTCCAGGGTGGAGATCATGGGCCTTATTAAGGTTTGGGGGGGATGCCCCCAAAGTCCATGATCTCCGCACTAGACGGAGGAATGTGGCCATCTATGGCAGGATAGCTGCCAGCCTGGCCACCAAAGGACATGTGCAAACCCAGGAACAGGTTTGCATGACAATCAAGTTTGTCCGGTGAGACCCCCAACCTTCCCCCTCCCCATTCTTCCCCTTGCTTCCCCCTTCCAGCTCTCTCCTCCCAGGTTTCCCCCTCCTCTCTCCCACCCTCTTTTCTCCCCTCTCCCGCCTCCTTTCCCCAGTCTCACCAGAGTTTCATTCCCTCCCCCCACAGTTATGTTAAATAGAGTTTGTGTTAATAAAAATACATGTATTTTATTTGACATCAGGAAGGGGGCTAGGGAGGGGTAAGTGGAAGGACGTGAGGGAGGAATGAGGCACAAGCCCCCAGTGGGGCAGACCAGGGAGGCTCTTAGTGCTCCTCAGGGTGGAAGCTCTCCCATAGGGCCTCCTGGATACTGACAGCTCCCCAATGGACCTCCCAGATGGCAGCCTGCAGAAAGTGCAGCCAGGCTTGTAGCAATGCGTCCAAGAGAAGCACCAGAGTGCCCAGGGGCAGCTCTGGCTCCATAGTGCTGTGGTGTCCTGAGTGAGGGCAATCAGAGCACACAGAGACAAAATGCTTTGCTGTCCCTCATTGAGGTAGGCAAGCAAGCAGGGAAAGCTAAGAACTGGCTGTCTGGGGGGTGTCCCTTTAAGCACAGACCTCAGATAGCCTCAGGCAGCAGCTCCACACAGTAAGTCCTGACCTGGTGCCCTGCTGGAACTGGTTCTGGCCAGCCTTAAATGTGATTCAGAGTCCACTCAGTGTGGACGCGCTATTTCGAAATAGCAAAATGCTATTTAGAAATGCGTTTTGTGTGTAGATGCGTTATTTCGAAATAAGCTATAAGATATTTCGAAATAACACTGTAGTGTAGACATACCCTATGAATTTGAGTCTAATCCAGCTTTGCTGAGTCTTTCCATTGAGTTCATTCGCCTTTGTGAACAAACCTTGAGCCTAGAACGTAACACACATTACTTATAACTACCCATTCAGATGTTGTATTTAACAAATATGCTGCAAGATTCACTTATAATTCATTGTGTTGGTGAACACTCTTCATGATAAATTCACTTACTAGAATATTCATGGAAAGTGAACACAAGAGAGCCTCTCACACTTGGGCAGCAAGTTAGCTAACAAATGTAAATGAATATTCAAGGCTTTTTTTTCTATGAATTCATCCAAATCTAAAGTGTACTGAATGTACCTGCTTTTGCTCTCTTAAATTAGCATCATCTACAACAAGAAACACAAACAAATATTATACTAGGGTTCTTGCTGTGTTTGCTAATTTTGGGGTGGGCTGCTGTGATCCAAACTATTTGTATTTTATTTGGCATCAGCATTTCCTAGAAAAAACACTATTTTGAACAAAAATTCTAGACCATATATTTTAAGGGTATCAGGAGTTGAGGCAGATGTGAAGGGAACATGCTGTACAAAGATATAATTACAGGAAACAGATCAGCTATAACAAGGAAACCCTCACATCCCCAATAGAGAAATTGCCACCAGCCATTGTTTGTTTAAGCCATATTGTCGCCTGCCACTATACGTCTACTTTGATCCATCTACAACATGACCCTAGACTTCTGATGTCCATAAGCAGTAGTTATGACTTTAATTCAGATGAGCCACTACCAGCTCAGATCTGTAAGAAGTTCAGCCAAAATTCAAGCTACTTAAGAATGGCTTCCTAACCTAGCAAACAAAAACAGCCCTCCCCCCACAAAGTGAGCTTCCTCAAATTTGAGGAAAAAGAAGTGCTTATCTGACAAATATAAAAATAAAACATCTGTAAGTCCCTTAAGCATTGTGTTTACTGCAAGAGCATCTTCCTCCTGCTGAGATGGCATTAAATGCAGAAGTTCAGTAACTGCGCCTCCAATATCACAATTTTTCCATTTGAAGCTTTGTCAAAATATGATTGAGCATAAAGACAAAGGATGAGTCCTGCAGGCATTACTTAGGAATCAGCAGGAATTTTGCTGGAATAAAGATTGCAGAGTTTGACCGTGGATGAAGAAATAGATTGATAAGTTTCTTTATAGTCTTAGGCTTTGTCTACACGACACAGTTTTTAGTGACACGGCTATGTAGACACAACTGTGTTGCTAAAAGATGGGCAGTGGAAAAACTTTTGTTGTTCGGGGAGTGGAGGAGTGTACAACAAAAGGTTTATCACTCAATTGTCAATGTAGACAAAGCCTTATATTGTTAAATTTGATGAAGAACAGTGATTAGTAAAGTGTTAACAGTTCATGATTTACTAAAGGATGAGACTCCAGATCTGGCAGCATATATTATGTGATTCGGTGTATACTATTAGTTGGGCGACTGTTATACTGCAGTTAATTCCAGGCAGGGCCGGCCCGAGCCATTTTGGTGCCCCGGGCTCTGGGCCCCGGGTGCACGGCGCATGTGTGGGCCCACCCCCAGGGTACATGGGCCCGCCCCCGGGCACACGGTGCATGCGCGAGCCTGCCCCCGGGGCGCGTGGGCCCGCCTCCAGGCACACAGCGCATGCGCGAGCCTGCCCCCGGGGCACGTGGGCCCACCTCCAGGCGCACGGCGCATGTGCGAGCCTGCCCCCAGGGCGCGTGGGCCCGTCTCTGGGAGCACAGCGCATGTGCGAGTCTACCCCAGGGGCGCGCCAGCCCGCCTCTGGGCGCACGGTGCATGCACGAGCCCGCCCCTGGGGTGCACGGGCAGGCGCAAGGCACATGTGCTGCCCGGCCACTGCCGCTGGCGTGCAGCCTGGGGCCACCCAGGCGGGCCACACCTGGCCATGCAGGGCCCCGTGGCCACAGGGGGAAGGGCACTGCGGGGGTTAACGCGGCCCCCCACCCCAGGCGGCCACTGCAGCCCGCCGGGAGCCAGGCACCCCCCATCAGTTGGTGCCCCGGGCAGCTGCCTGGCTCACCCACCCCTTAGTCTGGCCCTGATTCCAGGTGGATACTTGTTATACATGAGCTTCAGGGCCGGCTCTCGGCACCAGCAAATCAAGTATGTGCTTGGGGCAGCACATTTCCAGGGGTGATATTTCCAGGTAAGCAGCCACCCCAGGCCATGCCTGGCCCCACCCCACTGATTTTAAAGAGCCACGGGAGACGCCACTACCCGCTGTGCAGTGCTGGCACCATGTGCTCCCGGAGCCTGCTGGCCGCCCTCTGCCTCCTGCTGCTGCCCAGCTCCACCGCCTACTCCGGGTCAGCCCCGCCCACAGGAGACCAGGGCGGGTTTGTGGGGGGATGGCCCCGGTGCAGGAAGCACAGTCTCCCCTTTGGCCAGGGCCATGGTGGCTGCAGGGGGGCCAGGCACCCGCCGGGGCCCCTGCCTCCTGGGCACGGCCACACAGACCGCGCTGGACAAGGGCCTGTAGGCGCTGGAGAAGCTGCAGGTACTGTATGAGATAATACAATTAATTTCTAATGGAGTGCGTAATGAAATTTTATCAGATTTGAAACATGCCAAATATTACTAAATTATAGTTGATTGTACTCAAGATCTGAGCAAAACCGAGCAAATGTGAATAGTTTTACGATTTGTGAAAATTGATGAAAATGCAGAAGTGAAAATTTGTGAACACTTTCTAGAATTTATACCAGTGAACGAAACTACTGGGAAAGCCCTCACAGATGTAATTCTACAGAGACTGGAACACTATGGAATACCTTTAGAAAATATGCGCGGCCAAGGGTATGATAACGGCTCAAACATGCGAGGACGACATGCAGGTGGACAGCAAAGAATATTGTATTTAAATAATCGAGCTTTTTTCATTCCTTGCCATGTGCATTCGCTCAGTCTGGCTGTCAGTGATGTCACCAAATCATCTAAAGATGCCGTTTCATATTTTACCAGTGTGCAAGCAAGTTACAACTTTTTTAGTGCTTCCACGCACTGTTGGGCAGTCTTGAAGAAGTATTTTGAACAAAAACTCACACTTAAACCTCTAAGTCAAACTAGATGGGAAAGCAGGATAGACGCTATTAGACCATTCCGATATTCATCAGGAGAAATTTACGACACACTATTCAAAATAAGCCAGGACTTGTCATATGATCTTTCATTTTGACATGAAACTGAAACACTGGATCAGAAAATGATGCAGTTTCAATTTTCATTTTGCACAGTGATTTGGTATAATATTCTAAATCAAATTAATTTGGCCAGCAAAGTTATGCAGAACATAACCATAGACATATCCGAGGCAAAGACCATTTTGAATAAAACCCTGGAATATTAAAAAAAAATACCGTTCCAATGAAGGATTTGAAGAAACTGTCAAAGAAGCAACAACAATAGCAGAGGATCTTGATTTTGAACCAACGTTTGCACCTCACCAATTCATTCGTCTTCGAAAAAAAACAAGACAGTTGTGTTATGAGGCTCATGATGATCCTATTCTCGATCCAAAAGAAAGGTTTAAAGTTGAATGTTTCTATTGTATTTTGGATGTAGTTATAACTTCCATTGAAGAAACATTTTATCAGTTGCATGGTCTTTGTGAAACTTCTGAATTTTTATACTATATTGGAAATATTAAAAATCAGTTTTTAAAGAAGACCTCCTGAAGCACTGCCAGGACCTACATTTAGCGCTCAGTATTGATAACGCTACTGACATTGATGGAGTAGAATTGTATGATGAATTAATAGCTTTATCTGAGCTAATAAGTCTTAAAACTTCTCCTCTAAAAGTATTAGAATTTATAGCAAGAATGATTTTTTCACTCCAAACACTGCTATAGCATTATGCATTTTTTAAACATTACTAGTATCAGTGGCTTCTGGTGAGCACAGTTTCTCAAAACTGAAATTACTAAAAAATTATTTGAGGTCCACCATGTCTCAAAATCGTTTGTCAGGACTCTCATTAATTTCAGTTGAAAGTACCACTGCAAAAAATTTGGATTTTACTGAATTATTAAAAGGCTACACAAGTATAAAAACCAGTAAAATTCAGTTCATATAAATTCTTTTAATTTATGAGAAACTGGGCACACCGAAAGACACTAACATTTTTCATTACAGTGTATAGTTGAACCCAAATTGTTTGTAATTGTAATTTTGTTAAAATTAAATGAGGACACTAGTAGGAAATTGTTTTATTTCACTAACTACAAATTTTCTGTTTTCATTTTTTTTATTTTAAACAGTAAAAACAAAACAAAACAAAACATTGCAAAGTGCAAACATGTAAAAGCCAACAAAAAAGGGGGGGGGCAAAATTTTTTTTGCTTGGGGCGACAAAAAACGTAGAGCCGGCTCTGATGAGCTTAGGGAGATTAAACAAGGAAGATGTGTTTCCAGATGGTCCTGAAAGAAGCTACAATTCTTGAAACTCTTTTGAAAGTATAGGAGGATTTTTAATAGTCTTTGTAAAGTCTCTTCCTAATGTCCATCAGTTAATTGCCTGCTCATGTCCAGAAGCATAAAGGTTCATATCCGTTAGAAAGCATGAATTACCACCTTTTATATCCAAACTATGTACTCTGAACATATTGATACCAAGTACGATAGTGGGCCTTTGATTTAATTCTATTAGCCATTCACACAGCTTTGTTAGGTCCCTCTGAAGTTCCTCACATTCTTCTCCAGGTATGATTAACTTCAGTAATTTTGTATCACCTGCAATGTTTGCCATCTCACTGCTGACCTACATTCCAGAACACTAATCAATGGGCACACAAGATGAATTAATAGCTCATCTTCTAGTGGATGCTTGGTTATTGGTAGCCTCACTGGAAAAAGAAAAATAGCCTACCCATTGAGGAATGGTTAAAAATATGAGAGGTTGTATATGGAAAAATTAACACATCAACTACGTACTCAGCAAAATAGACAGACCATAGATAGATACTTAGCTAAAGGATTGCAGTTTTTTCAATACTCAATGCACATTCCTCTGCAGAAAAAACAAACAAACAAACAATCCAGCACACCCGTCCATTTTTTTAAATATTCACACTTAATAGACATACTTGGTCTGTTAAATGCATATAGAGAGATTTCACTCAAATTAATAAAGTCTCTAGAAACGATGGATGTTGTAATGATGCTCAATCTGTAATATGGTAATTCCCTGTTAAATAGAAAGACCTGATGACTATATTTTTGTATAATGTCTCTAACACAAAAGCTAACGACTGCGATTATTGTTTTGTTTCTGATATTTTCATGGCAAGAATTTGAAAACTTGTTAAAACTTCTTAACTACATAGATTTTATGTAAAGAAAAGAAAAATGGAATAAATACATTAAGCACTGGTTGTAATGCAACAGCTGATAGTTAACTTACTGGTTGTAATGCAACTTACTGGTTGTAATGCAATGTTGGAACAGCTGATAGTTAACTTTTTGCCATGATGAAAAACTGATCGCTTCGTCCTACTCTTTGATTTCTGTCTTAAGGTAGGTCTTGAATAAATTTAGCTTTATTTTAGTTTTCACAACAAAAGAAAATAATGTATAATTAAGCACCCACACTTCCCAATTCACCTTTGTAATTCTGTCCCTATTTTTGCTGACATCTATTAAAGTCTGGCTTCTGAGGCCAGATAACTTTAGTGCTACTGATTACTTACTCACCTGAAGAGTGTGATCTCCTTGTAGCACAGTGCCCTCTAGCTTTTCTCTTTAGGGTTGTTCAGCAAAATTGAACAGTTCGTGTTTTAAGAAATATTTCCCTGTGGCCAATCTTCTTAAATGGACTATGGTCACAAAGGTCTGACGCATTTGCCCAAAATGAAGGGTTTGATGTTTCCTCATATCATGAATAAACTACAAAAAGAGCCTAAGGAAAAGGAAACTCTAGTTCCTCCTTCATCATTCTGCCCAGGGTGTTGCTATGGAGACAAAGGTTTATTCTCTTTGGAAGAGAGCACAGGAGCTGTCCCCTACAATGTGAAGATCTGGAGATCCAAATGGCCCCCCTTCGAACATCTTTGGGGAGACCTTGTTCCTTTGTTATAGTGCTGCCCCCAGAATTACCTAACCCTCATTTATCAGAAACATGGCTGCTGCACTGAGACAGTACTGCCAGGTAATCTTTGCCCCACAAGGGCTTCTTTTAAAAGTGATTCACATCCCAAAAGGGGTCTCATTGAAGAGATTGAGCAAATCTTCCTACAAGGCAAGAGAAAGTGAGGACCATCATCCTCTCCCCTGACCTCTCACTGCAATGCCCCTCTGGGATTTAGAGGGATCTGTCTGTATGTTCCCCAGTTGCCCAGATACTTGAAAGATGGAAGCTGAACCAAACTGTCACCAAGCAAACCTACAATATCCCCCTGGAATAAGCCTGCCAAGATGGGAACTCTTTTTGTGTAATGAGTTTCTACATTTTCAGCAAGAGTCTGAAATACATTTAGAACAGCTGGTGGTCAACAGAAACGGTCTTTGCCTCTCATTAGTCTTTGCAACATGTCCAAGACCTGCCCATTTTTGCATGCACAACAGCAAATCCAGTCCTTTTGATGAAGCCCATCACAAGCCTGGGCTTGCCTTACCCCTCCCCAGAAGCTCCCTTGGGCCAAAAAACAAACAATATTCATTTTATCCTCAGACTGTACTCTCTTCATTCATCCGGCTGCTCCTACTGCCATGGAGAGAAATTTCCTGCTGTATCTCACTGCAGAACAGGATCCATTCCCCACACAGTATAAATATAATTTGCCACGTTTCAGGCCTCAATTGCCAACAGATTTAATCTGAAACTGCCAGATTTCCCTTGGATTTCTACTAGTCACTTCATGTTTTAAAGAAGAACTGCAAAACTTATCTGGGATTTTAAACATTTCCCTGCCCCAGATAAGATTGTAAAATTCTGTTTAAAATGTTAACCAGTTAAACTATATATTTAAGTGATTAATCAGTCTGCCACATTGTGCCGTGGCTGGGGGCCACTGAAATAGCCCCTCACCCACACTGGTCGGGGGCTGCTCCAGCCCTGCTGGGCCCACCACATTGTGCTGCTCCTGGGAACGGTGATGTTTATCAGGTAACCAAAACTGACCGTGCTATTCTAATCTTATGGAACTAATTCCAAAATGTATCCCAGTTAATGGTCTCATAGCAAAATTAACTTCCTCATATTGCACAGAGATCACTATATACAATAGCTAAATAAATATACTAACACGAAATGCACTAAATGGGAAAGTTGTTATTCTGAAAACCATACTTCTACTGCCTCTCTGTATTTAAACCTATGCCTTCAATGTTGCATTCACATAAGTTTTTTGCATTTAATGTATTTCTTTTTCTATTTGTTCGTTGATTAATTTGTGAGAAAATAATGAGAAAGGTTGCTCTTCAGGGCTGGATGAATAAGGCTGAAATATTATTACAGGTTGGACCTTCCTGGGCTGGCACCCACGAGACCTGAGCGGTCCCGAACCAGGGAGTTTGCAGGACCAGGGAAGGTCAAGCTCTCCTCTAAAGCTGGCCCCTCTGGGACATCAGACCCAGCCATTGGGCTCTGCTCCTGGCCAGGGCTGCACTCCTTGCTATGCCAGGCCAGCTGCCACCAGCCCTTGGTGGTGCTGCTCCCAGCCACCAGCCTGACAGGGGCTCCCAGCCACTGGGCCTGCTGCTGCTGGCCAGGGCTTTGTTCATGACTCTGGCCGCCCTCACTCCCAGCCAGGCTCTCTGGTCCAGCAATATCCATGGTCCTGCTGGACCACAGATGTTGCCAGACACGAGAATGCCAGATTTCAGAAGTTCAACCTGTATGCCTACCATATATTTGAGAGAGTTTGTGCATATGTGTGTCTGCCTGTCCAGCTGCAAATCTGTTTGTTTTAGGGATGTAAAAGAGTAGCCGAATAGTTGGCTATCGGGTAGTTGAGTCTACTACTCGCATTTCTCTCCACCCTTGCTGCCTCAGAGGCAGCACATGGGGGTGGGGAAAAGCAGGAGCTGGGGCTGGAGGTAGCTGGCTTAAAAACCAGTTCACCCCAGCACCATCTCCAGGTAGCTCTTACTACATTTAAAAGGCAGAGCCACAGCGGGGGACCCAGCGCAAACCAGGACTGCTTCAGTCACTGTGGCTCTGCCTTTTAAATGTAGGTGGCTGGCTCCTACTACATTTAAACTGCAGAGCTGCAGTGGGCTAGCGAGTGCCACACCATCGACTAGTCGATTAGCTGATGAGCCGCAATTTAACCTCCCTAGTTTGTTCAAGAAATCCTCCTAAATGGTAAGAGCTAGGACCACCAAAGTCAGTATGCAGCTTCCTCTTATCATAACTTAAAGCAAGGTCAGGGTCTGGTTGTGCCAGGACAATGGGATATGCCTGGAATGTGACTGTTTCTCAAATGGAAAGGGCGGGGTGTGATAGCTAGGACAGTTATTCTCACAGGGGGACAGCAAGCACAGGGTAGTTTTACTCCTGAATGATCACAGGGTCAGGAAGCATGCCAACCCTGGGGAGCAGCCACTGGCCAGCAGCATGGTCAGGCTCTGTTACCCCAGCCTTCCTGGGGAGCAGCTGCCAGCCAGGCTGCATGACCTCTGCCACCCTGAGACAGCCATGGGGAGTGCAAGTGGGTGGCGCCCATCTCCCCGAGGCTGGCCCCAGGGAGAAAACAGTGGGCATTCCCACCCCATCCCCTGAGTCCTCATCCTCTCCCCTGGCCTAACTCCTGCACCTCCCATACCCATGACCTCTGCCCTGAGCCCCTCCTCACCCCCAAACCTGACTCCTGCACCTCCAACATCGAACCTTCTCTCCTGAGCCCCCCACATCGCCAAGACCCTGGCCTGACTCCTGCTTCCCCTCACATCTTCAGACTCTTGCCCCAAAGTACCCGAGCAATGCATGTGATATATATATGTATATATATATATATATTATGCACATGCACACACACACACACACACACACACACACACACACACATCAGCAGATGATAGCAACAGAATCAGAAAAAAGATTCATTTTAATGTCTTCATGTTGTTGTCCTTGAGATCTAGGGGAGTTCTGCTGTCACCTTCCATAGGAATAGGCTCATGCCCTGAATTTATCTCTTTTGAAATATTCCATGGCAAATCTCCTTACTATAAAGTGCACTGTCAGGAGTTCATGGTCTTATACAAGTGTAACTTAAAGAAGTATTGTCTGAATTTTATTTCCTGGCACCTGTTACCTGCTCTGCATCATGGGAACAAAGGCTATTATCCTCTGCCACATCAGGAATCTCGGTACCTACTGTTACATCTCAGCAGTTGTTCACAAAAAGACAAAACTTCATTCAGCTAGCATAACATCTTCGACTATGATGTTGAGCATGTTTAGAACAAGAGTGTGGGCCTGAGTAGGCCGTGGCCCACCCACTTTGTATCCAGGCTCACCAGACAGGAAGCAGGGCCAGGGCTTACTCTGTACCGCCCTATTTCTCCAGCTGGGAAGTGGTATCAGGGCTTATCCCACTCTGCTCCGGTGCTCTGGCCAGGGAGCAGGGTCAGAGCTTGCCCCCCTGCCCCCCATCCCAAATGTCCCTCTCCCTCCCCCCATTCTTGCCCACCCTCCCTAAATTGGGGTCCATCCAGGTGGGCCCCTCTGGCTGTGCACTGGCTCAGAAGTGAATTTTTATCAATTTATTTTTATTCTTCAAATCCAAAACCTAGCAGAAGGTCTGAAGTCCTTAAAAGGGACTATTCACATGCACAGTCTGGAGGGTTTGTGTTCATTTCACTTGTTCAGGAAGGAAAAGTAGTCTCAAAGGGCTGACATTTGTCATTTTCCATGTACCTTCAATAACTCAGAAACAGTGGAGACAGTTTTTCCTCAAAGCTTTCAAAAAATTATTCACTTCTGGGCTGAGACAAAGCATTGACAGCTTTGCGCATTTTGTTGTATGTTCTGAGCACATGAGAACAGAAGGTTACAATGAAAGTTCTGACATTCCAACTATTCTTCTTTTGTACAGTTTGGGTAGATAGTAACAATTACATTACTGTAACTATGATGGTTGCTACAGAG
Source organism: Pelochelys cantorii (assembly GCA_032595735.1). Taxonomy (NCBI): domain Eukaryota; kingdom Metazoa; phylum Chordata; order Testudines; family Trionychidae; genus Pelochelys; species Pelochelys cantorii. Next base: position 27,039,167 of record CM064334.1, on the reverse strand, counting down.
TAGCAGGTATAACATAAGAAAATCAGAGCGCAAAATAACATAGATAATAATCCAAGAAACAAAAGAAAATCATCTGTGTCTCTCTAGTCAGCTCACAGGCATCCTGCAATGTTGAGTTTTAGTGTCACTCTCCTGTTTCTATTAATAACACATGACAGTTATCCCATATCACAAAGAGCCAAAAAAAGATCTGCTGCTGCAGAATTTTGCAGGGAAAGCTTTCATATCCTCACCATATATGGTACTCATATAGCTGTTCAGATTGTATATTATATCAGCTGATATTATGTCAGCTTTATTATCCTCCATGTATCGCAGAAACTGCTACACCACCTGGCCTTAAATTGGTACAAAACATCTGGGTGCTACAGAGTGCTGTCAACAGCCTTTTAATCTTCTGCAAGAATCAACACAATGGAAGAAGGACCCATTAAGCAGTACCCAACCTGTACCATTACATGTTAGTATTTCTGCCTACCCACTGTCACATTTTACCAATCACTGCTCTCTGCGGGAATGCAATAACACAGATTGGAAAATACACATTTACAGATAGGTAGGGGAGGTGTCAGAGTGGAGGAAAGAGAAGGCAGTTTTGCTCATGGGAGGAGTTAGCAGATGTGTTTTGCTCTGCCTACTATATACAACCCAGCCCAGTTCATAAATAGAAGATGCTCACTGGCTATGACAATCTATAATAATTATCTGCGACTGCTATCGGTTGATTACACTGCTCTACAGCCACAATGCTTCTGAAATAAATGTAGTCAAACTCTACTAATTCTGGATCACTGAGAACGAAAATGATGTTTAAAATTGTTGATTGGCTCTAGTTTTCAAGATATGCTATTGGGTCAGTATATACGACCCTTGACTTGGGAATGGCGGAGGATAAGTGAGTTATAAAGGGAAGGGATCTCAATTTAAACCAGAAATGACTAAAATACATCTTTGACTGGATCTATGAATAAACCTATGACTGGGTTTGGACAGTACTTGCTTTTTAGGCAAAACAATGAATGATGCAATCTGAAGCTGGTATTGCGTCGTACATGATAGGAATTGCATCATGTTATTCCTAGAAGTCATGGATGATGCAATCATAACGAAGCTTACATCACTCTGCTGAACAAATTGCCCTATATCAGCTCTAGAAATCATACAGTGTCGTGCTCTCTTATTTGTCAGTGTTTGATTTTGCAAAGGGACACATTTCTGTTTAGCCAAAGTGAGCAGAGATGCCTCGTACGTGTGTGAACAGTGCAGATAACTTCTGCTATGTTTGTGGTGAAGTGACTTTTGCATCACAAAAGTGCAGTATAACCACTATGGTTAAGAAAGCCTATCACCTTTATTTTGGCTGCAAAATTGGAGATCAGGACAAGAGGTGGGCCCCACACATATGCTGCAACACTTGTGCAACAAATCTTCGCCAGTGGTTGAACAGGAAAAGGAAATCTATGCCTTTTGCAGTGCCAATGATTTGGAGAGAGCCAACAGATCATACCAGCAATTGTTACTTCTGCATGGTGCCTCCAGTTGGGAAAGGTGTGTCAAAGAAGAAAAAGTGGACTGTGCATTATCCAAACATTCCATCAGCTATACGCCCAGTACCCCACGGAGAAGGACTGCCGGTTCCTGATGCACCAGAATCATTCTCACCTGAGTCAGACGAGGAAGAGGAAGAGGATGAAACTTCTGGTCCTGAACCATCAATGTCACAGGACCCACATTTTCTCCCATCCTCCTCCTCTGAACCACACCTCATAACACAAGGTGACCTGAATGACCTTGTCAGGGATTTGGAACTACCCAAGAGTAAGGCAGAGCTGTTGGGCTCCGGACTACAGCAGTGGAATCTCCTGGCAGGTGATGTTAGGGTTTCCATGTTCCGTGACCGTCAAAAGGATCTTGTCCCATTCTTCTTCATGGAAGGTGATCTTGTAGCCTGCAACAACATCGATGGTGTGATGGCAGCCCTCAACATTGTTCACGATCCAGATGAGTGGAGACTGTGCATTGATTCATCGAAGACGAGTCTTAAAGCTGTTTTGCTGCATAATGGCAATTTTTTGCCATCAATTCCAGTTGGTCATGCAGTCCATATGAAGGAAATCTATGACAACATGAAACAACTTTTGAGGTGCATAAACTATGACCAACATCAGTGGCAGCTTTGTGGCGATTTGAAGGTTGTTGCTCTCTTGCTTGGTCTGCAGACTGGATACACAAAGTACTGCTGTTTTCTCTGCGAATGGGATAGTCGTGCAAGAGATTCCCACTACATCAAGATAGATTGGCCACTCCGACAGTCATCGGAGCCTGGGAGGAAAAGTGTTCAGCATCCACCACTTGTTGAATCAAGGAAGATTTTGTTACCACCCTTACACATCAAGCTGGGTCTGATGAAGAACTTTGTCAAGGCCATGGACAAAAACACCAGCAGCTTTCAAGTACCTCTGTGGAAAATTTCCAAGTTTAAGTGAAGCTAAGATAAAGGAAGGTGTCTTTGTTGCTCCTCAGATTCGTGAACTTCTTCGAGATGATGCATTTGACCATGCACTGCGTGGCAAGGAAAAGACAGCGTGGAAAGCCTTCCAGTTAGCGGCAATAAATTTTCTCGGAAACAACAAGGCAGACAACCACAGGTTGTTGGTGGAAAACCTCCTCAAGGCATACAAAAGCCTTGGTTGCAACATGTCACTAAAGATACATTTTTTGCACTCTCATCTAGATTTTTTTCCACCGAACTATGGAGCAGTGAGCGACGAGCATGGCGAGCGATTTCACCAGGACATTGCAACAATGGAGAAACGCTATCAGGGCAAATGGAGCCCATCAATGCTTGCAGACTATTGCTGGACAGTGACAAGAGATGCTCCATTTAATGAATACAAGAGACAAGCCAAGAAGCGCCGAGTAGACACTGAATAGGACTAAACTATGTCCATAATAGTTTTTTGCCTTTTGTTTCATAATACATTTTATTTATATAACCCTTTTGCTGATTTTTAAAGTGTTACATAAACAGAACAGGTGAAATATCATCATGTAAAGCAACCATAAACACATGAAAAGACCTAGGTTTACAATTTATGATTAAAACTCTACTATCTACACAATATACATAGACGTAAAATGTAAAAACTTAAATATCTTGGAAACAGTAGCCAATCAGTTGTTTTAATTGTCATATTTGAATTCAGCACATCAAAATACATAATAAATAGCACATTTTATCTCTGAAGCAGACGACTTCTAAAAAATTGTAGACCAGTGTTATGAGAGTCCCTCCCACAGTACAAGGGGAGAAACTTGTTCAAAGAGTCACCTCAAACATGCCCAGTAGCTAATTAAAATATGCAAACCTTGGCAGACACCCAATGGGGCCTGACTAGTATTTCAGTTACTGCAAGACCTTCTCCTTCCTATCATGCTTTTACAAATTATGTATTACAAGCAGATTTACCTGGGCATTGCTCAGGTCCTTAACTCAATTTTTTTTAAAACAAAAAGAAAATGTACATGCTTTATTTAAATGATTGTATTTTTTAAAATACCGTGTTATTTTTATGATGTTAATTTTTATTTCAGATTTCTTTAAAAAAAGGGATTGTTAAAATTTTTCCATTTAATTGTTTTATTAATTTTTTTAAAAATGAGAATTCCATCAAACATATTTTTTCTTCATTCCTATAAACTCTTATCGTTCACTATGTTTTAATGAAAAAGAGCTATACTCAGTTTGGTTTCCAATAACAATTTCCTCTAGTTTTCATATCTTAAGCATTGATTTAGCAGTGCCAAAAATAGAGCACTGCCCCAAATTTCTCTGTTTTACCTAATTTCTTTAAGGTGTATTGAGAAGCAGTCCTGCTGCAGGTTCATCTTGTTTTTCTGGCTCATCTTGGTTCAGTCTCTTTAAACATTTTCTCAGTTATGTCAGTTTTGAAGGCTGTACTTGATTTGATAATTCTGTCTCTTTTCTGTTTGTTTTTATGAGACGCCATTCCAGGCACATCACATTTTCCTGGCACAACCAAACCCTTAGGCTATGTCTACACTCGCGGCTTCTTTTGTGAAAAATATGCAAATGAGGCTAAGCGTGGAATATCGCCGAGCCTCATTTGCATACCTAATGAGCCACCATTTTTGCAGAAGAGGCTCTTGCGCCAGAAGGAGCTGTCTACACTGCCCCTTCTAGTGCAAGAAAAACCCTCTTGCGCAATGCCATTATTCCTGAAAATAATCAGTGTAGCGGCATTGCACAAAAGGGGTTTTCTTGCGCAAGAAGGGGCAGTGTAGACAGCTCCTTCTGGTGCAAGAGCCTCTTCTGCAAAAATGGTGGCTCATTAGGTATGCAAATGAGGCTCGGCAATATGCAATGCTTAACCTCATTTGCATATTTCTCGCGCAAGAAGCCGCGAGTGTAGACATAGCCTTACAGTGCTTTACGTTATGACAAGAGGAAGCTGTAAGCTGAATTTGGTGGTCCTAGCTCTTATTGTTTAGGAAGAGTTCTTGATCAAAAAGACAAACTTTCTAAAATATATAGTAGATTAATCATACAACAGAAAACTAAAGCAGGCAATTTACAGAAGCCAACACACCAACATGGAAGGGCTCCTAGCCAGACCAGACAAAAAGATGCAACAGAAATCAAAGTGATGAACTGTGATGTCCATTCTGAAAGGAGAGGAAGGTTTACAGGAGCATGAAGAAGTATTTTAAGGAAAGATGGGAAGGAGAGGGAAGAAACATGCTGTCCAAGGAGAGGAAGGGGAGTTCCAGTAAGAGAGCAGCAGAGAAGAAGGCCCAGACAAAAGAGTGGGAGAAGGAAATAAAGGGGTTATCTGGTTCTGTGGCTGAGGTGGAACAGAAGAAGAGGATGGTGTGAACTGTCCTCATGCTGCTAGATAAATTCTGGCTCCCACCAACATTATTTCTCATTAATATATTATTAAATTCACAATTTTACCGCTTTAAGAGTGGCATTCAGGCTTCACCTCATAATTACCTTCAGAAAAGATCAGGATTAAGGATTACTGTGTTTCTTCCTTTGTGACAATTGTATTGATAGTGCAGACCTGCTCTGTAATGAGTGGGTCCTATAGTAGGTAGGGACCTTAAGCTTGCTAGAAGCTAAGTGTGAGCAGGCACCTTTCCAAAGCTGCTCCACAAAACACAGATCTGGGGTTTGGCTTCATTTACAAAACAGCAAAAAATAATAAAACTGCAGAACTTTCTTCAGCTGCTCCTAGAGTTCTTCCCTCAGGAACACTCAGCTGACACACCAGATTCTCCTTTCCCTGGAGAAACATTCCCACCCCCTCCATATCCAAATGGGGAAATAAGTCACCTTCCTCACTCAGTCACCAGAACCCGCTTAACTATTTCCTGGGCTAATGAACACTTTCTAACGATGGGAGGCAAACATTGCCAGTCAGTTACACTGACTCCTCATAAAACAAAGTGGTCTCAATGCATCCATTTGACACTATTTCAAAGGTTGCATTTTCTTACTGTATCTGTTAACCCCTGTAAGAGGGTGTGTCCACTTTTACAGGATGTTCCTTGGTACCATAAACACACCTATGTTGGTAATTCAGCCTTTCACGCTGATAGTAATGCCTTTCATGGTTCTTATCCCCTAGTATTTTTTCTGTAAGAGCTGTTCATATTTCTCATTCCACCTAAGGAGAACGGAATTTTTTCTTTGTAATGAAGAATAAGGCCTTGTGTACACTAGAAGTTTAGGGTGAACTTAACCACAATTTTCTAAACAGTGAGTCCACCCCACCAAGCCCATTCCATCAGGTTCAAGGACCGTTAAAGTTGATTTCAGTCCTCTTGCTTTTCACAAGGAATAATGATGCATTTGACCTTCAATGGTCAACTCTAGGGTAGTGCAGATGCAGCACTAGGAAAGTTGACATTCTTAGCCTCTGGAAGGTGTCCCACAGTGCCCCAATGTGACCACGCTGGCTAAGACTTTCAACTCTGCTGGTCTTCAGGTGGACAAGAAAAGCCCCAGGAAATTTTGAATTTCATTTCCTGTGTGGTCAGGGTGGTGAGCAGACCTCAGAGTAGGCAGCACATCTCAGCAGCACACCTGCCCATCAGGGTTCCCTGTAAAGTGCATGGGCACACACCAAGAATTTCATTCCCGACCACCACCTCAGCAGAGCAGTACAGCTGCAGCCTCCACTTCTCCCAGGTGTGGGGCTGCATGGTGGGTGACTGCCCACCCCAGGAGCAGCTGGGCAACCACCACGCAGCCTGAGTGGCGGCTGCCAGAACTGGAGCCTGGGCTGCGGTACTAAAAATAGCACTGTAGCCTGGCTCTAGTCCTGGCACACGGGGCAGCCGCCCACCACATGGCCCAGCTCCTGGAAGCAGCTGGGGCAATGGATGCATGATGGCTGCTGGAGCTGGGATTGAGGTACTAAAAATAGCACTGTGGCCCCAGCGTGAGTCCCGGCACACAGGGTGTGCTGCCCATGTGCTGGGACAGGAGCTGGGCCACGGTGCAGCTGCTCCTGGGCCGGGGCCACAGTACTAAAAGTAACACTGTGGCCCTGGCTCCAACCCCAGCACACAGGGCAGCTGCCCACCATGCTGCCCCACCCAGCAGGTGCAGGTGTCAGCAAGGCAGAAGGTGAGGGAAAGGGCAGAGGGATAACTAAGAGGAAGATGGGGGTGAGGAGAGGAAGGGGCTTGTGCTGAGGGGAGAGGAGGGGCCAGAGCAGGAGAAGAAAAGGGAAGGCACTGAGGGGCAAGATGGAGGAGACAAATGTCAGTGGGCCAAGAGGAGACAGTGAGGGGAAAGGGCAGGATGAGTGGGGATGGGGGGGAATGGGAATGTGTCAGTGGGGGTTGGTGAGGGGAGGGGACAGGGCGATGCTGGAAGAGGAAGAGGAGAGGGAAGGAGTGGGTGCCAGGAGAAGAGGGGTTGAAAGGAGGGGTGGGCATGAGGAAGGCAGGGGTTGGAGCAAGTAATGTGTGAGGGCACAGAGAGGTGTGAGGAGAACTGAGGCAGAGGGTGGTGAGAAGGGGGGCTGATGTTGGAAGGGCAGGGGCAGTGAGGGAAGGGGGAGGCACCAGGAGGGTGCAGGGGGTAAGGGAAGGTGCAGGTGCCAGGTGAATTGTGGGGGTGAAGCAGAAGGGCAGACATGGGGATGGGAGGGGAGGGGAAGGGAGGGGAAGGGAGGGATGGGCAACAGGTCAGAGGAGAGCATCAGGGCAGGTGGGTAGAGGGAGATGTTAGGGGAGGGGAGGGGAGCTACAGGAGGGGTAGGCACGGGGGGGGGGGGGGAAGAGAGGGAAGGGCAGGTGCAGGATTTAGAGAGGATGGGGAGGGTGTCAAGTCCCAGGAGGGCTGAGGGCAGCAAGAAGGGCAGGAGCCAGGACAGCAAAGGAGGATGAGGACTGGGGGGGCAGGGCAGCAGCAGGCACCAGGGATGCAGATGGGGTGAGGAGAGGGTGGGAGATATGTCAGCAGAGGGGAAAAGGGAGAGGTGTATTACCTGGGTGCCACAGTGGCACATGTCCAAATAAGTGCACATGTCTTCAATATTGGTACACCAGACAAAACTCACTCTGCCCACAGATGGAAAATCTTAAGGGAACACCGCTGCCCATGAATCTCCAGGGGTGCAAAGAGCTCCAGCGTGGAGCATGCAGGAGATCCTGAGCCTCACTGCTGTGTGTGGGGAGAGGAATCAGTTCAGGCAGAGCTATGAAGCAGAGAAAAAAACACTGGTATCTATGCCCAAATCACATAGGGCAAGGCAGAGAAAGGATATGCCAGGGATGCCCAGCAGTGCCACATGAAAATGAAGGTGCTCAGGCAGGTGTATCAGAAGACGAAGGAGGC